>CM041798.1:25632894-25820394 GCA_023376895.1 Aspiorhynchus laticeps
TACACACACCACACACACACACACACACACACACACACACACACACACACACACACACACACACACTCACTCACTCACACACTCACACACACACACACACACACACCTCTCACACACACACACACACACACACTCACACTCACACACACACACACACCACACACACACACTCACACTCACACTCACACCACACACACACTACATCACACACACACACACACACACCACACTCACACACACACACTCACACTCACACACCACCACACACACACACTCACACACACCACACACACACACACACACACACACACACACACACACACACACACACACTCTCTCACACACACTCTCTCACTCACACACACAAAATTACAGCCCCAAAACTCAATGTTCCCGTCAGCCGCTGCACAGCACAAACTAGGGCACAGTTAATCTGTTGAAAAGATGGTAGAGGTGTCCTAGTTTATTTGACACACTGCAGTTACTACACAGCAAGCTGCAAAGGTTGAAGGTTTACTGGAAGTGCAGTGTACATAGAGAAATCTACACAAATACTACAAGAGCTAGATCTGTTTTAGTTATTCAAAGTACAAACAGAAAATTGCCCTGAGAGACCAAGATTAAAGAAAGCAGTCATGAACAAATATGAACATCTTGTAACTAAACCAAGTCTCTCTCTGTGTGTATTTTCCTGCTCTCAAAGACGAACTAGCACAAATGTTTTATTAGTTAGACCTAGTGAATAAATACCGAATGAGTGTTTTGAGTCTGATTCAGAGCAGCGCTGTTTATTCACAAACTCTCATTTAAACTAAAAAAAGGCAAATTGTTAGTGAAGAAACAAGGCATCTAAATGATTGTCATCACCACTGAACGAGACATTTAGCACATTCATGACTGAACTTAAATTGGACTTCTTGTTTTTGAATGAACATGAAAATCTTGTTCATAAATTAATTGAATTAACTAGAATGTATCTTTCATGAAATAAACTAGGCATCTCGTTTATATATAAAAATGAAATAATTTTCATTAAAAAAATACTTGACTGAAACCCTGTTATTGGCACAAAGCAGAGCATGCAACAATCCTATGCATCTTGTTTATGACTGAACTAAGTGAACAGTGACATTTCACCATATTTTAAATAAATCGGTATAGTAAATTATTCAACGACTCACTCGTAACACACAAAAACACACTCATTTAAACACAAAAACACACTCATTGTCCCCACTTTCTGCCATATCGATGTGAGCTTGTAAAATGTAACTTCTCTTTCATGAGCAAACAAGGAATCTTGTGCATATATGAACTGAATCAAATAGGATATCTCTTTCATGAAATAAACTAGGCAGCTCGTTTATACTGTATAAAAAAAAAATATGAAATATTCAAACAAATTTTATTTGCATCCTTGCGTATTAGTTCAGTATTTTTTAATGCGACATCCCAAAACGTTCATAAAAAAATATGCGACTGAAACCCTGTTACTGTTGCCACAAAGCACAGCACGCAAAAATCCTATGCTCGTTTATGATTGACCTAACTGAACATTTCATGATATTTTTAATGAACCGGTAGAGTAAATTATTCAACGACTCACTCGTAACACACTCATTGTCCACACTTTCTGCCGTATCGATGTGAGCTCCACTGAACGAATCTTTCTAGTGAACCTATTCAAAAGATTTGAATCACCGGGATGGAAAATCCCCAGCACCAGTGCGTGTGTGCGTTTTCTCTCCTTCTTTTTGCTCTGTTGAAGCAGCTGTTCAGAGTCTGACATGAGAGCGGTTGTGATTCAGCAGTCTCTCTTTTCATCTGCTCTCAAACCCACACCCCATTACCCGGTCCACCGTATCCATTCCTTCTGAACTCACTCAAATCAGCTTCCCATTAGGCATTTTCCCAGTGCCGTGTCACTCATCCTGGAGCAGGAGACGTTACTGACAGATATTTTGACAATCTCACGAAACGCTGCCAAACAAATGTTTGGCTTGTCCTTTCAAGCATCAGCGTGCAGTTTTTGTGTCATTTCTCTAAAGCCTTTCTCTGTGTTTAATAGCTTAATGCCTCTTACTGAGATGATGCCTTGAGCGGAAGCCTTCTTTCTTTTCCAGCTTTGCCCAGTATTTTATTTTCCCCTCTATTTCTACACCAATGTTAGTCTCTTGAAGCGAACCGCTGAAGGAACCAAACTGGCTTCCCTTGAATTACAAACAATATAAAAGGGAGTCACAATGCAGAAAGCCACGCGGATTAAAGCGCTCCACGCCAGACGTGGTAAAAGCGCATTAAAAATGTTAAATATAAAAAAGCATGGGCACAGACTCAGCATGGTCCATGTCCAACGGCTGTGTCTCACATATTGGCTGAGCTGGCATTGATCATTTTACAGTTGGCTGCCGAAGGTTTGCGGCCAGCAGACGTGCAAAACAAATTCACTCAGTAGGAGCCGCTCGCCTCGCTGCCCTTTATAGCAGCGCTAAAACGCTGGCCGCCGTCTCCAGGTCGAGTAACAACCCGACTGCTGTCAGAAAATACTGCTGAGAGTAAGCGTTCACGCTACTTGTTTCCCCATTGTGAGCGCGAGCTGTCGGTTAAAGTGTTTTTCTTGCGCTACGGTCCGAGACGGACTGTTTAACGTCTACAGGCGAGGCTGAGGTTTGAAATGAACCATTTGGCTCCCATTTCAACGCTTGTAGGGTACAACGGGGCTAAAGGCCCCCCGGGGTAAAAGGCGGCTTTGATATTATTTTCCTCTAAACCACTTGATGGCAGAAAAACTTTGCACTTAGCACTTTCTAAAACATCCGCTTTTCAAGATGCATGTGCAAATGTGGCTGATCCTTGACGTGATCGCGGGAAGCAGCGCAAAGTTGATTCTGTGCTTACAGTACTTGATCTAATATTTGATGGGTTTTTTTATGTTGTAGATTTAAGTAGCAAACGGGGCCGGCTCCAGGCATGGACAGGGGCGGGCTGAGCCCACCCAAATGACTGTCTTGCCCACCCATGCAGAATTAGATAAAGATTGCGTAAATTTTTTTGTGCAATGATTAAAACCAATCTGAAGCGGACTTTATTTTGAGAAGTTTAAGATATAGCTGGAGACTGCCCCAGCAATCATAAAATAACACCAGAAAATTGCAGCATTTTTCTTTTATTAGCTGAATTCACGCGGAGCTACAATCTGTTGCAGAAAAGCAGAGGCTGACAACGAGCGAAAACGTGCAGAAATATTTGTGATCTATCACGGGGAGTTTGCGAGTTACGGAGAGTTTATTACATGAATATGTAGAATTAATGTTCTAAAAAAAACGCTCATTCAATAACGTGCATTCATTGCATGGACGGGGAGCAAGAACATAAGCATCTAAAATGCATGTAGGCTATACAGTTCAGTTGAAAGCTTACACCTTTTGAATGTAAGAATGAAAACTGAAAGTAAAGATCACTGATATAAGTGTGTGTGTGATGAAAGTGCATTTGTTACTATAGCAACAGTCGGCTCGACTGTACGTAGCGTTTCCTTTCTATGATGTAAACGACCAACAACATCCAGTGATGCAAACTATTAAAAAAAAATTCTCAAATTCCACCATTCTGAATTGAAAGTAGGTCTGTCATTTATGTGATTCATGTAATTCATGTTTGATTATGACGACAATAGCATTTTTCTGTTTTGCGTTTTCTACAATGCAACTAAAATTGAATGGGTGCATATTTTTTTAAAATAAAAATATTTTCAGTTCAGATTTATTACTTTACAAAACATATTATTCTTGTTATTTTACTGTTCTTTTTTTCTTCTTTTAATTTATTCCCTTAAATCCATTTAAATCCTTTATGTAAGTTATTTAAATAAATTCCATTACCATAGTGCTCTGGTCTTTATATTTTCCTCAAATCAATTGGTCCCCCCAATGTTCTAGACACGACCACAGCCTTGTTTTGTGAATAATTTAAAAAAAATTGTGAATTTGTAAATAAAAAAGTTATTGGAAAATAATCACCACTGTAGAAACAATGCCCCCCCCCCCCATCTGTCTGTCTGGAGTCACATGAAGAATCAGAACAAACTGAGACTAAATCCAGAAGAACTGGATTCACAGGGTGTTCCTGTGGCTCAGTGGTAGAGCATTGCGTTAGCAGCGCAAAAGGTTGTGGGTTCGATTCCCAGGGAACATACATAGTGATAAAACATGTATAGCCTGAATGCACTGTAAGTCGCTTTGGATAAAAGCGTCTCATAAATGTAAATGTAAATAAATGTAAACTGTGTCTCAAGATGTTTCAAGAAACCTCCTGCAAAGCTACAGCGCTGTTAAAAGTTTTAGGCACTTGTGTAAAAATGCTGTAAAATGAGGATGCTGTCAAAAATAATGTCATAAATAGATTTTCTTTATCAGTTAACTTGTATTAACTAAATGAAATCAACATTTGTTGTGAGCATCTTTGTGTTTAAAGCAGGTTTTGTCCTCGGTGCTCTTGAGCAGAGTTTCTCGTAGCTTTGCAGGAGGTTTCTTGAAGTGTATTGAGACACAGTTCTTCTGGATTTAGTCTCAGTTTGTTCTGTTTCTTCATGTCATTCCAGACAGACTGATGATGATCAGATCAGATCTGAAACATCTCACTGGATTATTACAATTAATGTCAAAATGAATGTTTGGACTGACACACTACAGCAGAAGATAGAAATTATACTTTTGCTAAAAACCAATATTTTTTTTAGCTGCAAAATGGAGATAACTAGTGTACTAAATATATTTTGTATATTTAACATTTTTAAAATCCAAAATATAAGATAACCTTATATTTACAATACTCAAAGTATCACTTTATTTTGCATCAGTGCAGAGTTTCAGACCAGAATTTTTAGGCAACATCCCAAAACTGGCATAAAAAATGTTGAATTGAAAACCCTGTTATCTATTTTAAAATATTATAAAAAAGTAACTGTACACACACTTCTTGTTTCCCGTCGTGAGCGTGAGCGGTCAGTTAAAGAGTTATCTCTGAGATGAACGTCTACAGGTGAGGCTGAGGTTTGAAATGAACCTGGTTTACAATTGGCTTTCCATCACAACACCTGTACTCTATGTTATGTCAGATTATCAGATCAGTTACGTCTTTATACAAAAGGTATGTTATTTTAACAACAGCAGCTCTTGGCATCCCTGGAAAGTTAGTTTTTTTCCTCATCAAGGTTATTCAGCAGTGTTGTTCAGTCACAGATCAATACTATAGCCTTTGCTCACCCAAGGTTTCCATAAAAGAGCTTCTTTGTGAATGGAATAGCAGCTCATATCGATTCGGTTTGCTTGTTTATGTGTGTGAGAAAAGTCTTGTCATTTACAAAAAGCTCTAGTTTCGGTGACGAGTCTGAACTGTTTTCTCTCTCTGTCGCCGCACATCCGTAACGGAAAAACAACAATATTGTTTTGTGGCAGGAAAACCACTTTGGAGATGGAGGTGGATGATGTTTACCAGCAAGACATACATATTCATTGAGCACACAGACAGGTTTTGTTGTAAGAATTAGCAGGATAGCTTGTGTCTAATTGCAGGATTTGTAGTTGTGATTGCGTCATTACGGATGCACTTCTTGGAGGACCCCCCCGCTGTGCATAAACAAATTATCCAGCACAACCTTATCACACTCAAAAAGTCAAAGCAACCTTGAGGACGCTTGCTGGCCGATATATGCCACCTGTCAATCAAATCTTGCAGCATTAGAAGACGAGGTGTCAGAGAGCTCCAGGAGCCAATCAGCTCCTTCGGTTGGCCAACAATGACAAATGGATGTGTGTGGGCATATCTGATTGTTTTGATTATCATTTTGGGGGGTTGGGAGCTATTTTTATTTATTTTGTTATTACTAGAGAAAGTAGAGAAATGGAGGCCTCCTCCAGTCAGAAAAATATGAAATGTGATACTATGAAGAAACCTGTTGTTTTCAAAATTGCATAATAAATCTAAAATAAAAATCACATAATTAAGAAACACTTTAGTCTTGTTCAGACATACGTCAATGATATAATAGCAATTACAATATGATAGATAGATAGAAGATAGATCAGACAGACAGATAGATAGATAGATAGATAGATAGATAGATAGATAGATAGAAGATAGATAGATAGATAGAAGACAGACAGACAGACAAGACAGACAGACAGATAGATAGATAGATAGATAGAAGATAGATAGATAGAAGATAGACAGACAGACAGACAGACAGACAGACAGACAGAAGACAGACAGATAGAATAGATAGATAGATAGATAGATAGATAGATAGATAGATAGATAGATAGATAGATAGATAGATAGATTTATAGAGACTAAATCCTGTATCTTGCTTAGATATTGAAATAAAAATAATCAAATATAAAAAAATAAAAACATTTGAGAAAAAATATTTAATATGATATATAATTATATTAAATTATATTAAATAAAAATGAAATGATCAAAAAAGTTTTAGTCTCATTTTAGATGTATTGATGCAATAATGTATATGCAATGTAATATGTATATGTAATGTAATAATGTAATGTATTAAAGTAATATACATATATATTATCAATACATATATATATATATATATAATAATAGTATATATATAATATAATATATATAGTTATATATATATATATATATATATATGAAATCTCTAGTACAATCATTTATTATTATTTTTTTCTCAAAGTTTCTCCTAAACTCTTAGTCTCGAGTCTTTAACACAAGTTAACAGTTAAACCACAGATCCGGCTTGTATTGGTAACACACTGGAAAGCGCAGTGATTTTGTGTATTTATAGTCTCCTGTCTTGCTGTTCTTACACAGGGAACATGTCTTTCCTCTCGTACAGTTACAGTAAACAAGGCATTATATTGCAGCGGTTTAATTTAGTGAGTGTTTGTGTCCCTGGCCTGTCCGCTCGAGATCATCCGTCAGGGTGAAACTCCCTGCAGGTGCGTCTTTAAGAGCACCAGGCTCTCACTGAGCTGTCAGAAACACAGACACATGTTGTTTTCCTCTGCCGGAGGCATCAATTAGTGCTGCTGCAGAAAAGTGTTGGAGACACATCCACAACACTGGTGTTCAGACCGACCGCGAGACCGCTTTATGGTGAGGTAAAGCACGTATGAAAGACTTTCTCAAACATTTTAATGAATTAGCACAGCAGCTACAGAGTCCCAGCATCCATCAGAACCAAATAATACACAAATTATATAAATAAAATGTAGTAATAATATACATTATTGTGTTAAACCGATTTAATAGAAAATTTGTGAAAATTCGGACATATTTCATAGATCTTTATGTATAAATTAATAAATAAATATTATATAAACAAATAAATATTAAATAAATAAATAAATATTATATATCAACCCGATCTCATGAAAGTGCGTATAAATAGTACACCAAATAAAAAAAAAAAAAGTGGTATTGATATGCAAAAATCGACTTTGGCACGTATATGCTACGCAATGAGTAGGATTATGGTTGTGGGGTAGATGCATATATGTACGCGAAAACTGCGTATCATATGCACGCCAAAGTCAGTTTTTGTTTTTATTTTGGCATACTATTTATATGCATTTTCATGAGACCGGGCTCATATATATATATATATAATTAATATGGTGGCTGTAATAAAAAAAAAATTTCATGACAGATTCATGACAGAAACATACACTAAATAACGAAGGCAACAGTTTATAAAAAAAATGAATATGCAATAGTAATGTAATTTAACTAAATGCTCCTCACTTTTTACACAGCTAAAATAAATAAATAAATAAAGCTAAACATACATACTGTACATTTTAAGCAAAGCAAAGCAAATGAAATGAAATGAAATGAAAGCAAAGAAAAGCAAAGGAAAGGAAAGGAAGATTTTTATAAATCGACTCACAACCCTGATCATTCTGAATGCAATGAAAACTTTGATATGATTTCTACAGGAAATCTTCTGGAAAGAACGGAACATGACGATCAGATCTCTGGAACGCAGTGTTCCTCGGTGAGCTGAAGATGGTTCTGGTTTCTCGTCTCATCTGCTTTCTAAACGAGCATCAGCCGAACATTGAGCTCTGAGAAACAGAAGATCAAAAGAAACAACCGTCTTCAGAAGCGGCTTCTAATGCTGAACGCATCTCAGCCAGCAACCACAGGCCACTAATGAGGCATATTACCTAAAACAAATCAAAAACTGAAGAAGAAAAACATCTAGTTTACTGAAGACATATCTGGAGCATTTCTGCACTAAAGCGAGAACATTTCTGTTTCAACACAGCGAGTGGAGAGCAGACGAGGAGACGGTGATCTTTTTGGACTGATATGTTAAGTAGCAAGACGCTTCTGTAATTTCCATAGCAATCGGGGGAGATAATGTTGTGGCATACATCAAAGCTTATTAAAACACACTTCCATTAATTGTCAAATGTGAGCACATCACAGGATTCTCTACAGGACAGACTATGTTAATACTGCACACGATCACATTCAGATGCTGAAACAAGCTCCATGTTTCCAAAGTTCACAAACCATCACACTCACAAACTGTCAGTCCTGTGTCGTGTGTGTTGTGTTTCCCAGCCTCTTGTGTCCTTATTTGGTTTGTTTCCTGTCCTTGTTAAGTGTGATCAGTAGTTAATTCGTGTCCAGGTGTGTTTTAGTGATTGTGTTAATTCTCCTGTGTGTTTAGTTCCTTGTCGTCTGGTCTACTCGTTACTCCTGGTGTTCCTGTGAGTCTGCCCTGCCTTGTCTACATTAAAGACTGTGATATCTGAGTTTATCCTCGTCTGCGTGTTCCTCGTTCCTCCCTGCTGTGTGCACCGTGACACAAACAGCAGTAAAGCTCATGTATTAATAGGGCTGAACATTAATGATAATAACCGGCAATACGGCAGTTTACACTCCAGAACTTATGATGATGATAAAAACTGTGTATTATAGCTACATAAAATCACTTCAGATAGAAATCATTTTTGTGCTGTGATGGCAATATTAGTTGTTGTTTTTTATAATAATAATAATAATTTGTACTACTACTACTTCTAATAGTAACATTATTATCATCATCATCATCATTATTATTATTATTATCAACATTATAATAATTGTTATTATTTAAATACTATTACTACTACTACTAACAACAACAACAACAATAATAATAATAATAATAATAATTTGTACTACTACTACTACTACAACTACTACTACTACTAATAGTAACATTATTATTATTATTATTATTATAATCACAATGATGATGATGATGATGATGTTAATACACTTTTACTACTACTACTAGTAACATTATTCTTATTCTTATTATACTAATAAGTATTATTATGATTTTTATTATTATACTATTATCATTATTAACTTAACAACAACATCAATACTACTACTACTACTATTACTACTAATAATAATAATAATGTCAAAATATGACTAATAATTATAGTAATAATAATTGGTATAAAGCAGAAATATAAGAAATATTATATTAATAACAAAATTATTTTATTATTATAAACAAGAACATCAGAGTTTTCTGATCAGTGACCAAGAAAACAATGCAGAATCAGAAATATTTCTAGTTATTTGATGATACAAAATCAAGTAACAGAAATAACTTTTAAAAAGTATAAACATAATAACAGAAATAATTTTAGTCCATTTAGCTCCCTTAAACCACACTGATATAGTTTAACGGGAGTAGTTTCAATCCCTTCATTAATATTTACACATTTATGATCGACCTTGGATTTCCAGCCGAAAGCTGCAGTCATCCAGCGTTTCACTTATTGTCACGACCCAGGCTTTTAGTGCAACGAGCTCAGGAATTACTGGCTTTGCCCATTAGTCGTTTAATTGCTTCTGGACGAGTGACATGCATACAGAATTACAGACTGACTGAAGGGTCAAAGGGGAGGAATTTATGAGCAATTAATGAGACCGGTGTCGCTTCAACCTACCAGCAGCTCTCGCTAAAACCTTTCTTTCTAAAACAGAAACTACAGCAGATGAAGACATCCATTTACACTTACGCCTCTTTTAGCCAATGCTTGCACACATTTCATCGAATGCATGATCTTGTTCTGCTGGTCAAACTACAGAAATGCTCAAATATTCAAGCTAAATATTATTGCAAACAAACAAATAAATAAATAAGAATATTTTGCATGCAATTAAATATTAAATATGTAATACATATTAAAGCATAAAAAAATCTGTAAATTAAGCATGCAACAGCAGTTTTATGTATTTTTTTAACTCAAATGTAAAATAAACATTTATATATTGCATTATATTACAAAAAAGCAAATGCAGGACAGTTATGGCCATTGAAAAGCCCATAATTATCAACTGGTCAAGCTTTATCATCCACTTATTACTAATAAAGAGCACATTTAGATGCAAGACTCATTGACCAACTCAATGAAAAAGCTTCATCTTTCTGTTCTATTCTGAAGATTACAGTAGTTTATGTATTAATAATTGAGCAAATTGGCTTGGCTATTTTCAGGAGTGTAGAAACACTGGCTGCAGGATTGTCTTTAGACAGATGTTAAGCGAGTTGTATTTCTTCCGTTGTGTAATTATCAGCCTCGCAGGACGTTAGACAGTCAAGTTCAGAAAGGAGTCTGTCTCATTTTCAGTAAAGGAGCATGCTGTCAGAGCCGTGGCCAGCGCTGATGACTCACGGTTGAGTCGAGGACAGACGCCCACAGCATCGTATCACCTGAAGATCAGCAGAGTAACATGAGCAAACTCATCCGCTTAAACACAGATGTCAGCACGACTCAGAGCAGGTGGGGATGCTTAGCAATATTTACTGCTGACATATTTTAAAGTCTGCATATTCCTTTCATTTTACCATTGAGTGCTGCTCAATTCATATGTGCAGGAGAAGGGATTCAATCTGTCTTCATCAATAAACAGGTTTACATTTATGCATTTATTATCATTAATGTTTTCATCTTCAGTCACAACTTTTGTTTAGCTTATTTTTCATTTGCAATTGTTATAGCTGTAAAAAGCACATTTAATTCAATCTTCAAGCATTAAATATACTGTACTGTAAAAATACTGTACTACATTCAAATGTTCATTATAATTAACATTTACATTCACCTAATGAACTTAATTTATATTATTTAATATTATCCCTTTTGTCTATCTTTACCATTAATTATAATTAAATTATACTGTAATTTTGTCTTTTTATTTCCTTTTAATGAAAAAATTTAAAATTAAAATAGCAAATAAATAATGCCAAAACCTTTTTATAGTTGTAAAAAGCATATTAAAATTTTACTGTAAAATACTGTATACTTCATCAGTAAATAATTTACTTTAATGCATTTATTGTCAGAAAATCTAACTAATTTTTATTATTTAACCCTATCCATTTTTTATCAATTTAACCATATCGTCTTTATAATTAATCATTATTAAATTATACCATAATTTTGTCTTTTTATTTCCTCTTAATAAAAGGCAAATAAAAACGGCAACACAACAGTAATATTGTTTTACACTGTTTTTAATTTTCAATTTGCAATTTTTACAGTTTAAAAAAATCAACTGAAATCAACATTTTATGCTTTTTTACAGTAAAAGTGTACTTTATCAATAAACAATTTAAAGTTATTAATTTACTATCACTAACATTTTAATGCCAACTTAATTTTCTTTTTATAATTTAACATTAACTCTTTTGCTTTTCTTTACAATTAATTATAATCAAATAATACTGTATTTTTTTCTTTATTCTTGAAATTAACAAAAGGCAAATAAAAATAGCAACACAAAAGCAATATTGTTTTGCAATTTCATAGTTGTAAAAAGCACAATAAAATTGAACCTGACCACTCAATGTGTATTACTGTATTATACTGTACATCACAGAACAGCACAGTTTTACCGTGGTGCCCTGCCTAAAGCACAAGCATCTTTCTGGAAGATCTCTGAGCAGAAAGTCTAATAGTGTGATTTTTCTCTCTCTGCTCTGCCTGTCGTGGTGCAGCTTGAATAATTAATCTTGGCTCTGGTCAGCATCTCTTTCATCACGCTCTGCCTGAAGCTGACACCTGTGATCCAGAGACAGTGACGGGAACAAGAGCAGGACGGGACGGACAGAGAGGGGTGCCAGTCATGCATACAGGGCCAGCTGGCCCAACAAGGTGACACTGACAGTGTACTGTAAGAGCTACGGTGAGCAGAGCGTGATCCATTCAAAACAGATCAGAAGAGCTGTTTCTCATGTGCTTCCTACAGAGCAAATGATATCAAATTAATAATCATAAAAATATATAATAATCATAATAATAATTGCTACTACTACTACTACTACTAATAGTAACATTATTATTATTATTATTATTATTATTATTTAAATAACTACAATTATTATAATGTTGATATACTACTACTACTACTACTACTACTATACTACTAATAAATAATAATAATAATAATAATAATAATAATAAAGTCCATTTATTATTATTATTAGTAGTAGTAGTAGTAGTAGTGGTAGTAGTAGTAGTAGTAGCAATTATTATTATTTACTATAATAATAATAATAGTATAATTTTATTATTATTATTATTATTATTATTAGAAGTAGTAGTAGTAGTAGTAGTAGTAGCAATTATTATTATTTACTATAATAATAATAATAATAGTATAATTATTATTATTATTAGTAGTAGTAGTAGCAGTAGTAGTAGTAGTAGCAATTATTATTATTATTATTTACTATAATAATAATAATAATAATAAAAAATGAAAATTATTATTATTATTAAACATCCAACTAATTTATACAATGACAAAATAAAGCACTTATTACTTTTGTGCTTTTGTTAACATGCTCATATCACAACTTAATGGAAAAAAAATGTTCCCCTTCCATTTTAAATCATAGCATCACTTTGATTTCAATTTCAGCTAATTTTGATTTTTAAAAAGGGATTTTGGATGCCAGACTTTTTCAGCAGCCTCGAGTGAATGGATTGATGCTATGTGTTCCAGCACAAGCCAGTGGAGGATCGTAATATTTTAACATGCTTTTTCAAACCAATGTTCGACTGTCACTCATTTAAAAATGCCCTCAGCATTGATATAAAACGGCAAACCTACTGTTTTATGATTCAACCTCCCATGACCACAAATTGGTCCAAAACATCCATGTAGAGCACATTAATCTCATCCACCTCTTTCCATTCGCTCAGATGTAATAAAAGACTGGAAGAGCCGATTGAGAGGCTTTAAAGGTTAAAGGCTGCCTGTGCCCTGCTGCTTAAGCTCTGTCTATTACAGTTCTATCAGCGGCTACAATATGAGATCATTGCAAACTGGGTCACACTGTAATATCGCAGTGCTGAGATGGATGCTGTTCAGCCGCGCTTGTTTCAAGAAAGCGTGTTATTTTCAAGGACATTGCATATACAGTCATGCACATCGCACAGCACAGTCATCGTACGTGATGGACGCTCGGAGATTACGGTCTGAAAAATGCTCTCCGGATCCCATTACGCATTCAGTTGCTAGGCTGATAAAAGCCTTTGTGGCTCTCCGTGTGCTAAGCATGCTTGAGAAACAATTAGCTCATGTAAAGAGTCATTCTGCCATTTCTCACCCCATTAAATTCAGCCCAGTGGTTTAATTCATAGCATAAAGATGTGCCAGGACCCGTCCCATGCACGCTCATCAGAGCGACCGATCAGAGCCGTTTTCACATGCCATCATCAGCCTGGCCGGCGAAAGAGAGAAAGAGTGACGGGAGACAGAAGAGGCATCATCGCTTTCAATGCATGTGCAGGAAATATGACTCAATGCATCGCTATTCTCTGCACTAACAGATACTGTATGTCTGAGGTCCTGTTTAATAAGGCAAAAGCTGAAGCTCCAAAGACGCTGGCAGATTTTGCAGGCATATTTTTATAAGCGCTCAGGTAAAACAAGAGTTTCAGAAAACAAGCCCTGAAATCTCTGGGAAAGGATTGCATCATTTCAAAACAAACATCATTGTGAATATACTGTAATATAGGGGCGTTACGTCAGGAATAAAAATAAAAACTATGGCATTATTTAGTCACCTATTTCAAAGCCACAGTTCAATGAGGGGCAACTACGATGCTCCAAAAAATACAAAAACACAATAAAAGCACCATAAAAATGCAAGTTAAAGCTTTAAAGGTTCAATGCAATTTAAGCTTAATCAGTAGAATTATTTGACATAATGTTGATTATTTTACAAATTTTCTCTAAGCAATTATTTATTTACATTTTATATGTATATTTTAACATTTACAGACTGGCTTCATTCACTTCCATTGCAAGTTACTCACTGTAACTCAGACTTTTATAAGTGGAAATTAATCAGCATTTATACAAATACAGTTGATTGTGTTTTACTGAGAAAAACAAAACAAAATAGTGCATACAGGCTTGGAATCGACATGAGAGTAAATGGTGCCACAAGTGTAATTTTTAGGTGAACTATTCCTTTTAAGGTCATTCCAAAGTCACAGTTCAATGACGGGCGACTATGAAGCTCCAAAAAGGACAAAAACACAATAAAAGTGCCATAAAAATACTTAAAGTTCAGTACAACTTTCGCTTAATTAACAGAATTTGTGGCAGAATTTACGTATACTACAGACAATCATTTTCTTAAAAAAAACAAAACAAACTATATATATATATTTACAGTATATATAGTATGTTTATTATTTATTTATTTAACCATTTACAGATTATGTATTTCTTATGTGGTGGCACTTTATTGCCATTTGCTTTTGTTTCTTCAACATGTTCTTCTCTTGTGTTTTACTGAAAACGAATCAGTGCATACGGCCTTGGGATCGACATGAGAGTAAATGATGACACAATTTTCATTTTTAAGTGAACTAATCCATTTAATGCAAATTGAAATCTTTGCCTCAGCATCCAGAAGCATCTAATGACCACTAAAGATGGAGTGAGCCAAAGTGGGAGCTAATCCATGGCTTTCTCCAGCATCAACACCACCTTGAAGAGTCTGGAGAAGAGTGATGAAGCTGGAAGCTCACAGCGTTTGGTAGTTGATCAGTTTTCACCCAAAAGCCTTTCCAAACAGGCTGTTGAAATCAGACTCGGATAATGAATCACTGCTTCGTCATCATCAGACCGGCTCTCTCTGAAGACCGGCTGATGCGCTCGTTCCTGAGGTGACACTCATTAATTTAAGAAATTAATTTGAGCGAAGGAAATGAGGTCAAGAGAAAATGGAAACGGGTCTTTGAAAGAGGGTAAAGTAAGAGGAACGGACAGAGCCAGGGTTTGGCTGGACGCTCCGCGAGGCTGATTTCTCCTGCCCGGCTGACCGAGCCACCGTTAACAGGCTCCTGGCTTCACCAAAGCCTCCCTGTAATCTCCAGCAAATTGAGTCTGCTGGTGCATGCTGGGAAACGGGATCGGATCAATACTGCACCAGCCGTCTAAAGAGAACCAGTAAACAGGTCCGTCTCTTTTAGAGCAGGTAATGGGTTTTAGGAGGTAGAAACAGAGTAAAGGCCGTCCACACGTTTAAGTACAGCAATAACCAGTGCTGGGAAGGTTACTTTGGAAATGTAATACATTTACATTAACATTACATTTAGTCATTTAGAAGATGCTTTTATCCAAAGCGACTTACAAATGAAGAAGACCTCAGATGATGCTAACCCTGGAACAACATATAAAACTACCAAATTTAGCTTGGATCACATAAGTAAATGTGAACAGTGGCATGCAAAAGTTTGGGAACCCCTTGCAGAATCTGTGAAAATGTGAATAGTTTTAACAAAATAAGAGAGATCATAAAAAAATGCATGTTATTTTTTATTTAGTACTGTCCTGAGTAAGACATTTTACATAAAATATGTTTACATATAGTCCACAAGACAAAAAATAGCTGAAATTATTCAAATAACCCCCTTCAAAAGTTTGTGAACCCTTGGTTCTTAATACTGTGTGAGGTTACCTGATGATCCACGACTGTTCTTTTGTTTTGTGTTGGTTGTTCATGAGTCCCTTGTTTGTTCTGAACAGTTGAACTGAGCTGTTCTTCACACAAATCCTCCACGTTCTGTAGATTCTGCAGTTTTCCAGCATTTTTGCATATTTGAGCCCTTTCCAGCAGTGACTGTATGATTTTGAGATCCATCTTTTCACACTGAGGACAATTGATGGACTCAAACACAACTATTAAAAAAGGTTCAAACATTCACTGATGCTCCAGAAGAACACACGATGCATTAAGAGCCGGGGGGTGAAAACTTTTTGAATTTGAAGATCAAGGTAAATTGTACTTAATTTGTCTTCCGGGAAACATGCAAGTATCTTCTGTTGCTTCCGAAGGGCAGTAATAAATGGAAAAAAATATATATATTTCAACAAAAGAAAAAAGTTGGAAATCTTCTTCAAATTCAAAAAGTTTTCACCCCCCGGCTCTTAATGCATCGTGTGTTCTTCTGGAGCATCAGTGAATGTTTGAACCTTTTTTAATAGTTGTGTTTGAGTCCATCAATTGTCCTCAGTGTGAAAAGATGGATCTCAAAATCATACAGTCACTGCTGGAAAGGGTTCAAATATGCAAAAATGCTGGAAAACTGCAGAATCTACAGAACGTGGAGGATTTGTCTGAAGAACAGCTCAGTTCAACTGTTCAGAACAAACAAGGGACTCATGAACAACCAACACAAAACAAAAGAACAGTCGTGGATCATCAGGTAACCTCACACAGTATTAACAACCAAGGGTTCCCAAACTTTTGAAGGGGGTTATTTGAACAATTTCAGCTATTTTTTGTCTTGTGGACTATATGTAAACATATTTTATGTAAAATATCTTACTCAGGACAGTACTAAATAAAAAATAACATGCATTTTGTATGATCTCTCTTATTTTGTTAAAATTATTCACATTTTCACAGATTCTACAAGGGGTTCCCAAACTTTCGCATGCCACTGTATACTACAGACAATCATTTTCTTAAAAAAAAACAAAAACAAACTATATATATATATATATATTTTTACAGTATATATAGTATGTTTATTATTTATTTATTTAACCATTTACAGATTATGTATTTCTTATGTGGTGGCACTTTATTGCCATTTGCTTTTGTTTCTTCAACATGTTCTTCTCTTGTGTTTTACTGAAAACGAATCAGTGCATACGGCCTTGGGATCGACATGAGAGTAAATGATGACACAATTTTCATTTTTAAGTGAACTAATCCATTTAATGCAAATTGAAATCTTTGCCTCAGCATCCAGAAGCATCTAATGACCACTAAAGATGGAGTGAGCCAAAGTGGGAGCTAATCCATGGCTTTCTCCAGCATCAACACCACCTTGAAGAGTCTGGAGAAGAGTGATGAAGCTGGAAGCTCACAGCGTTTGGTAGTTGATCAGTTTTCACCCAAAAGCCTTTCCAAACAGGCTGTTGAAATCAGACTCGGATAATGAATCACTGCTTCGTCATCATCAGACCGGCTCTCTCTGAAGACCGGCTGATGCGCTCGTTCCTGAGGTGACACTCATTAATTTAAGAAATTAATTTGAGCGAAGGAAATGAGGTCAAGAGAAAATGGAAACGGGTCTTTTAAAGAGGGTAAAGTAAGAGGAACGGACAGAGCCAGGGTTTGGCTGGACGCTCCGCGAGGCTGATTTCTCCTGCCCGGCTGACCGAGCCACTGTTAACAGGCTCCTGGCTTCACCAAAGCCTCCCTGTAATCTCCAGCAAATTGAGTCTGCTGGTGCATGCTGGGAAACGGGATCGGATCAACACTGCACCAGCCGTCTAAAGAGAACCAGTAAACAGGTCCGTCTCTTTTAGAGCAGGTAATGGGTTTTAGGAGGTAGAAACAGAGTAAAGGCCGTCCACACGTTTAAGTACAGCAATAACCAGTGCTGGGAAGGTTACTTTGGAAATGTAATACATTTACATTAACATTACATTTAGTCATTTAGAAGATGCTTTTATCCAAAGCGACTTACAAATGAAGAAGACCTCAGATGATGCTAACCCTGGAACAACATATAAAACTACCAAATTTAGCTTAATCACAACGTTTAATTGCAACATATAATCATTGCAGTTAATAGTGTTCACCGTCTGTTTGATTGCATGTAATTTGTAACTAACTGCATATTTTTTACTGTACATTTCTGCCATAGTCAGCACTAATAACCTGCTCCTGAATATAATGTAGAAACTTCACATTTTCTGTAAAGCTGCTTTGCAATGATTTGTATCATGAAAAGCGCTATACAAATAAACTTGAATTGAATTGAATTGAAATGAGGACATTGGAAGCAATCAAAATCAACAAAAGAGCAATATGCTAAAATAACCCCTAAAAAATACAACTCATTATATACACTAACACTTTAATAGAGAAAGAGATGCAGATGTTTGTGAAAGATGGTTTCTCTGTTTTGGAGGGATGAACACTTAAATTATACCATATTTATTGCATCATTATATATATATATTTTAGTTTCTCATGAACTTAAAAATCACCGGGTGCTTGCGAACCACCTTTTGGAAAACCTCAAGTTTGCAATTAAGTTGATATTTAAGATGCAAAACTACACTAAGTGACGAAAAAGCAAAAACTTGACATCAGAGAGCAAGTTTGGGTATTCAAAATGTTTTGTTGTCCTGTCAACTAATGAAATCTAATCATTATAGTCAGTAGCATTATACATCGAGTGGAGTTAGGGTTTGGGCTGTGACCAAGAACATCTGCTTTTGGTTCTGAATCAATCTAAAGATGTCTTCTGAAGAGACCAGTGTCAGATCTGATGAATCTGAAGGAATCTGTCCGATCGCAGCGCCTCTAGTGGATACGGTGCTGTCAGAGGACAGACAGAGTAAACAGTCCCAGCGAGAGCTCGGCAGTCTTTGATTCAGGGTTTAAGCCCCCTGTGGTTTCCTCCGTCGACTGATCCTGACATGATCCTGTGTCACGACTCTCATCTGTCTGTATCTGCGCGCCTCAGTGCTACGTCTTACGGCATCGCTTCATCCACACTCCTCTTCTATCAGCGTACTCTCCCTCTCCTCTTCCTCTCTCTCTCTCTCTCTCTCCTCTCTCTCTCTCTCTCTCTCTCTCTCTCTCTCTCTCTCTCTCTCTCTCTCTCTCTCTCTCCTCTCTCTCCCTCTCTCTCTCTCTCTCTCTCTCTCTCTCCTCTCTCTCCTCTCCTCTCTCTCTCTCTCTCTCTCTCTCTCTCTCTCTCTCTCTCTCCTCTCTCTCTCTCTCTCTCTTCTCTCTCTCTCTCTCTCTCTCTCTCTCTCTCTCTCTCTCTCTCCTCTCTCTCTCCCTCTCTCTCTCTCTCTCTCTCTCTCTCTCTCTCTCTCTCTCTCTCTCCCTCTCTCTCTCTCTCTCTCTCTCTCTCCTCTCTCTCTCTCTCCTCTCTCTTCTCTCTCTCTCTCTCTCTCTCTCTCTCTCTCTCTCTCTCTCTCTCTCTCTCTCTCTCTCTCTCTCTCTCTCTCTCTCTCTCTCTCTCCTCTCTCTCTCTCTCTCTCTCTCTCTCTCTCCCTCTCTCTCTCTCTGTCTAATGCTGTGTATCTGTTTTCAGATGCTCGATTCATCACCGGAATAGAATAAAATGTGATGCTTGTCATTTCTGTTGTAAAAATGTGCTTCATGTGGACACATCTAAATATACTGCTTTTATTGAAATAAAACAATCTGTTTAATATGACTAAATCAGTGTTATTAGAGTATCATTGATATACCATTATAGCTGTGTTAATATTTTGAATTAGATTTTCATATTTATATTCTGTTCTGGCTTAATTGTTGTTTATTTTTGTCATTTTATTAATTTATTTAGTTAAATCTGTGTAGATTTTTATTAAGTTTCATTAGGTTTTAGTTTTGGTACTTCATGTTAAATTAAAACTGAGAAATGTTGGCAACTAGCTGAAATAAAATGACATTTCTTTTTTTTTTTTTTACATTTAATTTTACTTCAGTTAACATTTATTTTATTTCAAGTAATGCTTTTTTTAATGGTTTTATTTTTATTTTTGGTTCATTATAATTAGCCTGGACTAAATGTATGTTGCTAAATAGCAAGAGCAATGTTAAGAGTCAAGAATGAACTACAGGAGCTTCCTAAGGTGCATGTTTCTGCACTTTTTTAGTTGTTCTGCTGGAACTTTACCCTTATTTATGCATTGCATTTAAAGTAAACATAAAATCAAAACAGAGTGGATTTACTTTATCAAAACATATTGTCTTTTATCAAAAAAATAAAAATAAAAAATAACTTGCTCAGTCTAAACTGACTTTCATTTTCAGCTGACATCAGAAATCCTGCTTGTTACGCAACATTTCACAATCGATTCCAGACGGATAAAATCAAGTCCTATCCTACATCTTCTCTCGTTAAATATCCCGTTTCATATATACGTCAGATTAGAAAAGTGAAATGGGTTTTGACTTTAACCGCTGACATTCTGTTACTGTAAAGCCACTTTCCAGCTGTACAGGCTGTGTGTGGCATTGAAGAGGAATGAGCCTGCGGCACGGTCTTCACAGATGGGACTGATGCTGTTTGATCAGGGGAGCTTCAGTGAAGTCATTTACTGACTGCTTTGCCTTGATTGTGCCTTAAAAGTGCTATAGATCTCTACAAGGATCCAACATGACCGCTGCATCTGTTGAGAACAGATATGTGATGCATATATGCAACGTAATCATGTTAGAAGGAATAGCTCACCTAAAAATGCAAATTCTGTCATCATTTATTCACTCTTATGACTTTCTTACGTGAAACACAAAAGGTAAAATGTTTCAAGCAATTACAATTAATGATGACTGGAGCTTCAAAAAGGACAAATAAAGCCATCATGAAAATAAACTCGCAAGTCTTCTAGAGTCATGTTTGTGTCATGATCAGAACAAAAGTTGTTATTGACTTATAATCTTTCCCTCCATTAATCTTCTAACTGAATCAGTGAGATGAATTCAAATGCTGAATCGGTAAGATTCATGAATCAGTCATTCAGACTAATATATTATATATTAATATTGCCACAATACTGCTTTTGTAAGCAACTTTGTTGTTATTTCTAAGGCAGAAATATATTATGCTGTAATACAAGTGATTATAAAATAAATATAATAAATCAGGAAACTAGATTAGGTGAAATAAATGCATGTGTATGAGTTGATATTCTCTTGATTTTTGATTATAGGTGAAAGTGCAGTAACTCTGATGTAATCATGATCAGTAATCACGATACAATTTTTTATAATTGTAATAATCAGTTTAACCATTATGCAGCATGACTAAAATGTGGCCAATTTTTAGTTGACTAAAACTGGTTTAATCGGCTGACTGTGAAACAGGAAAAAAAAACCTCAAGCTTTTATTTTGGCGGAAAACTGCAGGAATGCCTTTTAAGTGTGTATGACAGCAGGTGTACAAACGCTTCTCAATACAACCCTGATGAAATGCTGTAATCATCTGTTCACAAAAAAAGTTGAAAATTATGCAAATTACCAAAATAAAGCACAACTGACGCACATTACGTTCCCAAGTGCATCTCGCAGCACATGCAAAGATGGAGTTTGCAGCATTTACTGCACACAGAGGCTTTCTGCTCACATGTAAATGAAAAGAAAGCACAATCGGTACCAGTGTATCAATACCGCAGAACATGAATACTGAAACTATTTTAAATATTTAGAATTGATCCAGTATAGAAAATGCATTTACATCCTTTTTTAAGCTTGAGAGCTTCAGTCCTAATTCATTGTAATTGAATAAAAAACATGCATTCTTGAAAATCCCTACTTTGTGTTTGAAAAGAAGAAAGAAGATCGAGTTTTGAGCGACTCCAGTGTGAATGAATGATGACAGCATGTCCATTTTGGGGCAAACGATTCCTTTAATGAGTCGTCTCATTATTATTTTAACGAGGACATTAGAAGAGGCCGAGCCGTTTGGTCTGAAATCTCAACTTTCAGAAAGCCATGCTTGCCGTTGCATCAGTCTCTGCTTCTGTGTGATAAACCAATCTCTCAAATTACTGAGCTCAGGCACAGACACTTCACCAAGCTGCAGACACTGCACTGGAGCAAAGATAAGTACTCTTTGTCCAAATGACACTCGTCCCTCTCATTACATGCTGTGAGACACAAGTCTCCTCTCCGTATTGTGTCTTTCTGTCTCCGTCTACTTTCTTTCTCTCTCTCGTTCCTCCCTAGAAAGAATGGGGCTTTTTTCACTCTCTTCTGACACTTCATTTCAAGCACTTGTATTTTCTGACAATCCATAGAAGTCCTGTGTGGGCCCGTTATGCATCGGGGCCGTTTAACCGTAATGGGAGTGTTTATGTTATCGATGGTTTTTGCATGTTGCTCTCCGCACCACAGAGAATTCGGAAGCCAATCGGCTCGCTGAGGACAGCGGCAGTGAATCGACTCACTAATGAAATATATTGATCATCAAATTCAACGCAACTACTAGCTGACTCCAGGGGGAGCACTGTCTGTTTCAATCTTTCTTAAACAAAGGCCAATAAAACTCTTGCATGATCTTATAACAATATTATTAATAATATAATATGCTTAGTGCATATAGATGTTTAATCCAAATCAATTTACAGTAGGGCAGTTTCAATGAGTCCCTTTGGAGCAGCTATGGGTTAAGTGGTTTGCTCAAGTACACGATGGTGGTAGAACAGAAACATGGTCTATAGTTAATGGATTACCTCTAAGTGGGATCAAACCTGCTGATTTACAGTTAAAAGCCTAGATGAGGATACCAGTAAGTGCCTTAAATTTATCAAGACAAGCACCAGAATTGGCACGCCTATAGACATTGATGCAATGATGATATATTGCATCAATCAATAAAAATAAATAAATGAATAAATAAAAATTAAAAAGAATAAAAATAAATACAATAAAATTAAATAAAATAAAATGAAATTACATAAAATAAAATTAAATAAATAAATACATTTTGGTTTAAGTTTAACTGTGACAACATTAATAAATTAAAGAAACAACAAATATACTACATTTTAAAAGCATTTATTAATCTGGGTTAATGTGAATATATCAAATTGTTGATAATGTTCATTTGTAATACATGATATTTAATTTATTCAATTAGAAAACAAAATGCATTCGTATATTTAGAAATTAATGTTAACCTAGATCAGGGTTATTATTGTTAATTAAAAATAGAACAAACTAAAATTGAAGCCATAAAAATAAAACATAAAAAACAAACAAACAAACAAAACAATTGCTGTAAGGTTAACTTTGTGAACATTTGTAAATGAATGAAATAAAATATACTACATATTAACAGCATTTATTAATGTAGGTCAGCATCAATATATAAAATTGTTCATTTATAACACATTATTTTTAATTTATTCAACTAGAAATATAAAAAATGCATGAGTATATTTAGAAATGAATGTTAACCTAGATCGTGGTTGTTAAAGTTAATTAAAACTAAAACTGAAACTAAAACCACTTGGAATTAATATAAATGTTAACTGAAATAAAAAATAAAAACACTTTTTATTTAGGCTATTTCAGCAACATTTCTCAATTCAATTTAGTTTAATTTGAGATACTTAGCCAAAATAATAATAATACAAATTACTAAATAAATGAAATTAAACTATACAGACATACCTATAAAAGAGCAAAAACTACTAAAAATGACAAAATCATAACTAAATTACTAAAAGTGTAACTAAAATTAAATTGAAAAATAAAAAAAAGATTCAAAATATTCATAAAATCTACAATAGTATCTCAGTGATACTAAAACAACACTGACCTACATTAATACATGCTGCATATGTATTGTTCATTCTTGTTTTGACGTTAACATATATAGCCTTATTGCACCTAAATGCACAATTATTGTGAGAAAACAATGTTTTTGTTCAAAACGCTGTGGCAGAAATCATCCACTGACATCGTCCAGAAGTCATCATCTGCCCATCATGTCGCTCCAAACTCACATGACCTTTTTAATCAAAGTTATGAGCTATTATCAAAATGTCAAACGGTGATCACTAGCTGTCAAGTTTGGCTCTAATTTAGCCAAACTTTTTCCTTCAGTCATGTCTTACTTCGTCTAGTGCACCAGTGCTCCCTCCAAACAAAGACAAAATGCATTGCTGCTTTTATTTTTAATGCAACCCGGGCTGCGTCAACCATTCCTTTTGTATACACTACGTCTCCTACTCGAACGTCAGAGGAAAGAGAATGACAGCATTTCCCTCAGCGTTTGTTTGCAAGGATGATCTTAGCCTGCGGCGGTTAGCATTAATTAAAAAGTGCAGCAACAAAAGCTTGGAGGGTTGAATTTGAGTTTGAGCGGATGGGAGGAGAAGCGAAAAGACTTCAGACTCGTGCGAGATGCTAAATTCCTGCAGAATGACAGAACTGATGACTAATTCAGAGCTGTTTGTGCCGTTTTATGTAAGTTACTGGTAGAGTTACGTAAGTCTTTTCCATCTCAGCACAAACTTGCAGTACTTTGAAGTCAAACAGGGTTAAAGGGTATAAACACACATATACTCACACACACAGACATATGCTGTCATACACCAAGAGCATCAGTTCTCTGCAGCCTAGAGATGATTTAACTGTAAGCATTTTGATCTAACGGGAAGAAAAGCAAATGTCTCTGCTAACAAAACTACCTGTACTTGCTGGTGTCAGTACAAGAAACACACACATGTTTGTTTTTCTATCACGGTGGGGACTTTCCTTTAACATCTACTGTTTTTATACAGAGCTAGGGTTATTTTCTATCCCCTAGAAACTACGTTTGAATAGGTTAATTAAGATGTTATTTTGTATGTTTACTAAGCCATTTTCCTCTTAAGGACCATTGGATATCCCAAAATGCATGGTTTTACAGTCCTTATGGGGACATTCAGTACTCACAATGTTGGCAAAACCTCTCTCACACACACTCAGGCAGAGTCTGCAGTCTCATTACTTGTGATGTGACCCCATTATTGTGCATCCCTGAAGTATCGTTCAGCATTGAGTGTCATCCATCAGTTAGTCCTCTAAAACAGCCAAAAGACTTAAAGATTTTATCCGACATTCGCCATCTACACATCTTCCCCTGGACTGATCATCAATACTCCTTAATGTACAGCTCTACAGCCATCTCATATTCTCCAACACACACTCTCTCCGTTCAGAACGCATAGTTTTTTACTTTATTTTTATCCTGAACCATATGTAGAGTAGGCGTAGAGTCGTTTACCGGGCTACGCCGAGTCCTGGTGTTTATAAATAGCCGGACCGAGCATTATTCCCACATCATCAATCACGTTGGGGCACGAGGGAGAGACTCGAGGGGGTAGTTCTCCACGCCACACGGTCTGGAGGTGTGAGCTGGATGGGCTAATCTGGAGGGGAACAGATGCCGGTGCCCGGGGAGCTCGCAGGATGACGGATGGTTCGGGAAGGGCAAATTTTAGCTGGTGTGCTAGCCAGAGCGAACTGAAATATTTAATGTCCATATGGAGAGGGAGATGAACTAAAGAATTCATTATTTTATTTCGTGCATGCGCAGACTTGTTCACTTTTCAACAATTTCTGACCCGTTTCTGCACATGAATCTATTCAGCTGAAATGTGACATTGATGCAGACACACACTTGTCTTTTTTCTATGCCGTCAGCTCACTCCCAAACACAGAGCAAGGGACACACACACACACACACACACACACACAGTGGAATCTTTTCATCTTGTAACCATGGCAGTTGGTAGAATAAAGTAGGAATCCAGCCGATAACAAAGTGCTTACATAACTATTGCATTGCCAAGCTCGACTCCTACCTTGCGCACCTCTTTCCCTTCTTCTCTGCCTCTCACTTTTGTGTTCCCTTTCTACTTTTCTCACTCTGTATGCGTTCACACCATCATTTGGCATTCTGTAAAAAGTGCACCTCGCCTTTGGATAAAAGAGATAAACCCCTCTCTTTTTGTTTACCAAGGCGGGCAAATTCTCAGGTTAAGGCCGCTCGCTTTGGTTTCTTAGGCTACATTGACTTCCCACCTGCTTCAGCCTGCCAGTCCAAACTGGAAAACATTCATTATTTATCTCCTGCCGGAGAAACCTGTCACCTGCAGTCCAAACAGTAGAAGGCAAGCAAACCTTACCTCCCGCAGTTCATGTGCCACATCTTTCAGCTCCTTGAGGATTCCTTCCAGCTGCTTGATCACCATCTTCATGTGGCTGCGGATCTGTTCTTTCTGACTGGGGGTCTCAGAGGGTTCCCGGGCTGGAGCTCCGCTCTGGGACATCCTTCACAGGCTGCTCACGGGCCGGGGTGCGGAGCGCTGAGGGCAGGGGCGAGCCGAGCCACGATCCATGTCTGGGGCCTCCGGGAGCCGCAGTGCTACTGATCCGATCTGGGGCTCGGGCCACGTGGGAAGGGTTCAACATCTTAAATACACCTGGGCAGCCGAGAGACCTCGCTGGGTCTGGGGTCAAGCCTCCTCTTGCTGTGTATGGCGGGGCATCTTGGGACAGACGCGGATGGAACGGAAGGCGCCGAAATCATTGAAGGATGCTTGGGCTGTTAGATCCAAGAACACACACCAAACTCTAGGATGAAAAAGCGAAATGCACAAGAAGCGTGGCTCATTTCACCCTAGCATGCGTTTAGTGTGCACATGCGAGTCCTTAGGTGTAACTTTGGATGGAAAGCAGTTGGCTATGACGCAGAATTCTTCTCTTCCATGAAGACATGGCCAGGAGAGTTGCACGAGCGACTGATCCACGTAAAAATCCAATCCAGGAAGAAAAAGGAAACTCCCAAAGATGCCTTTCTATCAGAGAAGACTGAAGTGCTTCTTTGTTTTAGATCTGCAATGTTTGTGTTCGGAGTAAAAAAAAAGTCAAACCAAAAGGTGAAATATTCCAACTTTAGTTTTCCTTGAACTGGACCTGGAAGAAAAGGAGAGAGAGAGGATGTTAATTCAGCCAAAAAGCCAGAGCGATTTTATGTGCGTGTATAGATGTGTTTGTCTCTCGTGTCTGAAACGTTAAACCAAGGCAACGGACGTGATGCTTTCAGAGCGATTGCCAAAATTGCAACTACACTTACAATAAGTGTTATGATGAACGTTTCACACGTAATCCCCCGCGGGGTGTCAGACGGAATGGCGCATCCTTTCTTCCGGGTCAGAGAGAGATTTCTCACCCATTTAGTTAAATAGCTTGATAAAGACGGATCTCAATCTAGCTTCCTTCAATTACGGGTGAAATCCAGTCGTTAGCCTTTCTTCAAAAGCCATCAGAGCAAGTAAATTCCATGTCTTTTGCTCCAGGAAGAATTGGAAGAGAATAAAAGAGGAGAACTTGACCCTTCAAGGCGCAGCCAAAAGAGACATTCTGACACAACACCTGGAAAGACAGGAAGGAGAGCAATTTCTGTTTATCTGGTAACGTCTCTCTTCCTGTCATTTTTTTCTCTCCCCCATGTTCAATTTTCTCAAACACATATCTTGATGTTCAAGCTTCGGTTTACTACACAAAATCAATTACAGACAGCAAAGAGAGACCAAGAAGAACAAATACAACTGAACACGCTCACCAAATTGAATCCCACCAGCCCCCGTGGAAACGCACTTCATAAGACAGTGGTCTCCGGCACGCTTTCTCGCTCTCTCCTCTCCCCTGGTCAGTGGTAGAAAGTGCGTGCAGGTTTGCCTTTCCTCCCTCCTGAGGAACGACGGGGATACAGTTTTCGGCTCAGCTGAGCTCGGCTCATCCTTCCCGTTTTGTTGCGGCGTCAGTCACCATCACGCACGCCGTCTTCCTCCCAATCACCCCCACTTCTCTCTCTCCCGTTCCCACACACAATCCCACTCTTTTATGTCTTTCCTTTCAGTGTCCGTCCTGCCACACTCGCCCACCGTCAGAAGGAGGGTTCATTCAGAGCTGTCCTTCAGAGAGAAAGTGAAGCAGCAGCGGAGGAGGAGGAGGAGTGAGGGAGGAGGTGGTGGATGAAAGACTGGCCCCGTTTCCCCTCTTTTCGAGCCCCGGCAGCCTCGGCTTCTCCACTCCTGCTTGGAATCCTGGAAGTCCTCGGATGCTCTTGTTGCTGCGGTGACCGTTTCCACCTCGCATTCCGTCTCTCGGCTGTGGAGCAGACACCTCCTGTCGCCGTGACGACAGCCTCTGACTGAGGGAGGGATGCTGCCTTTGCCTCCGATTCAAAACCCTGTGGATACACGCGCACTCTGATCCCCCCTCTCTCTCTCTCTCTCTCTCTCTCTCGCTCTCTCTCAGTCCCTCCTGTCAGATGGAGAGGGAAGAGGCTGGAGTTTATGGACAGGCTTTGGCTGCTAGTGAAGACGGCTCTCTCTCTGGCTCTGAGGGGGGGAGGGGGGAGGGACTATGAGGTTTAAAGAGACAGTAGCGAGCTTCACACTGTTTCTCTTTTATGTGTCTTCTTCTGTTTATTCAAAGCCCTCCATTTTATTTATGGGTGCCTATAATCCTTAACCCAATATATGTTATAAGTACCAAACGTTCTAGTTTTTCATGGAAATGTCATTGCATCATCATCAAATGTTGCAAAATTGCACTAGATACTAATACGTTTTCCATTATTAATTTTCTATTTTCATTTTTTCTTTTAAGAAAAAGTTCACATCTAACAAGTATATAATGGTATGATATATAAAGATGTATTCTCCACAAATAAATATTTGAGCAATATTTCAGTAAATAGTGGAAATATTTTAAATATACTGTAAATATTTTTGACAATAATACTGATAGTAATACTTAATTTCTTGTTGCTGAAGAACTTTTAATTTCATGCAATGGTGTATATTTTTTTCCCCAAAATAATTAAAGTGAATTCAAGGTATATTATCTTACACAATTGTATGTCTTCAGAATGTATTTCTTGTTTTAAAGACATTTAAATATTTGGTTATACTTTAGATTAGGGAACGCTTATTCACTATTAACTAAGATTTAATAAACTCCTAATTGGCAGTAAGTAAGGTAGTTGTTGTAGCAGTTATGTTTAGGGTTATGGAATTTACAATATAGTCATGCATGTGTTTTATAAGTACTAATAAACAGCCGATATGCTATAATGCGCATGCTAAACTAGTTAGTAGTGCTCCCTAATCTAAAGTGCTACCAGATATTTTTACTGGAAAACAAAACAAAAGACTGATTAGTGAATCTTTTGTAAATCAATCTCAGGCTCGATTCGGACCCCTGATGGGAGGGTTACTGTAATGTTATGTTCGTTCATCACTCACAGGCTCCAACAAATTGAGAAAATTATTCAGAGTAAAATATTCCCTTTTGTATCATCCTCTTTGATCAATAAAACATTTTCCCCTTCATAAACTCAGCACATTAATACAATGTGCACACTTGGCTTCAAACATATGTTTAGCTGTGTGTTTTCAGAGCACTGTATTGACTTTCCTCTTATTTCTTTGTATTTTTTCTTCTCCATAAATTTCCGCAACTAATTAAATTCAAACCACTTTGTGTAATGACTCAATTCAAACTGTTCATTTCAGTCTAGAAATGTGAACTCATCGCATTTGCGTATGCATTCTGATTGGTCACTCACATCAATTTGCATACATAATTCTGATTGGTCATTTCTTTCTTGCATCTATTTTACCATCCGTCCAGCAATGAGAAAAGCCTGAAACCTAAACGTACCTGTAGGAACTTACCTAAAATAGTCGCTCGCTACCTCACAAAGGCTAATATTCCCTTCAGGAAATGCAAATCTAGTTATGAGTTTATTATGCATTTAGATGTGGCTTAATTAGGGGCTATTGATCTACAGCTGTGAAGAGTGTGATGGCTGAATTCTCCGTTTACAAAAGCAAATGTGTCCCAAAGGCAATGTGCTCTGCGTATCTGTGAAATAAGATTATCTATAATGCTTCGGGTGCTTGAATTCGCTTATACGTAAAGCCAGTGTGTGTGTGTGTGTGTGTGTGTGTGTGTGTTCACGTGTAAGGTCAGTGTGTGTGTGTGGGTCTGTGTAGGTGGTGGCTGATGTGGCATTATTCTAACAGATTCATGTAGAAGCGTGTAGGCTTGGAGGAGTGGTTGCATTGCACAGAAAGATGTCCTTGCGATATGCCTTTAAAAGTCATAGATCATTGCAAACTCTCTTAAACACCTTTACAGCCCTGTTTAGTGTAATTTGGCGTCTAATGAACATCGATAACAGAATGCATTCATAAGAATCGTCGACAGACAGGAGCGGCGTTTGACTGCCGTTGTCATCCCGCTCCTGCCGCGATGATATTTCTTTAACGCTAAGGTCATTCTGACTGCTGGTTTTTACTAGCTGAGCTGGAGAGAGGCCAAGGAAATATCAGCCCCATTTAATATTTCTATCCTGGATTTATTGCACCTGGCCCGATTATGGAGAAGTTTTATAGAACGCAATATTTTTCTAGCAGGGCCGCGCGCTCGTGCTTTCACAGGTGTACCTCCAGAGGAAATCACTCGGGTAATGTGGTACTACAGAGAGAGGGCGAGGGAATAAAGAGAGAGAGGAATAAAGAAGTGTTCGGGAAGAAGAAAGCGGCCCGTGGGGTTTATTTGACCACTTCTGTTTACACAGCAATGAGCAATCACACCCCAGTTATTTGATACTTCAAGATCAAGTATCTTTTTATTAGACGAGTCAGTATTTGGCTGGCTCGCTGAGATACACCCGCTGTGTCTGTGTTTGTGTGTGAGGATATAAGAAGGATTTATTTTTTCTCATAAACCAAAACTTGAGGGACCCAGCCGGTCGATAGAGGCGTTCTAACCCTCGGATGGTTTCTTGGTCAGAATAGCCACCCGTCCGTCACAGCCAGAGTTCACTACTGGACAGGAACTGCACGCTTATCACTGATGTTTTAAAACACAGATAAGTGGCATATGAAGCCAACTTCTTCTTGCTTTGTAAACCTGTGATTCTCCTCTCCACAAGGTGGCACAGTGGTGCAGTGAAGACTCCGGAAACACACAATAGAGCAACACAGAGGCCACACAGAGAGACCTGTGCAAGAATATTCATCTGCTCATGTATAACAATGTTTGGAAATTATTTTGTAAATTTAGCCATTTTTTTAAGGATGAACTGTTTGGTAAATAAATATGAATAAAATATCTGTGCAAAGCATAGGAGTATTAGAAAATATCTGACATTTTTACATTTGAGAAGTATCCTATTTGCAGTTGTGGTTTCTTTTCATTTCACACTACAAATATATACTGTAGCAAGGGTTGTTATAGATAACTAAAACCATAAGAAGAAAAGTTGTTCTTGATAGTTAACATATACAAAAAAAAAAAATCAGTTTGTAATGTATTAAACACCCCCCGAAAATAGTTTTGCAGCTAAAAAGCTACATGACATTTCTCAGTAGCTGAAGCAGTTCAACTTAAAGATTCGCTATTAGTAGAGACACGCTGAACACTGCTGAGAGATGCACAGATGCAGGTATTCACACGCTCTTAATCTCTCTCTCTCTCTCTCTCATAACTAAACTAAACTGCATTAATAACTGCATTAGCCTGCATATCAATGGCCCAAGCCTCTCTAATTAGCTCTAAAATGACGTTTTGAAATTTGCAATGTAAGATTTATGAGATGCGCAAGAAATTAGTTCAACACACGAGATTTCAGGATAGAAACATGACAAATGTCTTAAAATAATCCATCTGAACAATGTTCAAATGGATTATGGAGGGTGTATGGATTATGGATTATGGATAGGTAATTATGGATTATGGATAGGTGTGGATGTGACTCCAGGCCGTTAAAATTATTAGTGAAATAATGAACTCCTGAAGTGGTAATGTGTGTATTTATGCGTGTGTGTGTGTATATATATATATATATATATATATATATATATATACACACACACACACATTTAAATATATTGCGTTAATATTTTCCTAAATATATTATGTAAATATTTAAATTATTTTATTGAAATATTTTTTTCTTAAAACACTTAAAATGTACTAAAATAACTAAAACGGAATCAAAAAAATGAATGAAAATGATATAGACATAGGCTATTCTTTTTTTTTTTTAAAAAAAGCAACAATTCAAAAATAAATAAATTATTAAAACATCTAAAACTAAAATGAAAATGGAAAATAAAATCTAAATCTAATAGTATCTAAAATTATGTAAATTGTATTTTATTTGTCCTTTATACAAACACATTTACACACATGAAACCTGATATACTGTATGAATATGTTTTAGGAGTCTTCATAATAGTTCAATAAATTCTGATTGGATGAGGCACTTTAGTTGACAACAATAATTATGTCTCTTAAATAAATGTGCATTCCTTCAACTGGGCATTCTATATTTATAAAGTTCATGAACTAGCTAAAACAAGTTTTGTTTTTCTTAAATGTTATTAATATGTAAATATTTAGGGTTAGGGTAGGTTAGGGTGGTAACACTTTATTATAAAGACCAGTTCTCACTGTTAACTAGTTGCTTATAGGCATGCATATTACATAAACATGTTTATTAGTACTTATAAAGCACATGTTACTATTAATAAGCTAAACTAGGAGTTTGTTCAGGGAAAACTCTTAGTTAATAGATAATATGTGTTCCCTATTCAAAAGTGTTACTGTTAAGGTAAGAAACAATTGGTTCCTTCTATCATACTGCTGTATGAAAGCAATAAGCCACCCAAACCATGCATTACGGTGACTTTACCACGGTTAACAGGGTTTTACAGCACTATACTCCCCATGATACAATCACTATAACGCACATCCTCCAGCAGCAGCTTATTGCTTTATTTGACCTCCTCACATTCACAGCCCTCACGCTCACCGCTCATCGCTTCCCGTGTTTGTCAGATGAATGAGTGTGTGAGCGAGAGGCTGGTCGTGATGGACTTATTTCTTGTTTGTTTTCAGGACAGGTAAAAATTGAAGCCATGGTGTGATGCTTTACCCCATCTGCTCTTCTTCACAAACTAGTGCTCAGTGTTGGGGAGTAACTACAGTAGTTACATGTAACAGAATCATGTAATTTAATTACAAAATAAATGTAACTGTAATAAATGTGTTGCCTAATTAAATTACAGTTACGAAAATGTTAACGATTACAAACGATTACAATCTGAATATTATCGCACACATACAGATTTGATTGATTCATTCCCAAATTGCATTGACTGCTTTAAAACACGAGATACCAATGTTTCAGGAGTTTAGGACACAGAATAGGACACATGCTTATTCAATAACTGTTTTATTTCCCACTTGGGTTTATGTTTATGCTTTATTTTTTTAAGATTAACTGTTTTTTCCAAGGCATTGTTAGATGTTTCCTGTCATAGCTATGCAAAGATTAGATTTCATAAACAGTATCATTGCTATTAAACTATATATTGTGATTTTAAATCTGTATTTAACCTCAGAACGATCTCAAAGTATGAAGAGGTGCTAAGTTCTGAATTAGTGGTGGCTGTGCTTTAAAATTGTATTATTATAATCTTAATTCATTAATATTTTATAAAAGTATCAAAAAGTAATCAGTTACATTACTTTAATAAAGTAATCGAAATAGTTACACTACTTATTACATTGTAACACTTTATTTTGATCGTCCACTTTAGACATTCTACTAACAGTAAGTAACTTTGCAACTACATGTTAACTAGCAGTCGTTAGAGTATTAGTAGACTGTCAACTACATGTCAACTAGCAGTCGTTAGAGTATTAGTAGACTGTCAACTACATGTCAACTAGCAGTCGTTAGAGTATTAGTAGACTGTCAACTACATGTCAACTAGCAGTCGTTAGAGTATTAGTAGACTGTCAACTACATGTCAACTAGCAGTCATTAGAGTATTAGTAGACTGTCAACTACATGACAGTAGACTGTCAACTACATGTCAACTAGCAGTCGTTAGAGTATTAGTAGACTGTCAACTACATGACAGTAGACTGTCAACTACATGTCAACTAGCAGTCATTAGAGTATTAGTAGACTGTCAACTACATGTCAACTAGCAGTCATTAGAGTATTAGTAGACTGTCAACTACATGTCAACTAGCAGTCATTAGAGTATTAGTAGACTGTCAACTACATGTCAACTAGCAGTCATTAGAGTATTAGTAGACTGTCAACTACATGTCAACTAGCAGTCATTAGAGTATTAGTAGACTGTCAACTACATGTCAACTAGCAGTCATTAGAGTATTAGTAGACTGTCAACTACATGTCAACTAGCAGTCGTTAGAGTATTAGTAGACTGTCAACTACATGTCAGCTAGCAGTCGTTAGAGTATTAGTAGACTGTCAACTACATGTCAACTAGCAGTCGTTAGAGTATTAGTAGACTGTCAACTACATGTCAACTAGCAGTCGCTAGAGTATTACTAGACTGTCAACTACATGTCAACTAGCAGTCGTTAGAGTATTAGTAGACTGTCAACTACATGTCAACTAGCAGTCGTTAGAGTATTAGTAGACTGTCAACTACATGTCAACTAGCAGTCGTTAGAGTATTAGTAGACTGTCAACTACATGTCAACTAGCAGTCGTTAGAGTATTAGTAGACTGTCAACTACATGTCAACTAGCAGTCGTTAGAGTATTAGTAGACTGTCAACTACATGTCAACTAGCAGTCATTAGAGTATTAGTAGACTGTCAACTACATGTCAACTAGCAGTCGTTAGAGTATTAGTAGACTGTCAACTACATGTCAACTAGCAGTCGTTAGAGTATTAGTAGACTGTCAACTACATGTCAATTAGCAGTCGTTAGATTAGAGTATTAGTAGACTGTCAACTACATGTCAACTAGCAGTCGTTAGAGTATTAGTAGACTGTCAACTACATGACAACTAGCAGTCGTTAGAGTATTAGTAGACTGTCAACTACATGTCAACTAGCAGTCGTTAGAGTATTAGTAGTCTGTCAACTACATGTCAACTAGCAGTCGTTAGAGTATTAGTAGTCTGTCAACTACATGTCAACTAGCAGTCGTTAGAGTATTAGTAGACTGTCAACTACTTGTCAACTAGCAGTCCTTAGAGTATTAGTAGACTGTCAACTACATGTCAACTAGCAGTCATTAGAGTATTAGTAGACTGTCAAATACATGTCAACTAGCAGTCATTAGAGTATTAGTAGACTGTCAACTACATGTCAACTGTCAACTACATGACAACTAGCAGTCATTAGAGTATTAGTAGAATGTCAACTACATGTCAACTAGCAGTTGTTAGAGTATTAGTAGACTGTCAACTACATGTCAACTAGCAGTCATTAGAGTATTAGTAGACTGTCAACTACATGTCAACTAGCAGTCGTTAGAGTATTAGTAGACTGTCAACTACATGTCAACTAGCAGTTGTTAGAGTATTAGTAGACTGTCAACTACATGTCAACTAGCAGTCATTAGAGTATTAGTAGACTGTCAACTACATGTCAACTGTCAACTACATGACAACTAGCAGTCATTAGAGTATTAGTAGACTGTCAACTACATGTCAACTAGCAGTCGTTAGAGTATTAGTAGACTGTCAACTACATGTCAACTAGCAGTCGTTAGAGTATTAGTAGACTGTCAACTACATGTCAACTAGCAGTCATTAGAGTATTAGTAGACTGTCAACTACATGTCAACTAGCAGTCGTTAGAGTATTAGTAGACTGTCAACTACATGTCAACTAGCAGTCGTTAGAGTATTAGTAGACTGTCAACTACATGTCAACTAGCAGTCGTTAGAGTATTAGTAGACTGTCAACTACATGTCAACTAGCAGTCATTAGAGTATTAGTAGATTGTCAACTACATGTCAGCTAGCAGTCATTAGAGTATTAGTAGACTGTCAACTAGCAGTCATTAGAGTTTTAGTAGACTGTCAACTACATGTCAACTAGCAGTCATTAGAGTATTAGTAGACTGTCAACTACATGTCAACTTGCAGTCATTAGAGTATTAGTAGACTCTCTGCTTAATATCCTCTAACACTTTATTTTGATGGGTCCACAACATACAACATACTGACTATGAGAAACTTTGCAAGTATAGGCCTATGTCAACTTATTACTTCCCCTAAACCTAACCTAGCAGTCTACTCTGAGAGTTAGTAGATATGTAGTTGCAAATTAATGACAATTAGTTGACATGTAGTTGCAAAGTTACTTAAATAGTTAGTAGAATGTCTAAAGTGGACTATCAAAATAAAGTGTAAGGGTAATTTGTAACCTATTACCTTTCCAAAGAAGCCTAACCTTCCCAACACTGCTAGTGCTGACTTGTATGAGAGTAGACATGACATGTAGTAGACATAGAGGCCGCTCACTTCATTCACCCGCTCGCTCTTCTTCTTCTTCTTCATGAATGATCGTCTTCTCGTTGTCCTTGCCGGGTGCAGGGACTCCCTGAGCTCCGCTGTTTGCCGAGGGCGATGTGTGGAGCTCGCTGACGGACACCGCATCGCCAATCAGCCCTGGCTTCCCCACCGGAGCGCTAACGAGCCACGGCAGCTCATTGGTCATTCTGCGGGAGTCCCATCACATTTCTCCCCCGGTCTGGCCTCGTTTAGAGCCACGCACCCTTCAGGAAACTCGGCTTTACAGCGGTTATGCAACGCTTCAGAAGCGGACTGCATGGGAAATGCCAGCGCTGATGTATGCGATGCGATGTGGCTCTGACAGATCTTTTGATTCACTCACATCTCGCGCAAACATAATCAAGGGCGAGATGTCACTCAATATCATCGCTATGGAGACCAGAGTGAATGTTGGGCCGTTCTAGCACTTTCCACTGAGATAACATCTCATTTTACCACACTTGGCTTTAGTAAATAAAGAAATATACTAACTTTTCACTGATACAGTCAGTGTTATAGTAACTAGACTTCTGGGAAGGATGCAGTGTGGATGGGTTAATGCTTGGTGTGATTATCTTTTACAGTTACTTTTTGCTATTATTATATGTGACCCTGGACCACAAAACTAGTCATAAGAGTCCATTTTTCGAAATTGAGATTAATACATTATCTGAAAGCTGAATAAATATGCTTTCCATTGATGTATGGTTTGTTAGGATACACTGTAAAAAAAAAAAAAAAATCTGTTTTGTACCTTTGTAATACACTGATAACCACCAAAAGCAGGTGGTGATGAGAGTCACATGATGAAACAAAGCCTTTCACAAGCAGCTTTTAAATATTAACATATATAGAAGGTGCACAGTATGATTCACACAAACACTAATCACCATCATGGTGAGACTCATTAAACTTAAATAATGATATAAACATTAATTTAACAACATTAGATGTAACAAACAACCCTAATGTACAAAACTGATAAGAAAAAACTAAGAAGAAACAGTTATTTCAACAAAAAAATAAATCAAATTTGAAATGTAACGCAGGGAATTCTGGGAATGTCAATTTACGGTTATTCACTGTAAAGTATACGTATACTACCGTAAAATTACATGTAATGTCAAATACAGTTTTTCACCTTTTATAGTAGGGGAACTTACCATGAACCATTTAACAGGTTTTTACTGTAGAATTTTTACAGTATTTTACCGTTAAGTTCATGGTAATTTTTTACAGTAATTTATTTGAAATGAAGTTCTTAGCAATGCATATTACTAATCAAAAATTTAGTTTTGATATGTTTACGGTAGGAAATTTACAAAATATCTTCATGGAACATAATCTTTACTTAATAGCCTAATGATGTGTGGCATAAAATAAAAATCTATAATTTTGACCCATACAATGTATTGTTGGCTATTGCTACAAATATACCCTGTGTTACTTATGACTGGTTTTGTGCTCCAGGGACACATATTATTATAGTTGGATCATCACCATCACTATATATATCATATCGCATAACAGTATGACTTGCTATAAAGCTGTTTTGAAGCAATGTGCATTGTGAAAAGCACTATACAAATAAATATGACTATTAAAAAAAGTGTTCACCCCAAAATAAAATAGATTTTTATGATTTACTCTCTTTTTATGACCTCTGATGGCTTCATTCTGAATCTGACCTTTCACATTTAACCTTCTTTAATTTACTAGTATTGGCATTTCTTTCCCATTTTCTTTATACTCATGTTTTCTTTCTAGAAATGAAATGAATGCATGCAGGTCAGCCTTAGAGTGTGCCTTCGTGAATAAATATGGAATAACAAATGCAAAACAGAATTTTATAGTTAATATCTAGATATCAAATAAATGCATTCTGGTTACCAGAGTCTGCCTTAGCTGATCAATATAAACAACGAATGCAAACACAGACTTATACCTAATATTTGATGAACAGTATTTTGTGAAAAGTTTTAGTAAAGAAAGTTTGGAGCCAATCATATACACTATATATAAAAAAAACTCAATAGCACTCCTCTAAAATAAATCAGATACCAGATCCTAGAGATTCACAATGGAAATATATTATAGAGCAAATCGTGTCTGTTAAATATCAGCGGTCACACATAACATTATAGTAGCTCAGGAGGTTTATTCTGCATTTTTGCCCTCTAGGATATTCTTGGTAAAGCAGGTCTGGGTGTCAGGCTGAAGGAAGGGGAAGTCATCCCACTTATCAGAGAGCAAAGTGCTCCGTAGGCGGCCCTTCAGCCCCGTCTCAAAGCCTGTCATCACCGCTGCAGGCAGGCATCTGTTAGCTCACAGTCAGCCAGCGACGGCCGGAGCTTAGGTGCACAAACACACGTAACAAAGCACATAATGCCTACTGTCGCTCCTCTTTGAAACTGAGTGCTCTATTTAGGGTGCAGGAGCTGTGCTAGCTGCCTACAGAGGTGAAAAACACAACCACTGATCCTCATGAGAAGAAGCCATTTGTCTTACTGACCTCTGCGCTCGGAAAATGCCACGTGCACACGAGTCAGAGGACAGTAAACCTGAAATGAGGAATAAAACAATAGCAGGAGACAAACATGGCCTTTACTATGACCAAAGACATTAAAAGGGGAAGAAGGACTGAAAATAAAATTAAATAAAATATATCACTAAATGGGGAAGAAGGACTGTTAATAGGAACAAAATAATAAAACAAAACAAAACAAAACAAAACAAAGTAAAATAAAAAAGTAAAACAAAAAAAAAATAAAAAAAATATGATTATAGCAGGATAAAGGACTGCCCATGGGGAAAAAATAAATAAAAAAATAATAAAAGTTAAATTAAATAAATAAATAAAAAACAGTATGGGGAAGAAGGACTGCTTATAGGAAATAATATAATATATATATATAATATATATATATATATATATATATATATAACACATACAACACACACACACACACACACACACACATACATAACATATGTTTGTGTAACTATCAAATTTTTAGACCTGAAATGGTGAATGCGGGCTGAGATCCTTTTAAAATCAATGGTCAAACAAGCCAACTGTTCCCCCTTATTTATATATATATATATTTATTTAGTAGTTTTATTTATTTAGTTTGCTAGTCTTATTTATAAACTGTATGCAACAATGCAGAGTCCCTTTGGATTGATCGTTCACCACTTTACCTTGAGAAACATGCTTCTGTTATCATCAGAATTTCTGATTAGCATAGCAGCTTTATTCATCATTGATCATAGGTCTCAGGGAGATGCACACTAGTGGTGTTTACTGCGGTAATTCTCTGTGAACTTCATGCTGAAAAATATATGTTATGGTGATTCCTAATCACTGCAATACATGTTTTAAAATAAAATAGATTCATGCAATATACATGATTTGACTGTACTGAGAGACAGCTGAAGGCCGATGATGGTGACTGAAGTTTGTCCATGAACAATCAATGCATCAAGGCCAGAGAGGAAAGGTAGGAATAGAGATGAAGGAAAGAGAAAAATATAGAACAAGATTGAATTAATTTTACTGCCACTGAGTTCACAGTCACTCCTCTCATAGTCCACATATACAAAGATTCTCGCTTTGTCTTTAAACTGCAAAAGAGGCCCTTGCAGTGGCATACATACATCGGTTTACATAGCACATATTAAGGGCCCCATGGAACCATGAGACGGGGCCCGCAAACAAGTGGTGACATCAAAACAGACAGATAGAGACAAAGAGTGAAGCTATTTTGGGCTATTTAATAAACTGTTCAACCAAATGCATGATGAAAGCTTTTAGGAAAAATAATAAGGTCTTCTGATTTTTTATACACAAAAGTACACTATTGTAAAAGACTGCTTATGAAAAAGGAGTGCACTTCACTGTGTACTTCAAATATTATATTGAAAAAAAACTGTTCTTGCATGTAATAAAATGCTAGCTTAAAATATTAAATTATATTTTAGTTCATCATTAATGCTTGTCAGTACATTCAGCAGTAACTTTAACCATATTTCAAGACAATAGAAGTAATTATGGCATTGCATATAAAGATGAACTGAAGTCTTACTTAAAGGATAAGTTCACTTTCAGAATAAAATAAAAATGCTGATAATTTACTCACCCCATGTCATCCAAGATGCTCATATCTTTATTTCTTCAGTCGCAAAGAAATTAAGTTTTTTGGATTTTTCTCCATATAGTGGACTTCAATGGTGGCCAATGATGAAGTACATGCTTATCCTTTAAATGAATCAAAAAGCATTCTTAAGCTCAACTAATTGCATTTAATATAAATTTAAACTATTATGCAATAATGTAATACAAATGTAAACTAAAATAATGTAATTGCATATTACATGCAGTTAAGTGTCCAAAAAGCATTACATTCTGTATGCATTTAAGTATATTCCTTAAGCACAACAATTATCCACTCATAAACAATACCAGGAACATGAAAGCTTAATAAGGTAAGTAAATGTCTTTGCTTCAGAGGCTTTCCAGTGAAAGATTCAACCTCATACATGACATACAGATCAGAGTTCAGCTCTAAACACATGCAAATTAATCTGCTGAAAAGGAAAACAAACAGCCATTGTTAGCTCAGCTTCAAGAAAGCAATGAAAGCTTCATATTTATGAAAAAAGGCCACACATCACAGTTACATCAAATATCATCTCATTTACTGCCTTTCCATTTTGTTAAAATGATTTGTGACTGAAACGGCTGTATTTCAGTTGTCTAATAAAGCTGGTATTGTGCACTATGAATATTGTTGGCTCTTTGACAAATTGCTTTTTTGTCTTTTTTCAGTTGCTTTGGATAAAAGCATCTGCTAAATACATAAAGATATGCCCATGGTATTTTTAAAGTACCTTGGAGTATCACAGAAAGCCATAATTTACAAAAACTTCATTAACAAATTCCATCTACTCACTGTAGCTAAATTTGGTTGTCAATTCAGCTTTTAGTGCCTAATTATGTCCTGTACACACACAGTTCAGTAATTTAGGGAGTAATAACGCATTCTACAACCGAATTGACATTTACAGAAATTCTACCAGTGTGTGCAGAACCAAACTGAACAACTAGGTAGTTGTCAATGACATATTTAAATGCGTATCAGAATTGGTGTGCAAGAAATCACAAGGAGGTAGGTCTTGACTCGGTGTTGCCAGATCTTGCTATATAAAACGGCAAATAATAACCAGCCTACAATAAACTTAAATCAAAATGAGATATCTTGGAAATAAGCCACCAACTAAAATATGCATATAAATTACATCACAGTTTCGTTTTTGACTTGCACTTTGAAACTCATTTTTTCAAAAGTGTGCATTTTTAGTTTCCCAAAATGCCATTGTTTTGTAAACGAATGTCCCAAATGCACCGTGATTTTAAGCGTTCCAATTGGCTCATCAACAACAATATGATCGGAGCTAATATGCAAATGTTTTATCGCACAAATTTGTAAATGAGTAAACTTAGAGTCGATAATGGTATCATTTTCAAAAACCTACACTTTGAAACCTGTTTTTTTTCAAAAGTTTGCATTTTCAGGCCACCTAAACGCTGTTGTCATGTAAATTAATGGCCAAAATGCATAAAAAGTTTGACGTTTTACATGAAATCTAGGACTGCATGATAAATCGAAATGAAATCACAAACGCGATTAGGCAAAAGCTGTGATTGTCATGCGCATCTTGACAGTGAAGCACAGTTCTGTGATCAGTAGTAAATCTCCATCCGAAGGGGGTGATAATTTCCATTATAATAAAGTATATAATAATGCAAAGGTAATTGACGTAACCTTCATAACTGCTTAGAATACTATGAAATATGTTGCGTACCTTTCTGTGTAAGAAGCCACATCATCTCAGAGAAGGATTTATTTCAAAGACTCAACAGACGTTATGAAGTGAGTTTGGAGTAAAAACATGTTATTAAATGTGGTATTTTCACGTGCTTTCAGATGGAGCAGCATTTACTACACAGAGCCGTAGTTCACTAAGAAGCTATGCAAACAGCTTTCATTATCACAGATCGATATCTTCGATTTCATTATCGCTCAATTAAATCATCTGCATTAATGAGCGCGATATTGCATAGCTTGTCAGTGAACTACGGCTCTGTGTAGTAAATGCTGCTCCATCTGAAAGCAGGTGATGGAGATTTACTACTAATCACAGAACTGGCTTTATTTAGATGAGATGTGCATGACTATCACATTCAATTAATCGTGCAGCTCTAGACTGAAAACAGTGTAATGGCCCTAAAATAGGGATGGGCAATATCTTATTGTTTGCAATATACCAGTTATAAATGAGTACTACCCATCTACGATGAATGACATTTACAGAAATTCTTCCCGCAATACCATAATGATCAACTAGTCTAGTTGTAATGACATATTTAAATCATCAGAATTGTTGCGAACCACTGCTTTTGATTGCGATATCGCAGATGTTGAGCATGGACTGTTAATTCGTTTATGTGATTTGGAGTACATTGTAAAAGGAGCAAAAAAAAAAATGCCTTGCTAACAATCTAAGAACTGGTTGTGCAGTCAGTGCTGTACAAGTACGATTAAAAAATTAATCGGTTAATGACAGTCATGGACTGTGAATTAATCATGATTAACTCACAAATTTAAAATACTAGGATTTACCTGATAACATGTTTTGAATAAAGTAATGCATGACAAACTAGTTTAAGGAAACAGAACCTTTCACACCTCCGTCCAGGTATGAGACATAATCCGTATTATTCTTTTGTTTTTATTGAGCATTATCAGTCTTTGTACTGGCAATAGTAACGTTTACCATAGCCACATCGCTTCAAGTCTCAGTATACATTTGACCCAACTGTGTAATCAAGATGTGGTTTCATATCATAGAATGACAACAGAAATCATTTCTATGTGACCTTACGTGAAGTATTATGATAACAGTGCATTATGAAGAAGAACTGGACCTGTTCTGGTGCATTAGAGCTAAATTAGTATTATAAGACAATTTATGAGATTAATAGTACACTTTTACTCAGAACTCACTTGAAGAACCAGCATCGAGTGTTTGTAATAACCATTCCTTTTGCGATCACATGTCGCAATTTGGTCGTTACTGTTGTTAAAATATGCTTTTTATAGCCTTTTATATCGCTGCCAAAATTATAATTTCAGATGTAAGTTAACGTTACATATTCATCTCAAGAAAATCACAGTAGATAACTGGATATCCTATTGTCCATATTAGTGTGTTTATTATCCTGGATGTCATCTATAGTGGCTGTTAACCACCTCTCCGTTCTGAAGTTGCCATGTGTGCAGTTTCAAGTATGATACACATTAGTAAAAGCGCCCTACGGCTTCCAGTATGTAATTTGTCTATATACACTTATGGGCGGCGCGGTAGATTATAAAAGTAGCCTCAAAAAACCGTAACCCTCGCTCTGTAATTTTTCACCAGCGACTGTATTTTCAAAATAGCCCACTTGTGCCACAGCCGCTACCCTGGCAACACTGTTCGCTGTACCCTCATCACACACTGGATAGCATAACCTTCCGCGCTGAAATGATGGGAAGAAGTTGGGGTCAAACCTTATCAAACGATTAATTTGCGTTAAATACCAGAAATTATTAACGCGTTATAATTTTTAAGCATTAATCGCCCATGCTTAACTCTTAAAGTTGACACCCCTAGTAAAAAGTAACATTATGTCCAATGCCATTGTACTGCCACAGTACCTTTATGTAATCGTTCCAATTGGCTCGTCTAAAACAATATGATTTGAACAAAATGTGCAGCTTAAATGGGCCGACTCTCACGGCACACCGCCGTCGCCTGTCCTGCTTTGACCTCCACAGAGCACCAGGTGTGTTCTGAGCCCAGGACGCATCTCCCGGATACTAAAGAGGGATTTTCTCTCTAAGCTGCACCCCGCCGAGTGAATTGTGAGCGTGAGAGTGTCCCATTCCAGTCAGCGGAGCAGGTGACAGAAATTCCCACCAATTCGATGCGGCTTTTTTAGATGAACCTGCCACATCGGTGCAGAGCTGCCCTCGTGGCAGGCAGGAATCCTCGCTCGTCCGGAACAATTTATCTCCTCACGCAACTCCGCCGACTCGCTTTACCTCGCCTGTCCTCTTCTACCTGCTTGTTTTTCCTCCTCGGCTGACTTCAATCAGATTCCCCATAAGAGGGATTTAATTTGCATCGCATGCCTCACTAGTGCGCTCACCCGTCTTATCAGTGCGTTCTCAGAGTCGACGGCCGCTCTTCAGCGCCACACGGAGTGAAATATAGGCCGAGACAGCGGAGTCAATGCCGCTGCTATTTTGAGGCGAAAAGCAAAATCGCTTTCGATTTCTCAGCGCCTCTCGCTGCTCCATTGTGATGAGGAGAAGTTTGCACAGAGGCAGACAAAGAGATAGAATCGCTCAACTATTTGGAAGCGCGCAGACACTTAAATGTATCTATTTTACAGAGCTCGGGATCTCCATTAAAGAGTCGTCCTCCGTCCTTCTCTCGCGTGGGGCAGTCAGCACAGTCTTCTCTAACTCAGGCTGACATGAGAGAGCATTAGGCCAGGAGCTGTTGATGGAGTGGTTGATTGGACCTGTCACCTTTTATTGTGGCAGTGCAGCTGAGCCAAGCTGTCACCGCCGCTGCTTGCTTTCCAGCGACGGCCCTCTGCGCCCTCGCACTGCGTGTGCTCTTTCACCTTCGACCTCGGCTTTGCACAACCAGTCCCTGAAGCTCACGGTCAATATGGATGACAATCAATCAATGGCTAAGAGAGAAATTTGAGAGGCAAGTGCAGGGTGCAGTTGATGTTTGCTGTTGTGAAAATCGAAATGTTAGGCATTGTACACAGGCGCTCAAAGTTTAGCTGATTAGCATGGGTTAAGTTAGTACCTTCTGGCGGATACAATAACTACACCATCTGGACCCAAAATGCATCTTTCTCCAATGATAGCCATTCGAAAGTAGATGCTATTCCAACATGATCTTACAGGAAAACATAACTGTTTTACAAGGTGGCAATTTCATATGGATTCTTATAAAGTGAACCATACGTAAACGAGAAATTTTTAGAAAATAAAAAAAGTAAGCATGAAAAGTAGCTGTGTATTCCAACTCGATCTCACAGGAAAACGTAAGTGTTGTGGTGATTTCATATGAATTCGTACAATGCGAATCTTACAGAAACATAACATTTTTAGATAAAAAAAAATAAAAAAATAAATATAGATGCGTATTCTAACCTGATCTCACAGGAAAATTTAACTTTTATGTGGTGCTGTTTTCATGTGAATTTGTACAATTTGAATTGTATAAAAATGCACAATTTTTAGAAAACAGGTAAGCATGAAAAGTAGCCGGGTATTCCAACTAGAATCTCATGGAAAAATTATTTTACAAGGTCGTGATTTCGTGTGAATTTGCACAATGTGAATCTTACGGAAAAAAAGTAAGCATGAAGGTGCAACTCTAAACCTAACTGACACAAACAAGATTGTGAGAATTCATGCGAATTAGCCACCAATTTGCCAAAACAAAAAAAAATATTTACAAATTGCTATTTGTGTTTGGTATTCTAACTTTTTTATATTGCAAATCATTCTTAAATCAGAACTGATCCCATGTCCAAAAAGAATTAATGTGCAAAAACCTTAAAAATGTACATACAAGAATTCTCAATGTACAACACGTTAACAGTTTTTGTCAATTTGTTCTTCTGCTAATACAGAGAGAATACAGAACTGAAATACTCTTGACATAGCTTTCTGCAATACTTCAGTAGCACCACAAAAACACTAGTGAATCTACATCATAACATATACAGCGCAACCAGTGTAGTCTGATTATAGATCAAATGACTCTAACGAGCCAGTTCTTTCTACTGAATCAAAAACGCACAGCACAACCCATGTAGTCTGAATCCCACACTAATGACTCTAATGAGCCAGTTCTTTTCAGTGAATCAATAACATACAACAAAACTGTTATAGTACAATCTCAATTTTTTTGTAAATTAAATAAAAAGCATGACTAGCGTAGTCTGATTCTTATGAGCTGGTTCTTTTAAGTGAATCAAAAACATACAACAAAATGGGTAATTATTACGAGTCAGTTCTTTTTAGAGAATCAAAAACTCATGGCTCCATGGCAGATTTAAAATCACCACCATAGACCTAGTTGTGCATCAATACCAAAGAAAGAAAGAAAAAAATAGATGAACGACAAGAGGATAATGACCAGTTTGATTTCCAGCACTTGTCAAAGGCGATATCGTGCACAAATGCTAATGAATTGTACAGGTGAGTCGTATCTGTGAGTGTAAACCCAGACACCGCTCTGGAATGACATGCCGGTTAATGGAAGTGATGTCTTTGTTGGCTCGAATTTCGCTCTCATACCTCTCAGCGCAAAATAAATGGAGCTGTCCTTTTAGCTCTGGGTCAACTACCTGTCCATCTCAGTCGTTCGCGCTCGCTCTCATCCAGTCGCTTCTCCTTTCTATGATCCCGTCCTCCGCTGTGCCTGTGTCCTTTTCATTTTAGCCTTATTATATGGCCGCTAACGGAGTAGCTTTGCCATTATATGAAAATATGACCCCATCTTGCCGGGGGTCAGTGCCAATAAATAGGAGACACGGAGGTGGAGACACTAAGCTGGAGATTCGAATCGTCCATCCGTCGGGTCAAAGGTCGCGCTCTCGCACCTCCACCTTCTGTCTCCAAAGGTAATGGGTAGCATCTCCCCATCTTTCTCTCTCTCCTTATCTCGCTCCCTGTTCCTCTTTCTCACTTTCCCTTCTTCAGCTGGATTTATTGATGTTGACCTTTTGCTGAAATTAAGCTTGCCAATCCCCAGGCAGCTAGGGCAAAGTTTAAACCAATTAAAGATAACTTCACCAATCAGCAGCTCCAGAAAGAGTGATTCTGCCCTGTCAGGGGCATTACGATAATTTGTTCTGTGTCACGGACGGCCGAGAGGAGGTGAAGTGGAGCTCAAGGGTTGGACCGGGTGAAAATGTCTAAGCGTTAATGCCACTGTTTTCCAGCATTAGGGCGAACACGGGCTCAGGTTTATCGCTGGAACGGACTGTGAATTACATAATAACGGCACCTAATGTACATCAGGATTTCTGTGACATCTAATGGATCGCGCATGATTATGCCCTTAAGAGGGATCGTCTAACAGGCCGTGATTAAAGCTCCATTCAAATGTGCTTTAGTGAAGCATGTGATTATGAAGTTGTCACCCTGGGCTTTCACGGATGAGTTAAACATGAACCCTCGTGAAAGGAAATGTTTCGTTAATGTAGCCTATATGAACAATTCATTTCGGCCTGATATGCCGCATACAGTAAATACAGATATTGTGAAAGGATACTACAGCAAAAACAAAAATATTTGTGCAGCACAGCTGTTTTCAACATTGGTAATCATCAGCATTTTTTCTTGTGCAGTAAATCAGCATATTAGAATGATTTCTGAAGATCATGTGACATTTAAGATGATGAAAATTCAGCTTTGATCACAGCAATAAATTACATTTTAACATATATTCACATAAAAAAAAACAGTTATTTCAAACTGTAATAATATTTGATAATTTTTCACTGTATTTTTGATCACATAAATGCAGACTTGTTGAGAAGAGACTTCTTTCAAAGATATAAAAAACTCCTATCAATTCCAAACTTTTGAGTAGTAGTGCATGTATTATGTCCTGGGCTTAAAATATCATAAACAAAAAATCATTAAAAAAAAATCTTCTTTTATCTGTCAATGTTCCAGTGTTTTTGGCTTTTTTAAACATGGTTTGAATCCAGGAAAACATCCAGAAACACACAATATTCTTGAATATAACCCTACTTAAATATTTGTTAATGTAGCCTGTATGAACAATTAATTTCAGCCTGATGTAAACATAAATGCACTGCATATATGCATAAATACAGGTACTATAGTAAAACCTATACATTAGGGCTGTTCATCAATCTTATATAATACGTTTGGTTCTTTATGAAGCAAAATAATATGTGCAAGTTTGTGTGAATGACACTCATAGCTTCAACTCCTCCTTGGAAATTCCTGCTTACAAGTTCAGAAACCGTAATTACGACGTGATGTTCATTCAGGGGATTTTGCATGGCACAAAATGAGTGTGCTGTGCAATTTCATATTTCTTTCTCTTGTGTTCACTTCCCGATAAAGACAGGAAGCTTGTTTAGTGTCAGTGTAACAAAATGAAGAGTTAATGCTGCACATTATCTGTGTAATTGATGTGCTATCTGTGTGTTTTATCATTCTAGTGTTGCCCCAGAGAATTGTGGGAAGTGAAGTTTTGTTGTGCATGCCTGAGGCCCATAAACCGGCTAAATGAGTGGTATTTATTGCTTTTCTTCATCAACAGTGCACAAAATGTGTATAAACTTAATTGTACCATCAATATTTACAATTTACATCCTCCCATCACATGTCTCAGCCAATCACAATATAGAAATAATAATCAAAGTTATAAATAATAAACAAGTAAATAACAAATCCCCAAAATATTGTGCAGCACAACTGTTCTCAACATTGATAATAATCAGAAATGTTTCTTGAGCAGCAAATCAGCATATTATAATGATTTCTGAAGATCATGTGACACTGAAGACTGGAGTAATGATGCTGAAAATACAGCTTTGATCACAGAAATAAATTACAGATATTCACATAGAAAACAGCTATTTTAAATTGTATTAATATTTATCAGTTTACTGTATTTTTAATCAAATAAATACAGCCTTGGTGAGCAGAAGAGACTTTTCAGGCCTTTAAAAATGCATAAAGTTACCAAGCCCAAACTTTTGAAGAGCAGTGTATATATATTATGTCCTCAGCCTAAAATATCAAACACAAAAATCAAAAAAATATTGAATTACAAACAAATCCTCTATTATCCGTCACTGTCCCAGTGTTTTTGGTGTTTTTAATCAAAGAAAATGGTTTGAGTCAGAGCAGAGTCCAGAAACACATTATTTGAGAATATAGCCACTCTTAAATATTAATCCGGTCTAAAGCCTAAAGCTTCCCCTCTCATGCCATGCCAACTAAGTGAATGATTTCCGCACACTATATATCAAAGGAGAATATCCTCTGGCTGCTCGTTCTGAGGCTCTGTGCTTATATTCAGTCCTTTTCTTAAGGTGAATCTCTGATTTGTTTACAGGCTCCTTGTAAAAAATTGATCCGTCTCTCTGAGAGCGAATGTGCCAGGCTTACACCATCCACTCAGTATGCTTCATACAGGGTATCTCTGGCCACCTATCGACAGCTTTTATACCCAGTGTCACCTTGGAGATTAATTCAACCTCTCAGAGAGGAAAACCTGAATGCCATTATCTCTCCCGGGAATAGACATGTACTGTATGTCAAATTCCCTCTCGCTGTATGATTATTAGAGAGAGAGAGAGGCTCGTGGCATGCAAGGTGAGTCTGGGAAATCTAATTGTTCTCAATGGCATTGATAAAAGGGACGAGACACAAGCCTAACGTCAATCAAAATATAATCTCCTAAATATTTGTTTCATCTCACCTGTCATCCATTTTAATGCCCAGCTTATTCTCGTTCTCCTTCCTCGCTTTTCTGACTTTCCTCCTCCAGAAACACGTCACATGGTTTTCTCTGCTGACTCATGCATGACTGTTGTCTCTTTTTCTAAAGAAACCAGATCACCACAATTAAACAATGGCAGATTTTCTCTGTAATTCTCCTGATCTTTCACGGCTGCTCCTCTGTTCTGTGTCTAATCTTCAGAAAATCGTTGTTCACAGTGTTGTGATGCCGATATTCACTCGATAAGATTGTATTTTGGGATATTTCTGAGTTATTGTGAATGTGAATTCTGTTTTCAAAGTTCCAGAACATACTGACGACAGATTACTGAATATTTTAAATATACAATTTCAAGATTTTACTTACTGAAGTATCTAGAAAACAATACAGCCACAGCTTATTTTATAATTATTTGACACTTGAATACAGACTGATCACTGACAAGTCAAGCTCAATGATGATTACAACAACACGCTATAGATTCTTAACAAAAAAATAAATAAATATATAAATAAAGATAAAAAGAATTGGAAAACAATTAATAATATTTAAGTGGGTCCAAAAACACTGTCGTAGGCCTCATTGATCTGAGCTTATGCTCCGTTTTTGAGTGAATATTGTCAAAATTATCTACAAATAATGCTTTATTTACTCAAAAACTGATGTGCATGAGCTCAGATCAAACGCAAGAAGCACAAAACCTGTGCTAATTGACAAAAAAAAATAAAAAATCATGATAAAAAGATTGACTAAGATTTGGTGATAATATAGCATAATAAGAAAATTATAATTGCATTCAATATAAATTAGCAATTTAAGTAATTAATTATCCAAAAACATTACATTCAGTTTGCACTTAAGTGTATTCTTTTAAAGTATATTATTTTCGTAATAAGCACTCTTTTCAAAAGTATACCAAAGTGGACTTATTTTTCACAAGGGTAGAATGTAACAACTGAAAACAGTGATGAACAGCAGCATTTAATGAAATATTTTGCTATAAAAAGACGTCTGCACTATTTACTCAAATATAAAACTACAATACAACATTACAAGAGCTCAAAAAACAGCAAGTAGCATTGTAGCATTTTGTCATTAAAGCACAACTTTTGGAAAAAGTATCTCCAAAAACTACTGAAAAATGTAGTTAGCAACATCGCTATTTTTCATTAGATACTCCCCAACACCGAATCAAATTATTCAGAGCATGCATGCTACATACTAGTTTTTGACCGATATATTGCCAAAACCGATATATCGGCCAATATTTGTCATTTTTTTAAATTATCGGCATCAGCCAACATTTTTTTCTGTGTGTAAAACTTAACAGATTACTGAGTGCACTGTTGGTTACAGTGTTCACTGTTTCTTTTTCATATTTTGAACAACGTCTTTTGTAAAAAAAAATACTCTAATAGAAATAGTGTCTTTATTTTACAGATTTATTTTTTATCAAGTTACTTTTTTATATTTATTTATTTAATTTCAAATTATATATTTTAGTAAATATTCCGTAAACTACATATAGGATAAAAAAAAAAAAAAAAAATATAAATATAATAATATATATATATATACAATATACTGTATATCGGCTTTAAATCGGCTGTCCTGCTCTTTCAGATATTGGCATTGGCCATCAGAGAATCCATATTGGTTGACCACCACTAGTTCAAGTTCAAGTTCAAGTTCAAGTTCACTACACCAAAGCTTGATCTTCTAGTCTATAAACCAAAATGTTCTCCACTGAATTCTTTCACCGTTTTTGTGCAGCACATCCTTTTTTAACCTGAACCGCCAAACATCATCTTTCGAGCTGCTCGTTGAGTGATACAGGTCTCTGTTGACTTTGAGGAGGACAGCAGTAAAGCCCAGAGCTCTGTGGAATTATATATTATTTGTTCCTTCCATGCGTTATTAATGGTGATTCTCCCTGGCCCTGCCGCTGCCGGATTAACTTGTCTGCAATGAACCTTGCGACGCAGTCAACAGCACACATCAATCCACACACGACGTCTGTGTAAACAAACACACACACACACACACACACACACACACAGGCATCAATCCAAGGTGAGGAGAGAGGTGACATCGAATGGAGGAGAGGATTGATAGGTAAAGAAGGATCGGCAGACGACTGCATCTACTGGTGAGGGAGAGAGAAAGAAGCAGCTTCTGAACAAACTAGCTGAGATGGAACTAAAGTACCAGAAAGAAAACACTGTAGCTCTTTTCCACTTCAGTAAGCACTGGCTTCCACCGGCACGACTATGTATTTATACGTGTCTTTTTCAGGAAGACTCTCAGCGGCGGCTCATGGAGAGGCTTTGGATTGATGGTCTGTTACTGCTAGAACAAAGCAGGTTTACAGGACAGGAGGAAGCTCATCAGACCTGTCATATATGTTTATTCAGTCCACTCAATGAATCAAGTCTGATTAGGACCGAAAGCCATCAGTAATGATGGAAAAATGCAAAAAGTATAATACGATTAATACTAGGGCTACAATAACTAAATTGATAATAATCGATAATGAAAATACTCAACAACAAGTTTGATTATTGATTAATCATGTCTGTGCACAGAAAACGTACATGGAGGAATCAGACTGACCTGCTACGGGGAAAGTGTACGACTCAAGTTGTCTTATATATGAGAATGTGTCATATTAAGGGCAAACAAAAGCATATATGCATGTGTTGTAAAATGCATTTGAGACGTGCCTTCGTCAGTGCCTAACTTGCATTTCATCTTATTTCTATACTTATTTCTATACTACACTTAACATAATTTATTGTGTGAGTGCCTGAATTCATATGCATGTCAAACAACGGTTATTATTGTTAACTAAAACTATAACCATGATAAAGAAAAAATAAAAATAAAACTTTATAACTAAACCAAAATAAAATCATAAAATAAAATGTTTTATTTCAGCTAATTGCCAAAGCAATGAAATATAATAAAAACTATATAAGCTAAAAATTACTAAAACTTTAAGTGAAACTGAAGCAAAAACAGAAAGAAAAAAAAAATCTGTCAAAATATTAACAAAAAATATAATAGTATAGTAAACAGAATAGGATCACAATAATTCTGACTAAAGTTAACATTTATTCTGTGCTTTTGTTTTTCTTCATCATCATTTTTAATTTAGTGATTTTAACTTCAACTTATAAATGGTAAATAATCATTTTAAATTTGAACCTTTTTGCACAATTTAATTGCATGCATATACATTAATGGTATTTGTTTTCATTGCCTTCAAATTGCACATTAGAATAACAATTTTGCAAATAATAATTATTTTTACTAAAATAATTTTTTTTTTTTTTTTTTTTTTTTTAGGAATTTTACATGATATTTTTGTATATTTATATTTTTATTCATATTAACCAAAATAAATAACCACAGATTTACTGATTATCAAAATATTTATTAGATGCAGCCCTAAATAAGACACACAAAGGAATACCTAATTGAACATTTGCAGGGGTATTGGTTTAGCTAGCTGGCCTAGTCATCAAGCTATGCTAAATTAATATGCAAAACTGTATGTTTATGTTTATTTCACAATCTCTAGCTTCAGTTAAAAGACAATAATAGTCATTACACATTGCACAATTATAAAGCAATTTTGTATGATTTCTAATCAGGCACTGAATAGACCACCAATAAATGGTTCTTTCAGCCAATTGCACTGGGGTTCTCAGTGATTTAAACACTTTTAAGGGGACTATAGGACATGGTAAATATACTAATGCACTAACATAACATATTTCAAAGTAATGCATTTCACATTCACAGCTACTTTCCAAAGGAAAGCTGTCTGCAGCCAGATGGTGTAGTTGTAACTTCTACCAGCCGAGGCTACCAGGGCCCCGCTAACCAGCTAAACCTTGACCCGTGGGTAGAGAGAAGCGTTCCTCATGTCGAACCCACAGCCAGAGGACTAACTAACAGAGCCAGTGAATATTCATCTATCCGCAAGGCTCCTACACAACAGATTGCAGCATAGTTTCGGTCATCGTGAGACTTATGAAACTCCAACCTCTTGCCAGTATAATTATCCCTCAGGTTCTTCCGGAGGGAGAGCAGACTCTTCCCGCTGATGAGGTGTCAAAGTTTTACTGTAACAAGTTTCTGGTCGCTGGCCATTCGGATGCTGCATTATTGATGTTACGCCTCGTTCGGGATAGAAAATAGCGCTTTCCGAGTACAGAGAGCAAATCGCAGTGGAGGACTCCTTTGGAACGCACACACGGCACAGATATTAGAGCCTGGAGGGGAAGCAGAAAGCTGACAGAAAACCATTTGATCTGGCCCTTTCAAGGTGTTATAGAGTCCCTTTTATGCCCATGAAATGTCCATTTCCGCTCTGCGTTTGGCTTCTGTCCCGCATCTTCCTCCGGGGGTCCGTTTCTTTATGTCCACGTCCTGACTTCCTGCGCTCAAATTGATTGCATTCCCGCTCCCCTCCGTGATAGTGGTTAAAAACCAGACTCTTTCTGTCCCTATAGCTCTGAATCTCTCCGGCTCTCTCTTCACCTGAGCTCTAATCACAGCTGGTGTTTACGCTGTACCTGGAACGGGTGAATGGACAAACAGCTCTGAATGCTAATGGGCTCCTCGGCTGCATGAAGTAGCTCGCACCGATTGTTTGTTTGAGTGTGTTTCAAGAGCACGCAAACATATGTGTTCAGCTGAGAAGGCCTGTTTACATTGAACTAAGTGTGCGCTCGCTCAGCTGAGCTTATCTTGTTGGGATGTGCGTTTACTCTATTGTGGGTTCGAGGGACAGTTTTTTTAAGCCCTGGATCTGTTTGTTTGGTAATTGTTTCATATCCAGACTGCTAGAGGAAACATTTTTTAATTCTTCTTACAATGATAACCAGGGCAAATGGTGAAAATTAATTATAATAAATAAATCTACTGCTTTGCAACTCAAAGCCAGCATGTGTTGGGGAAGTTACTTTTACAAGTAATGCATTACAATATTGCATTACTTGTAAATTGCATGTCACTTTGGATAAAAGTGTCTGATAATTGAATAAATGTAAATGTGTTATTCCCTAAAAAAAGTAACTAATTGTGTTGCTTAGTTACTTTTTGTGGAAAGTAATGTTTTATGTTACTTGTTCTCAACTGGATTGGGCTTGCTTGTTTGTTTTTAATATAACAAAAAAGTTATATTTTTGCCAAATGTAAAAGCCCTTTCACACCAAAAGTGAAATGAATAAGCCTGATTCTGGATTGCATGAAGAACAGGACGCAGAAGGAAGTTCAACGCTCTTCAGCAATAAAATAAAAAATGAAACACAAATGTCATGTTTATATAAAGTCATTCTTGCTTATTCGTATGGTTGAATTGGATCATCGACGGTTAGCAGCAAATATATTGGTTAATAAAACTTGGATTTTATCCATAATGGATATTTGTCTTATTAACATACTTAATTATTGCAGGTTTGCATCATATTCTGAGTTTGCAATACACTGTTTTATACATGTTTTTATAGATTTCAAAGATTCCTTTTAAATCATTTGTAGAGGAAATGTATTCTCTGTTACTCTTGTAACACTTGTATTAGCCATGTTTTTAACTTGTGTTATCAAATATACCTGTACTTTGTTTGGGCAAATACACAAAAATATAAAGAGCAGTTACACAGGTCCAAAACACAAGATCAAATCAAAACAGAATGTAAGCCAGTCAGTGGTTTAACTTTTTAAAAATTGTTTTAGTTTAGTTTAGTTTATTTGATTTAGCAGGCATTTACATAACACCGTTTTCAACCAAAAACGGAACACTTTTCATGCATTTTGGCCGTTCATTTACACAACAATGTTATTTTGGGGGCCTGAAAATACAAACTTTTGAAAACTGAGTGCACGTTTTTGAAAATGATACCATTGTCGTCTCCAAAAATGCAAATTTGTGAAACCAGTGATGTTATGCGCATGCAAATTACGTGTTCAGTTTAAAGATATATGCACAAACATGTAGGCTAGTTCTTATTCACTTCAAAGTCATTCATAGAGCATACATAACTCCTTACAAAAGATTCAAAATGAAACTGCAATCAAGTTTTGACTGCCATAAATGTAATACTGCATCATCAGGCACTTTTCTTCATATGTTTTGGGAATGTCCTGTCGTCATCAGTCTATGGACACATGTAAACCTGGTTTTGTCATCATTACTGAGAATTGATTGGTCTGTTAACCCAAGTGTGTGTCTTCTTAATGATGATTCTGGTCTCTGTATTAGTTCAATGCAAAAGAGAATGTTGTTTGCTGGTTTTACAGCTGTGAAGAAGACAATAATCCAGAACTGGTTTACACCACACATGTGTAGAAAAACATATTGGATCCGTAGCCTCCTGCAAATAGTGTCATGTGAATGTACAACGGCGTGAGTCGGTGGGGCCAGGCCTTCGATCATTGATGCTTGGCAGTGTTTTTTGTTGAATATACGTGATTATATAAAGGAGTGACTTTTGTGTTTTTATTGTCCTTCCCTCTCTCCCTCCCTTTTGACTGGACTTTGAGATGTTGAGTATGTGTCTGTTGTCTTGTTTTGTTATATTTTGGATGTCGTGTTGTGTTATGTGTGAAAAATAAAAAAATGTTGATAACAAAAAAAAAAAAACATGTAGGCTAATGATTCTTTACAAAGTAGAATCACCAACTCCTGCCTGGCATGAATAATGCAGCATTTTTAGTGGTATTGACGAATCTGTGTAAATGTGGATTATTTTGACATGCTGTCGTCTGTATTGTTAACCGGCCAAAACTAATAATGGAAAGTTGACAATTTTTTTAAGTAATTCATGTCTTCTCAGGTCATTCAGTAAAAGCAGATTCATTGAAAATTACCTGTGCATGAGGCAAAAGTTGTCAAAGTTTTGGACTTGAACCCACTCAGGTCTCTGGTTTCTGCATTGTAAAACGTGGTAACCTGCAACTGTTACAATAAATAGCTATTTCTACTTGATTTAACCCATGGAAATTAGTTTTGTTGATATAATGTATTTAGGTGGATAATATTTTTATCTTGAATAAAACCAGTGAACTTAGATATTACCATTTTTAGGTTACTATTTTTTATTTTTATTCTGTGTACTGGGAGTTGCATTTAGCATTGTCAAAACAGCCCAACAGTTGATTTACGGTAGAATATATTATGGTATATACATTTATCGGACCTTCTTTCAATATATCAAAGTTATGTGATTTTCTTTCAAGCTTTCAAACTTGAGGTAATGCACAATGCGGGACAAACCAAAGTTTAAAACTCAGGGTTTATGGTTCGTTCAGATCCCCAGCTGTTGAGCAATAGGCCTCTAGTGATGCTCTACCTTGGCAAGCACCACAGATAAATAAACCTCTCTGCAGACTTTCTTCAGAAAGATGCATGAGCTCCGGGGCAGATGAAGCTGAATGGATTGTGAGTGAACAGGGACACGGGGACACTCAGATGTACCTGTCTGCCAAAGCGAGTGACAGAAAACATTTAGCTATTTAGCCAACTCATGTGTGCTGTCTGCAGGCCAAACTCAGGCTCAAACTTCTCCAGAGATGCTCTTATTTTGGTTATCAGCCAATTGATTTCATGCTTTGCACAAATAACTAGTGTCTTCGAACGGTTTAATCCCCCTCGACCACCAACTCCCCCCAGAAGTAATTAGATGGAACAACCTGACTATTTCGCAATTATCTCATCAGTTAAGTATGGATGTGTGTGTGTGTGTGTGTGTGTGTGTGTGTGTGTGTGTGTGTGTGCGGGTTTATGTGGTTTATGAGGACACAAATTTGTTTAATAACATGGGTATGACAGAGGTATTACAATTTGAAGGTGGTTTATGAGGACACTGCCTATGTCCCCGTAATTCAAAAGGCTTAAAAAACATACTAAATGGTGTTTTTTTGAAAATCTAAAAATGCACACAGTCTCCTGTGAGGGCTAAGTTTAGGTGTAGGGTTGGTGTAGGGCAATAGCACACACAGTTTGTTCAGTATAAAAACCATTACGCCTATGGAGAGTCCCCGTAAACCACAAAAACCAACATGTGTGTGTGTATGTGTGTGTGTGTGTGTGTGTGTGTGTGTGTGTGTGTGTGTGTGTTGTCAGACACTCCCTTCTCTCAGCTCTGAGGACTTGTGATTCTTCTTCTGTCTATCAATCTCTCAGCCTTTTGATTCCTGTAATAAAATCACCCAATCTCTTTCTGAAGGTCTTCACACAAACATGGGCTCTGGGCTTGAATTTTACCTCTATTTCATTCTTTCTCTCTCCCGGTCAGGCCTCTGGAGTCCTCAGCCTCAGTAATGTGTGGAATAAGATGGCTGTGCTGGATGCTGGAGAGGTTTAGAGTAATTAGTTCACGGACTGAGAGAAACTCACCAGGGACGCAGAGGAAGTCAGCACAATCAAGATTTCACTGCAACACTTCTGCTAGCAAAACTGGTTCCTGTGTGGGCAGGGCAAACACACACACACACACACGCACACACACACACACACACACACACACTCACACTCACACACTCACACTCACACTCACACTCACACTCACACACTCACACACACACACACACACACACACTCACACTCACACACTCACACACACACACACACACACACACCAGTACTGTATGATCAGCATTAGGGAACGCTACTTTTAAAAGTATCTTAAGGGAAGTTGTGTATTTGTTACTTTTTAGCTTAGACTGCTATGAATTTAGATACGAATGGAACTGATTTATGAAGAAAGGAAATTTTTTCAATTATAAGTAAATTCATTGATTTAAGAAGTAATGCATGTGAAAAAGTAACATATGACAAAAGGTATTACAGCTTCCTTTATGTTAATAAGTTAAACCCAAATCTGATTATGATCACAAACAAATCACTGTCTGAACACTTAAAGGGACGTAATATCAATCTTTTGAATCTTACAGCTTCATTTAGACATCCAAAGTACAAAATTAATGTCAATCCATTCATACAGACATGGGTCAAAGACAAAAGGTTTTTTTTTAAGCATCAAAACAATAAAAGTAAACAAAACACAGCCTTATTTTTTCCCCCGTACACGAGAATGTGTCCTGATTAATTTGACTTTTTCTGAACAAGATTAATGTCTATCATATATTTTTACCATGAGTTACAGAAGACACCCACTAAAAAGTAACAATAGTTCATATACCAAAAAATCTTGTCAGACATATTTAGAACAAGAATCATTAGATGACATGTTAAAGACTCTAATTAAGGATCACAGTGCAGCCTACAAACACTAATTAATTGTCATTTTAAATCAATCATTCAAACCACTGGGTTTTACCCATTTGTCAGCAAAGAGTTTTTAATCATTTAAAAGAGAATACAATTTAGTGTGATCAATTTTGTTTTTGGTTTTTTTTATTTGTATAAGTACAGGTCAGAATAAGTAAGCCATTTCATATTTACATACATCTGTTAAATTATTTCACCCATATTTTGATATATTTTTATTTTCACAAAAAGTTATTTGAAACATTCAGTTAGACATTTTCTTTCTATGTATTTATACGTATATATATATATATAATTTATTTTTTTTGACATACAAACAGTACCCTAAAACAATGCATTTTAGTTGTTGTTTTTCTCATGTTTGTAATTAATATAATATAAACAACTTTTATTAAAGTGTCCAACCACTATAAAACCAGCTGCAGCTGCATTTGATTTCAGGAAACACGTTTGAAGATGTTGCTTTAAGTTTAATATCTGGCATGTCTTACAGCTTTATATAGTCAGGAAAAAATTGTGATTAAACAGGCTGTATTACACAGTTTGTGCATTAAAGCTACTTTAATGAGAAAATATGATCTGTCTCTTTATTTCATCAGCCATTTCAAAAGCTAAGACATTTATTTTAGATAAAAATAAAAATCACTCAATTTTGAGTAGATACTATAAAATGTATATATTTATCTTTAATTCCCCAATTAAAATAATCAATGTTATTAGAATATATAAACTATCACTGTGAAAGTATTTGGCCCCACAAACAAGACCACACACACACACACACACAAACACACTCACACACACACACACACATTTAACTCACATACTAATTATACTACAAACTGCTATTGCCCTACACAACCCTACACCTAAACTTACACCTCACAGGAACTGCATTAGATTTTCAAAAAAACACCATTTAGATTTAACCTTTGAATTACGACATAGCAGTGTCCTCATAAAACACCTTCAAATTGTAATACCTCTGTCATACCCATGTCATTATACAAATTTGTGTCCTCATAAACCACATAAACCACGACACACACACACACACACACCACACACACACACACACACACAACACACACACACACACACACACACACACACACACACAAAACACACACACACACACACACACACACACACACACACACACACACTCACTCACACACACCATTTTTTCTTGTTTTGAAAGTAAAAACAACATTGAGACCCATGTAAACACTCTCTACATACAAAACAGATGTGAGACCTCCTCATTCCATCATTCATTTTCTTTTTTTTTCTGTTTGAATAGCTGTTTTTAATGCCAGTCTTTGTTTGTTCCTTCAGTCTCCACACAATACCCGTCATGCATCACCATTTACCTCAACAGACTTCATATCCTTCAGATTAACACAATGATTAGTTGCCTCAAAGTCAGGCCGAGACTGTTTACTCCCCCCGTTATATTAAAAACTAGAAAGCATGAAATGAATGGAGAGACCAAGGGCAGATCAATCAGCGCTGAATAAAACAGTTCCTAAAGCATCTGGGCCTTAAATGATTGAAAGCAGGAAAATAATTCATTACAGGCCAGCAGCCTTGAGCTCTTTAGGGCATGGAAATGAGCCCCGAGTGTCTCAGACTCAAACAAGCCTCACGACAGAAGAAAAGAACTGACTCGTGTGATGTGGCAAAGACAACTGGAATTATATGACAATATTTGATTGACAATACACAACTAAATCTCCAAGCAACCTTTCTTCTCACATTTTAGTGCTTGTAACACGAAAAATGTACATTTGCAAATACACTTTCTCTGAAAAAAAACAACAACCGCAAAGCCATCACTGGAGTGATAACCTAAGGTACAAAAAGTTAAAAAGGTACATCTTTGTACCTTATTTACTCTTAAATGATGCATATTAGTATCTTAAATGTATATGATAATACCTAAAGTGTACATGTTAGTATCTTTTGAAAGGGTGGCATCTTTTTCACCTTAATTCAGTTACAGGGCAAAGAATAGAATTATAGGAAAACATATTCTAATTTCAAATGTAATAAAATCAAATACTTTTCCTCTGATTTGGCTCAACTGGTTCAGTCATATTCTATTTATAAAAGGTCATGAATAATTAAAAAGCCATTTTATTATCACTTCTGGTGATGAGTTGGAGTTCTGCTAAAGTTTTGTACACTTAAATTTTTTTACATTTTTAAAAAAAAATGTTTTTTTATATTACATATTATATGTTTATATTATATATTTTTATTTATTTGTATATGCAAATGAGGCTGATTATGTATAAGATTTCGTACAGAACCAGAGCTTCAAATTACAGTAATTAAAACATGTATTGCATCATGTTGATTATATTACGCAGATGAATAATATTTATAAATATTTGCTGAGACAAAACATAATTTAAAGACATTTCATTACTATATTAAATAGTAATATTAAAGTATCAAATATATATATAAATAAAAAGGCTTTTTAGGGGGATTTTATATATATATATATATATATAAAACATTTGGTGTAGGATTTACTTTTCATTTGCTAGTAAATTTCACACAAAAAAATGACAAAGAAATGGCAAGTCGCACATTGACTTCAGCATGACATTTTGAAGTAGAAACACTAAAATAGTATTTTCAGTAATCTTTGTTTTATTTACAGCTTCAAGACATACTTGTCTAGTGTAATTAATCCCACTAAATTAACACGTTTAAATGCATTCTGCTTTGGAGGAGTGGAGATATCAGCCACAAATCATATACTACGAATCTGCAGGATCAGCATTAAGTCGTGATCTGTCCTCTATATAAGGTACATGAACGAGCAGTAAGGCCGGATCTGTACTCACAGGAGATTGAGGATCAACCTCACGTCACAATGTAACAAGCATCCGTTTCTCTTAACAGTACATGCAGTGAAACTCAAGCTGTAGATGAACGCACATGCAGATGAATGTAATCATACCAATGAAAATTTCTGCGTTGAAGAATAAAAAGTCCTTGAAGTCACATGATCTCCTGCTTTTGCATTACACTCAGCTGCATTAAGCTCTTTTGATGCCCGTATCAGCTCCCAGGGCTCGCTTTGATTACTTCCATGTACCTTTCACCCAGAAACTATATGGATGTTCAATATAATTTAGCTTGCTGATATTTAAAAAATCCCTGACTGGTCTGTCAACAAAGCACACAGGAGTGCGAACATGCATCTCAATAAAAGGTCTTTGAGCGGTAAGCACAAACTTATAATTCACCGGAGCGTTGCTGAGCCCTTATCTTGCACTTCTGCTATTGCCAGACAAGGCTTTTCGGGCCGGCCGGAACGTCCTCGAAAAATAATGCTGCCTTTAATTGTTTCCGGAGGCAAGAAGCGACCCACACGTGACCTCTGATGAGAAAAAATACAAATAAAAATGCCTCCGAGTTGCAAATTCAACCGGCTGGCCTTTAATACATTTTGTTTCTTCAACCAGATAGGACTGATTAATATGTAAAGGCTGAAACATCAATAAAAGAAGTGTGGAGATTTGTAAGCAATTACAGAGAGCCATTTTAACCATTAACTCGTGATAACGTGATGATGGTTCATGATTAAATAAACAGTGAAACAAACAAATGGGGCACAAACGTTTCACGCCATTAGGCAAACTCATTGGAAATATGTGAGCCGTGCATGCCGGTTTGATACCAGGAGAGTGCTGGTATTTATAGATGTAATGGTAAATAAATATGTTAGTTCAAAGTCCATGAGGCTTGAAAAATCCAAAACGCTGTGAAAAATTAATCTACTGCATGTAACGATGAGGACAAACTTCTGCGGTTACCATGACACGGCCTACATTTTTAATAAATAAATGTATTTAAAGGTGAAGTGTGGCGTTTTTTCCATGCTAAAATGTTTTCTATCACAGTTTACTATACAAAGACCAACCAATGGCTTCAGTTTGAGGCGGGACTATCTGTTTGTCCAGCCAATGGCAGATGAAGGGAAGGGTTAGTGACATATTAGATGAAAGTGAAACAAAATAAAAATTCTAACGGTAAAACATGCAAACTTCTTAACATGTACTCTTTTTATTTATGTAAAGAAAGGTTTTCTTTTTATTATTTTAATAAGCCTTATTATGATATCGGCCAAGTTTTATCACCTTGACATTTTTCCCTTTATTTAAAAAAAAATAAATAAAAATCATAATTAATTTTGATACATCAATTAAAACCATTCACATCATATAAGGGTGTATTCAAGTCATTGCATGCATGAATTGCATGCTTAATGTATTTTTGAATAAAATGATAGGATAAAATAGCATGTCATTGACCGCGGGAGTGTTTGGTAAACTTGTTTGAAAGCAATCATTACCTTTCCAATTGCATTCAGTGATGATAGTGGCTCAAAAATGACACACTTCTGCTTTAATTTAATCATGAATGAGCTAGTGCAAAAGCCCTCAAGATGCCGAAAAACTACCCAAATCACTCACAGATACTCATGCATACATACACGACTCGCTCAAAGGTAAATGAATGGTTGTCCAGGCATCATATGTAAGCTTAATTCTTCTTCAAATAAACTACATCAGCATGAAGAAGTTTGAGCAATAACACCATCACAAAAATGAAGTGATATTCTAAATATATTTTTAGAATATATTTTAAAATAAAAAGAAATTGCCAAAATAAATAGCAAAATATATTTATGTAAATATATTTTCTACAAATATAATAATAGTAATAATTATAATAATATATTGATACATATTTAAAAAAATACAAATATAATAATAGTAATAATAATAATAATATATTGATAAATATAAAAAAATACAAATATATTTTTAAAAACATTTAAATGATAGATAGATAGATAGATATAGATATAGCCTTCCATATATTTCAGTTCAAGAAAAAAAAAGAAAAAACTTTATTTGTCGTCTGTAACACATGCATATAACACATTGAAATAAAAATCAGCAAGGAACATAGTACTCTGTTATAACTGTATATGCTACTGTAAGATTGTAAATGTGTTTTCTTGTCCCTGGAATAAATGTTGGTATATGAAGGTTGAAACATATATTTTAAATTCCCCAAATATATTTGATTGAGCTTCTGTTACGGAGTGACCAGGGACAGGATTCTTGACAGCTTCACTGTTTACAACACATATTTAAAATATATTTTGGTCATATTTTTTCTGTATGGTTTTATTGAGTGCAAACCTAACACCAAACCAAATAACATTTGGTAAAATGTTAATAACCAAATAAAACACATCTATTAAAATGAAGATGCACAACATAAATCCAGTGTATGTGAGCTATCCACTAATACTAACAACATCAACAGTTCTGTGCCAGTCTGAGGATCTTGTCCTCAAAACGTCTGTCTCGTGTTTTTCTCCCCGACTATGATTACAGAGCACAGGCAGAAATGGTACCCCTGTACTGTACTGTATGTGTCTGTCAGCAAGGCCTGCTTGAGCTTCATCCAAAGAGCTGTTTTTCATCCATAATAGAGGGCGAATCAAAGTGCTCTCCTCTCCAAACTCAGCACCTATTACACAATGTAACTCTTGCTGCAAACCCTTTTATCCCACTCCTTTGCTCTCCTATACTCTCCTCTGTGTTTGATCTCGGTGGTACTGCTAATTAGGGCACGGTCCTGGCAGGCATATGCCTCACACTAAAGACAAACACAGCCCCAAAATATGAAGAGCCTTCACATTTCATTCCACGACTAAACAACGTGCACGATCACGCAAGTCAGCAAAGATGAATCGCAAACGCCGCCCACATTATCAACTGTGCCCTGAATCTGTTTTCCTTTAACAAGGAAAAAGCAAATCAGCAACTAATCTTGGAGCACAATAAAGCTGTTAGCGGTGGCATGTTGTGGACGCCTGAAATGAGGAGGCATGGTTTGTTTTTTTAGTCTAATATAAAGTCATGCTTCAGCAGCTCTGTTTGATGTTTAGCTACAGCATACAAAACAGTTTTACCTTGCACTTGACTTTCAACAACCACACATTACTAAGGCCCAGTTTCACAGACAGGGCTTAGACTAAGCCAGGATTAGGCCATAGTTCAATTAGGAAATTTAAGTATTTTTTATTAACATGCCTTAGAAAAAACATTAGTGGTGTGCATCTCGAGACAAAATAAAGGGACTGATATATTTTAAGATCCGTCTTAGATCAGTTTCTTTCAGTTAAAACAGCTCAGACATACACTTTAGTCTGGGACTAGGCTTAAACCTTGTCTTTGAAACTGGGGGTATGAGATTTAGATTTAAGCAATATCACACATCATAAAAAACAGATTAATGTCGAGTAGCTTACACTTTAGACAAGTAATGTCATTGTTTGCTTCACCAACGAAGTCAAAGCAGAATCAACCGTCTTGCATCTCGACTCCGAGAGTAGCTACTGAATGAATCGGACGTGTACACTATTCAATTACTCACTCACAAAAACAGTTGCTACGTCTCTGGGACTTTTTTTAATAAGCACTTACTACACAACCATTACAATTTTGCTCTATGTAGTAGTGATGGATGCTTTTAACGCAATGCTTCGCGAAGCTTTGAAACCTCTATGAATCATTTGTTTTGAACCACCTTTACCAAAGAGTAGTATACTTCAAGTTTATTTTAAGTATGCTTAAGTAAAGTTCAAGTATATTTTTAAGTATACTTAATGTAGTACGTATACAAATATCAGTGTACTAGCAGTGTACTTGTAAGTGTACTATTTCAATACTCCTTGGGACTAAATCTGCTCACTTTCTAGTATATAAAAGTATACTTTAAGTATAACAGTAGTAAACTTTGAGTACACAACTAGTTTACATCAATGTTTTTAGCTTGTACTGTAACTATACTAAAAGTGAACTTATAGATATACTGATAGTTTACTAATTAAATACTTGTAGTAGCATTTTTAGTAGCTACACTTTGAAGTATAGTCTCAGTAAACTAGTAGTTTAGTAGTTTTATACTGCAAGTAGGCCTATACTCATTTGTTTTCTTTAAGTGAACTTTGCATCATACTTTAAGTATACTTCTATGTCTCTATTTAGGTATTAATTTGTATATATTTTGTTGTATGAATATCTGAACATACAAAATGTCAAAAGAAAGAAGAGTATCTGCTTGTAAACAAAAACATTTTATTCTAGTTTCATGCATTCTTTTCTTAAACACTTGAATGTGGGCAAGTTTCATAAATAAAAAATAAAGAAATAAACAACATTTTGAACAAAAAGCTGAGTCGATCAACACCCCAAAGCTTGACAGTCATTATTACCTCTTCATTGGTGATATTTTATTCATAACGTTACACAGTTATGATGCTGTTTTATGTCTGATGATGTGTTTGATTACACGTGGAAGCATCTGTTGTTTCAGTTTCTTCTTCACTTGTGTTTTTTGGTAATTCTGTCCAGAAGATGTGTACTAGCGCCCCCTACCGTATAACAATGAAAACACAGATTCTAGGAGCACAAGTATAGCTCAAATATATTAGACTTTTTCTAAGTATAAGTCAAGTATACTTAAATATCATTTTAAGTATATTTCTGAGAAGTACATAAAGCCCATTTCTGAGAAGTACATAAAAAGTCAACCTGGTCTCATAAAAATATGTACCTCTGTGCACTTTCTGTGTGACATCGTTTTACGTAGTTTACTGCACGTTTCGCCGCAGTTTCAAAAAGAAATGTCCACTGAGTGGCGCTAAAACACAGGTTAAATACGTGAACCCTGGCACGTTTTTATTATGTTGATATAGGTACGTATTGCTGTGTTTTTATTGCGTTGTTTCAGGTACGTACTGCGGCGGTTCAGAATTCAAATATCCGGGGTCTGTCCCTAAAAGTTAATGCTCTATCGTGTTGGAAATATGCCCTACACCAAACCCAACCCTAAACCTACCCGATAGTGTTAACAAATGCATAACTGGTATAAAAACGTATTTGTTGATGCAACCGTGCCATTTCAACTTCCTTATCTGCAGATTTGAACTGTTTTGTCGAACCGTGGTTACACAGGATTCGATCCGGAGCTCCTCGCCTCCTAAGTACGTCTCCGTACTCCGTGAGCTACCGAACAAACCTACCGTCTATGAAAACCCATAGATACGACGCTGGATATGTGCGATGCTAACATTCGAAAGCATCGGTTTTCAAATCTCCCAGCATATTAATGTTGTTTTGAAGTCGTAACATGATATTCTTAAAGTAATTGTGCGAAAAATACGCTTTATTAATCAAAACTCTGTAAATTTGTGTGAAAAGGAGTAAAAGGTGTCGGAGCTTTACTGCCTCTAGTGTTTGTTTCTTTTGGAAACTGAAACTGCAGTAATATGTAGTTATCGGTACGTATTTCATGTCTCGCTAAAAAGTGCACCCAGGTACATAAATGTCATGAGACTAGGTTGTAAAAAGTAGACTAAAGGTATACTTTCCTATTTTTAGTTTAAAAGAAGTATCCTAATAGCCCACTTGAATAAACGTATTTTTCGTTAGGGCAGTGATTCAGAACGCTTATCAAACTGCCAAAGTCACGTGAACCAAGCGTCATTACATTGAATTTAATTGAATTGAATTGAACGCCTTTATTGTCATTGTATTTCTCTGCATACAACGAAATTAGGAGCACTGCTCCTGACTGGTGTTAGAAGAACAAACATATAACCACAGACAATAAATAAGACTATAAGTAATTTTACAAGTAAATACAGCAAGTGACTTGGTCATGATATTCACATTGAGCAATCTGAGTAAAGTGACCATTTATAGTATTGCACGTTGGCAAGTTTATACAAAAGTACAATTTAAATGGAATGAGTAACTGTAGCGATTTAGTGACTAGATATAGTATTGCACATTGACATATAGTGTATAGTATTGCACATATATTATTGCACCTTTACTGCAGATATAGTATTTCACATTTAGTAACCAGATATGGTATTTCACCCTGACATACTATTAGTGCATGTGTTTAAAGTTCTGGTAAATAAAGTGCGCAGAGAGTGATATTGCAGATTGACACACCACATATTGTATAATATTGTATATTGCATGTTGTATAGCAGCAGTGCAGACAGAAGAGACTGAATGAACTAAGTGACCGTAGTTAAAATAATAATGTGGTTGAATAGTATTCAACCACATTATTGAATACTACATCATAATGTTTTTGAAATTTCAAACATGCAATTTTTTCCTAACCTCGAATCAGTTGTATACATTTCTAGACATATTGAACGACACAACTGTATGATTAAAATGAAGAGTTTAGTTACTAGTCTCCTACTGGCCTTTTTAGCAAAACAACAAACAAGCCATGCAAATTAATAAAATAGCACACACAAGCTTCGTATTTAATGATTTTAATTACATTTAATAGATTATACTTTCGATAAAACATTGATAATGAGTTTGTAAAAGCTGTTTTTATGCAAGCTTGAGTTTCTGTTGTATTTATGCCGCTCTGACCCACAGGCATCACCAGCGTGTGTTGTTTTGAGCACTTCGAAACGCTGGATCACTTTGCAAAGCATATGATTCAATTGAGTCCGTAGACAGACCCACACCACACTGCAAAGGGCCAGCATTTAAGTAAGCCTTTTTTTAAATAAACAAGTGTTCTTTTAAATAACAAATACATTTAAAGCCCTAAAAAGGTATTAAATGTCCACTGAAGTGCCTTGAAACACGCACTGTTATTCTATGTGTTGACTTCAGTTTAACTGAAACAGGAAGACATATCAAGCAGCCCCGTCCCTTTTTAAAGGAACACTCCACTTTTTTTGGAAATAGGCTCATTTTACAACTCCAGAGTTAAACGGTTGATTACCGTTTTTGAATCATTCAGCGATCTCCGGGTCTGGCGTAGCACTTTTAGCTTAGCTTAGCATAGATCATTGAATCAGATTAGACCGTTAGCATTTGGTCATAAAAAATGACCAAAGAGTTTCGATAATTTTTTCCTATTTAAAGCTTGACTCTTCTGTAGTTACATCGTGTACTAAGACAGACGGAAAATGAAAAGTTGCGATTTTCTACGCTGATATGGCTAGGAACTATACTCTCATTCCGGCGTAATAATCAAAGAACTTTGCTGCCGTACCATGAGTGCAGCAGATGCAGTGATATGACGCAGCGCCTGAAAGTAGTCCCCAGCTATATCATAACTAGTTCCCTAGCTGGGGACTACTTTCAGGTGCTGTGTAATATCACTGCACCTGCTGCACTCATGATACGGCAGCAAAGTTCTTTGATTAGGAAAATTATCGAAACTCTTTGGTCATTTTTGAGCGAGATGCTAACGGTCTAATCTGATTGAATGAACTATGCTAAGCTACGCTAAAAGTGCTACCGCCGGACCCGGAGATCGGCTGAATGGATTCAAAAACGTTAAAACTCAACTGTTTAACTGTAGGGGAGTTGTAAAATGAGCCTATTTCCAAAAAAAGTGGAGTGTTCCTTTAAATAGCCAATAGTTTATATCACAGCTTGGGCAAGAGCCGTTGAGCTCGGTAAAGCCACATTTGACAGGGTATGACAGCCACAATCTCATCCACATTTCTATAAAATATAGCATTCTGTGTAAAATCCAAATGGGTCCGATAAATTTTATTTTTCATGTTTCAAAGTCAAAACACTGCATGGGTGTTTTTATATGAATGTATCTTTCAAGGGAACTGACTGACTTCAGAAAAGTTTTGATGTGATTTTCATTTAATCTTTCCTATAATGCCCGATAAAGAAGGCTAGCATTTATAAACGCAGTGCCTTTTTGTGTACAGCCGTTATCGGGGAATCAGCTGATGTTCCAAAAGCGCCTCCTATTGGCAGAGAATGAATGTGCGTTTCCAATAAGCCTGTCTGTTGTTTTTGTTCAGATCGATACAAAAATCCTCCCATGACTTTACACAGCAAACAGAGCTGTAAATGTGAACCTGTGGGTTGGCAAGAAGCTAATGTGCCTTCTAACATCTAAACAATTAAGGCAGTAAAATATATATTTATATGTTTTAAATTAATAATTATACATTTGGCTCCTTTAAAAAAAAAATATTTAAAGGCTGAAATGTGATGTTTATCATTTTATAAGACTTTGTTTTTGTGAAAACCCGTATCTGAGCTGTAAATCATGTCATTGTATTAATATGTTACTATAGACATTGCTCTATCCCGCTCATACCATATTAATTGTATTTGTGCAGGTCTTAAAAAGGTAATTTGATTTTAAAACTCCTGCAGATAAACTGTAAGCCTAAATAGTTAAATAAAATTCCTTCCTTGATATTGGTTGATATTTGTGTTTTGAAAATGTTTTTGATTGATGTTTTGACTTCTCAAGTTTAAAAAAAAAGTGTTGTTGTTTTTTTGGACTAGTTAAATTAATTTGGTGCTTCCAAAATCTAAATAGTGCCTGCCTTTTTTTCTAATTAATTCATTTTAATTAGATTTTTTTATTTTATATTGTATTTGTATTGCGTTATGCATGCAGATTATACATGTGTGTATATCATCATAATTATTATTGTTGTATTATAATTGTTTTGTTTTTATTGTTTGTTTTTTATATTGGTATGTTTTGTATAATGAGGAAAGCTCGAGCCACTCCCATTGATTAACCAGCTGTCTTTGATTGCTTACTAATTGTTTAAGAACACTTGCTTGAATAATTGATGTGTGTCCTGAAGAAGGCTGTGAAGCCAGAAATGCACAAACCTACACTTTTAACTGTTTTAATGACTTAGCCCAACTAATTAAAGGCTTTTTACTTTTACTACAAGAGTGCCTTGGAGTATTTCATCTTCTCAGTTTGATATTTACCTCCAAATATCCAAAGTGCACCATTGATTATGTGAAGAGCCCAGTGCAGCATTCTTGGCTCCTGTTCTTTTGTCAAGACTTTTTTCTTTGTTCAATTTGCACGCTGAACTTTGTTTGGAGCTCTTATTTTTGAACTCTCAAAGTGCTCCAGATAAATGGATTTAACTTTAAAATGTATAGAATTGCTCACTAACTCTTACGTGAGCATGATGTGAGCCTCCACCCACCACCATTAGTCCCTGATGCTTTGGCTGCAACCCCAGATTTTTTTTTAAATCCTTCAAACGCCCCTGATCATAAACATACAACACTGGATGTCTAGCAATATAATGAATCTGTGCATTTATTGCATTAATAATGTCAAATAAACAAAATTAAAAAAGTCACTCACTGCTCTTAATTAAGTAACGTATTGCTTTACTAGGTATTTGTGTATGCTTACTGAAGAAGGTGGTAAGTGATCTTGCTAAGCAATTTGACAACATTGTAGGAAATATTTTTGGTGCATCAAAAATCGTGCTCATTAAGATTCCAGCAGACATGCTAATCCAGCACAAATTAGTGCATGAAAAATCACCAAAATGAAGTATTTGAACCTCATAATTAAATGCAAAATGAAAAAGGTCCACAAAAAAATGCTTCCACTAGGCTGGCTATGGGCCTGGGATATATGGATGTAAACTATCGTTCAGAAGTTGCACTGGGCGGAGCATTCGTGAATATTCATAAACTGGTTCAGATGGTATAGAACGCATCAACATTAGCGCCGAATAAAGTTAAACTTATATTGTAGCTGTTCATATATGCACATCTCTTTACAGGCTATCGTTCTGTTTGATTTAATGATGACAGCCAATGATTTGCCAGAGCATCATAAGAAAACACTTCAAGTAAATGAGCCGACTGCCAATGTTAGTTATGTTTTACCTTGAGAGTCTTTAAAAGTGTGTTATTTGATGACTTTGCCAAAATGGATGTAAAAAAGTTTCTGTTGTGATTATTCTGTGCCATTTTCTTAATCACGTAAATATCTTCCAACAGACTTGAGCATTAAATCACAAAGGGAACTATTAATATTTTCACAAGCATGAACTGGAGTATTTGCATTACAATATTTTCCCCAAAATTATACATTTAGTGGATACAATGCAAAATGCACAAAGTGTGCAAGAATGTGAAAATACATAAATAAATGCAGTACTTTCACAATTTATTGTATTTATTCTAATATACAGTTTTACATTAACAAATGTTTAGATTATAATGAAGCTGCTAAAATAATAGGTCATATACTGTAGTTAGTAATAGTGCACATTTAAATGTCAAAAGTTACTCATGGGAGTTGCATGTGGCTTAATAAAGAGAAACTGATTTTGTGTTTTATTCACAATTGTGGAAAAGAGATGATGTACGTGATTAGCAAAAATAACTATTATATTTAAACAGCAATTAAGTAATTTAAAATATCCAATTTAAAATGTGATTGTCACGTCAAATAAAGGAAAAAGGTAATTCTGTCCACATCAGAAGTGCTTTTGCAAAATATGAAATTGAAAAAAATAAATAAAATACAATGCATTATGCAAGCGTTTGTACATATATGAAACCCTTTTATGAATACTGTAAATTCAGACATACTATATCTTCATATACTGTATAGTAGGGAACTATTTAAGTTTGGTGCAGCCAGTCACTTGTTTATTCCTTTTTTCAATTGAATTGGTTGAATGAAATAGGCTACTGATACACAGTGAATGTGTGTGTGTGTATATATATATATATATTTAATGTATGATCATTTTAAATTTCTTCTAAAATAATGAATGATTTTTAAGCTTCCCCCAGTGATTTGCCGGTAAGCCAGACTCACTGTATCATGTCATGAGAGTTTTCTGACTGACAAACTCTAGTTTGGTTGTTGTTTTTCTTCTTGCTATGCAGCATCATGGCTCTGCCAGCAGTAAGCTTTGGCCTTAGGCCATGGCACACATACAAATGTGTTTCTAACTAGTTAAACCTAAGCCAAATCCAGTCCAGGCACACACTGGTTTAAATAAACCTTAAGGGCCTGTGGTCCAGGCACACAGATAGTTCAGAAAGCTCTGGGCTTTCCTGGACCAGGTGCACTAACTATTCAAGTCATTCTGCCATGAGTCAGTGCATCACGCACAAACACGCACACATGCAGCCATTGACAGGCTCATCATTTTAGCTTTTTTGGCTTTGTGCTGTCAATTATTTGCTCATCTATATTTTCTTGTCTCCGTCACTGCCCCGGAAAAGAAACATTCCCAGCTGCAGATTAGACACTGAGAAATTGCAATATGCAATCTCAAACACCATAAGGATCTATATTGAGTTTTATTTAATAATTTATTAGAATAATTTTAAAGTCATGTCTTTTTTTCCTCATGCTAAAATGTTAAAATGTTTTTTTTTTTTTTTTTACATTTTACATTGCTTCAAAAATAATATGTTTTTAAGCTTATGATAATATTATTATTTATAATATTGATATTTAAATGTATGCATTTAAATGTAAATGTATATAGTAAATATACAGTTGTGCTCAAACTTATTCATTCTCTTGGCCAGGGGCGGACTGGCCATCGGGAGCACCGGGAGAATTCCCGGTGGCCTGGCAGCCAATTTGGCCCACTGCCCTACATATTTGTTGTTATTGTTTTTGTTGCCTGCCGAATGTACTAAAGTGATTATTTCCGAATTCGCCATTCAATAATAATAAAACAACGAATTAAAATAATAAACCATGAATCGGTTAGTCTTGACTGGCATCGCGATTCGCCTCACGCACGCTCCGTGCATCCGTGCATCCGCCAGAAGCATGCGAGACTCGAGAATGGAGTGCAAGCGACCAGCTGGAGCAGAGAGGCAAAACTGTCCTGTTCAGGACTTCAAGTGCTGACACTTTTTTTTATTTACATCTGTAAATAGACTATTGTAGTTTTGTTGTATTGTAGTGTTGTTATTTGTTTACTTACATTAGACTGCTAGCAATTGTTAGCAATAGCAATCAATTAATTACTGCAAAATTACCAAAAGGACATAATTACTATTGTAAAGAGTAGGAATTTAGCAGACAAATATTCACATCGTTTTATAACAGGTTTAGAGGGAGCTAAGGCAGACAATAACACAACGAAAATTAACATGGTTACTATGGTAACCACAAATTAACAATGGTTTTACACTATATCTAGTTCACCATGGTATTTGTAGTAAAACTCTCTTTATACAATTGGTAATCAGTTCACCAAAAAAAAAACACATGGTTACTTTTACCATAGTCCTAATAGTAACATGGTTAATTTTCTTTATAGGACAAAACATGACCCATGATAATGCAAAAACGATTTTTTCTATAAAGATATATTCAAGATGTAGCTATCATTGTACCAATTTTGACATTTAGGTAAATAAAACAATAACATATGGTCCTAATGTAATACTTATTTTTTTCTAAAATAAAAGTATACTATGTGCAAACAAATTATAATGAGGTGGTTGTTTTGCAACAAGGTGGAGACGTGTTGATGAAAAAAATTAGTGAAATAAGTAAACATACACATAACGGATGGAGAGATGTCAGGGACAATGAAGAGATTAAAAAGGAAAATGGAAGTTCAAGTGATAACCTTGAATTATTTTGCACGGCCTCAGCCTAGGGATTTCAACTTTTTTTATGTGATGATGGTGATGGTCATACAAAAAAAATATTGTTGTCCGTGGTTTCAAAATTTGTTGTGGATTTATGGCCTGGATGAGTGTGAGATTTCCCGGCCTGTCATTTTGTCCCAGTCCACCCCTGCCCTTGGTAAATATCAAGTCAAGTCAAGTCAAGTCTGCTTTATTGTCAATTCTTCCACATGTACAGCACATACATACAGAGAATTTAAATTGTGTTACTCTCAGACCCTTGGTGCATACAGATAACACTAAACACTGACAGTAGACGTTCAAATACAGATAAATACAGTTTAACCATATGTACATACAAACTATACAGAAATACAAATGAGGACATTGTAGAAAAATAAAAAAATAAAAAAGAGATAGATAAAGTGGCATAAGGCACATGGCAGATAGTGTGCAAACCAGTTAAATAAAACACAACTGTGCAGATATATGTGTAGTGCAAAAAAATAACAGTCTTTTATCAGACTGTCAGAAGAGGTAGTTTACAGACAATGCTGGATGAGGTAGAGATCAGTCCAGTGCTGCACAAAGTGACTGGTGCGGGTCACAGTTTGTAAGGGGGGGGGGGTCCTGGGGGGTGTGGGGAGCTGGGGGGGGGGGTTGTAGTGTCGGAGTTCAGTGTTGCGTGGTGTAAGAGAGGGGAGGGGGGGCAAGGAGTTCAGCTTCCTGACAGCCTGATGGATGAAGCTGTCCTTCAGTCTGCTGGTCCTGGCCTGGAGACTCCGCAGTCTCCTCCCTGATGGTAGCAGACTGAAGAAGCTGTGTGTCGGGTGGGTGGGATCACCTGCAATGCTGAGGGCTTTGCGGGTGAGACGGGTGCTGTAGATGTCCTGGAGGGAGGAGAGAGAGACACCAACGATCTTCTCAGCTGCTCTCACTATCCGTTGAAGGGACTTGCGGCAGGATGCGTTGCAGGCGCCATACCACACAGTGATGCAGCTAGTCAGGATGCTCTCGATGGTGCCTCTGTAGAAGGTGCACATGATGGGGGCCGGGGCTCTGGCTCTTCTGAGTTTGCGAAGGAAGTAGAGACGCTGTTGTGCTTTCTTGGCTAGTGCTGCAGTGTTGTTGGTCCAGGAGAGGTCCTATGTGATGTGCACACCCAGGAACTTGGTGCTGCTCACTCTCTCCACGGTCGCACCATTGATGGTCAGAGGAGCATGCTGAGTGTGCACTTTCCTGAAGTCAACAACAATCTCCTTCGTCTTCTCCACATTCAGAGAGAGATTGTTGTCCCTGCACCACCCGGCCAGATATGATCAAATATGATCAAAGAAAACTGAGAAAATAAATCTGTATCATTATACATCATTATACTGATTTTTTGATTTTAAAAATATACAAAAATCAAACCTTTCGTTGGAGAACAAGAATTTAAAATGAGAGAGAAATTTCATTATGAAATGAATATTTTTCTCTGACACTCATTGGCCACAATTAATCATACCCTTTTATTAATTACTTTTTGAAACATTATTTTGCCAAGATAACAGCTCTGAGTCTTCACCTGTAATGCCTGATAAGTTTAGAGAACATCTGACAAGAGATCAGAGACCATTCCTTCATCCAGAATATCTCCAGATCCTTCAGATTCACAGCTTCTTCTCTTCAGTTCACCTCACTCACTTTCTACAGGGTTCAGGTCAAAGGACTGGGACGGCCATGGCAGAAGCTTGGTTTTGTTCTCAGTGACCTGTTTTTATTTTTATTTTGAGATTTGATTTTGGATCATTGTCCTGTTGGAAGATCCAACCATGGCCCATTATAAGATTTCTAGCAGGTTTAGATTTTTTTTTATCTGTTGGTGTTTGATAGAATCCATGATGCCATGTATCTGAACAAGATGTCCAGGACCTCCAGCAGAAAAATAGGCTCACAACATTAAAGATACAGCAGTATATTTCATTGTACACATGGGGTACTTTTGTATCCCTGTGAGCACCAAACCCATCTTGAGTGTTTGCTGCTATGAAGCTAATTTTTTTAGTTTCATCTGACCGTAGAACCCAGTCCTGTTTGAAGTTCCAGTCGTGTCTGATAACTGAATATGCTGGAGTTTGTTTTTGGATGAGCTAGGAGAATTTTTCTTGAAACCCTCCCAAACTAGAGTCTGAGCTATGACGTGAAAATTGGCCAGATGCCCAGCCCTAGGGGCGTAAATCAGGCATCAGGCTGAAATGCAGGGCTCTATCCCGAACAACATGGGGTGATGTAGGGGCTGTTCGCTATTAATTGTTTTTAAGGTTTTCTGACCCCGAGACTCAACTATTTTCTGCAGTTCTCCAGCTGTGGTCCTTGGAGAGTCTGTGGCCACTCAAACCATGCATTAGGACAATATAGACACATGTCCTCTTCCAGGAAGATTCGTAACATTTTCTGTTGATTGTAAATTTTTAATCATATGGTGGAAATGAGAATTTTCGATGCTTTAACTCTTTTCTTACAACCACTTTCTAATTTGTGAAGTTCGACAATCTTTTGAACTATATTCTTTGGTAGTGTGGTCAATGATGAAGGTGATCGTGATCGTACGGCGTTCCACGGTTCACGCAATGTGATTCGCTGGATAACTGATAAGTTACATAGAGTGGATAATTTCATTTGCACGCCTGGTTCTGCAGCACTGAACATGATTTTTACTTAGAGATGTAAAGGTTAGATTTAGATTTTGATTGTCGTTTTGAATGAAAGTCAAATGGATAATACATGCAACATCAACTCTAAGTTATGTTAAAATACCCGTTTTGGCAAGTATTCTGGTAAACACAGTCAGTTATGTCTTAAGTTAACTTATACAGCCGAGAAAGAAACCGGATGTGTGTCAGTATTTGGTCCGTGCATTTAGTCTTAAAGAGACAGCAGCCTATAACACCTGCTTCTGTCTGCTAATCATCTGTGATTAACTTATGCAGTAAGCATTATTGTGTTTTACACTTAATTTTTACATTTCTGCACTGAATACTACTGTTACTGTCTTTAATTATAATTTTATGTTGTAGGCTGGAAATCTATCTATTGGTTGAAAATCTAATTAATTTGTGTAATTGTTCTTGGTTATTACTGACTTTAGTAGTAAAGCAACTTTTGCTGATGAATGATGATCGTGACTCAAAATCGAGTGATCGAACGTGAGTTTTGTGATCCGTTGCACAACTATTCTTTGGTGTTACTGATTGTGGTCAATGATGAAGGGAATTTGGTCTTTGTGTTCCCTCACAATTATATTCCTGTGAAACAGCAAACCATGGCTGGATAATTTCATGTTAATCACCCTGGTTTGATAAAATGCTATGAATAATGTACTTTATTTTAACATAAAGATAATGATTTTAATTTTTTTTTTACTTAAATTAAAGGTTAGATTTATTTTTTTTTGAATGAAAGATCAAATGGATAAACAATGTAGACTTATTTTCACAGCTTCCTTTGATCATATTTCCCAAGGGTATGAATACTTTTGAGCAAAACTGTGTGTGGTGTGCGTGTGTGTGTGTGTGTGTGTGTGTGTTGTGTGTGTGTGTGTGTGTGTGTGTGTGGTGTGTGTATTATTTTATGTGTGTTTGCGTTGTGTGGCGTGTTGGTGTGTATTGATGTATATTCATGTGTCTCTTCAGAGAATAAATCACACTGTAAATGGCTGAATGGTAAGGAACACTATAACATGGAGACATCAGATTTAGGCCTGTGCTTTCGTGTGACACGAGCGAATCCACTGATTGATCACATCCGCTCTCACGTTGCGTTCGCCGCTGTTTCGCTTAAAGCGCCTCGGTAATTGGTTACACGTAATGAATTTGCTCTAGCAAAGGCCCACCGCTGAGTTCAACTAATCACATCAACAGCCGAATTTCTCAACCCCACCATGAAATGGATAGCGCTTCTCCTGTGTGTTTGATCGAGATACGTGTCGCTCTCTAAACTGTATGCTGATGTCAACACGAGATGTGAGGATCAGGTAATTCATCTTACTGCGTGGGCCGAGCGAGATCCTGCATCAGCTGCGTGCGTTAAACCTCTAACAAATGCTAATCTGTGAATTCCCAGAGATCAGCGTGTCTCCTGCAGAGCTGTAGTCAGAGACACAGGAAGATGGCAGAGAGCCTGGAAGAGCCTCCAAAAGCCCCTGATTAAGAGAAAATCACACACTACTGCGATGCGTTTCCTGTTTGCTCTGAATGAACCTCGCTCGCAGCGCTTGATTTCCTGTGCTCACAATCTTCCTTTTTTCTCTCGATGAATAATGTTTGTTTCTGTCCCCGACAGCACATCCATGTAAGCCATACATCTTTAATGTGGCAGAAGATAGATGACTCCAGGAAATCTAAAAGAAAAGGCACGATCCTCCTGCCAGAGCGATGCTGAGGATGCATGTGAGCCAAATTCATTTCAAATACAGAAGCATATATATATACATATTTAACCCTCTATTGCACAATGCTGCCTACGGGAAACAAGCCCATTGTTTCACAAGTACGTCATGCATGTAAAGCAATCAAATGGTTAATAAAGAATAGATGACTTTGAGAAAACTGATTAAAAGTTTATTCTTGGTCACACAACATCATATGATGGTTATTTTAAAAGCTTGTTTCTGGCATCATGTGAGGATGCATGTATTATAACCTGCACTTGTGCTTTAAAAATATTATTCATAAAATGGATTTTTAAAATGTTATATTAGTCATTTGTGTGTTTTCTAATTAATATGCATCAAGGGGGCATTCGTTTGGTCAAAAGTGACAGTTAAGACATTCATAACGTTACATGCTGGTCTTTTGAACTTTCTATTCATCTGTGAATCCTGAAAAATAAAACAAATCACAGTTTCCACAAAAATATTGTGCAGCACAACTGTTTTCAACATTGATAATAATCAGAAATGTTTTTTTGAGCAGCAAATCAGCATATTATTATGATTTCTGAAGATCATGTGACACTGAAGACTGGAGTAATGATGCTGAAAATACAGCTTTGATCACAGAAATAAATTACAGTTTAACAGATATTCACATAGAAAACAGCTATTTTAAATTGTAATAATATTTCACAATTTTACAGTTTTTACTGTATTTTGAACAAATAAATGCAGCCCTGGGGAGCAGAAGAGACTTCTTTCCAAAAAAAAAATAAAAAAAAAAAAATAAAAAAAAAAATTGAATATGTTCCTGTGGCTCAGTGGTAGAGCATTGCGTTAGCAGCGCAAAAGGTTGTGGGTTCGATTCCCAGGGAACACACATACTGATAAAACATGTATAGCCTGAATGCACTGTAAGTCGCTTTGGATAAAAGCGTCTGCTAAATGTAAATTAATGCTTCACATAATACTTCAAAAATATGGTTTCTGGTTTGTTGGAGCAATCTGAGCTACAAATACTGTTTGGAGCAAAACAGATGCAAGACAGCCTGACTCATAAATTCATGCATTTGATGTAATAGTAGTGTTAGTAAGCGACTCCAGCCTCAAGCTGTGCCTAATGTTGGGTTTCTCCGAGAGAAGTCCTGCAGAAACGTGTGATGTGATTCCAGCTGTAGCCATGACTCGGCTGACCGTGTGTCATTCTTCAGCTCTTCCTGCTTCAGAACCTGCTCACAGCATTCACATGATATGCTCCAGGATTTATAGTATTTAGAGTAGATATTTATATTCATAGTATATTAGAGCAGCACAACACCAAACATTATATATGACATAATCATAAAAATGAAAAATAAGTCCCTTTCCTCTGAAACACCTGAAAATGTGACAAGCCTTTTGAGATATTAGCTCATAAAATATGACTGACATGTCAGCACAATGTTTTAATTAACAGACTTACTCGTTTGCCTAAACTAAAAGTGACACGCTTGTCCTAATTTCACACGTTAAATTGCCAAACTCTTCTCCACAGCACAACTGTCACTAATGAACCAAAATCATTTTTCTCCGCATTATTTTTGGCATGGAGGCAACATGGAGACTTGATGGCTTTCTGAAGCGTTTACACACATTAAAATTATACATACTATTGCAAAACCAATCAAGCTGCTTGGAATTAGTCCGGTAACTACATAAATTAGACACTAATTGGAATATCTGCCCTTAAGATGTTGCATAAATTAAAACGAGCTTTAGTTTTCAAGTCAATCTTGTTTAAAGTGAGTTATTTTTGTTTTGTCTCCATCATAGCCTGTCATCAGAAGATTTAAAGTGAGGAGAGAGGGTTCATTCCTCACTGTGTAAATGCAATGCAAATTTATTCATACATCTCATAATAGAACAATAGCACTAAATAATAAAACTAAAAAATGTAATCTCAAACATCAGAAGGATTCATGTTGAGTTAAATAGTTTTGAGTTGATTATTCTAAAAAATCTTTAATAATAATAATAATAAATGTGTGTATGTATCTATTTTCATTTTTATTTGTATTTTTTATTTATTTAAATTTTATTTATTTATTTTTCTTTTCTTTTTTTACACATGCACACACACACACACACACACGCACACACACACACACACACACACATACACACATACATATATATGATGAATGCAAAACACCTGGATAGTGAGACCCACATAATTTGACATTGAACCTCCTGTTTTAAAACATAATCGGTCTTATACAGTGAGTTTATACAGCGTCAGGTACTTTATCCAGTGTAATTACAGCATGAAGTGATTGCTCAGTCATTGAAGGGTCTCCATTGAGAGAAACACAGAAGAATATAAAGAGTAAAAGAAATCTCTGTCTTTGTTAGGGATGAAAGAGCTGCATTTACTCCTAACATGATTATCTTGATAGCAGAACTAATGTAAGATCAAAGCATGTCTGTGGTTCGACGGAAGGGTCTGAACCTTCATCTGCATTAGAGAACACTGTTGTTTAACGTCTTGACTGCTGTTGCTGGTAAATGTTTGGAGAACTGATTTGTCTCACACAAGAATGACACGGCCATCAATATCCTATAGCATTATTTAAAAGACAAGCTGAATAGAAGATTATAAATCAAGCATACTGCATCAAGTCTAGGTGCTCGCAACCACCTGGCAACCCACAGTAACAATCTGTTAAAAAAGAGCAAGTAATAAAGCGATGACATAATTCATAATATTATGACTCTGTATTTTCAGCCTGTTGTTTCCGCTGCAACTGAACTCCTAATGGCAGTTTAAATTAGTCTAGTATATGCACTGTAAGGCCAATCAGCACCAGTTACAATTCAGAAATTAATGACAGATTTGTTTGGATGGCAGATAATAGACGTGTTTTATGAAAGCGTTGGCCATGTGGGCATAAACACACGGCCTCTGAATGAGTGTGATGATCGCACATGAACACTTTCCCACACAATCTCATCTTTAGCCCTCAGTCCTCCAAAGACAACACTCACATTCAGTGCAACAGGTACTGTGCTGCAATATTTTGACAGAAAATGTAATGCAATTAATAATCTCGCCAGTGTGGGTTTATGTAACGTTGACGTTGTTGCAGGATTACTCATATGAATGGCATTAAATATATGTGAAGGTTGTCAAGTTCAAGAGCCTCTTCAGCTCATTATTTCTGCTCCAGATTGGTTGCATATACTACTATGTTTGTTTTAATCATATTTAAATTGTGTTTAATAATTTGACAGGTTTTCTATGTAAATGTTATTGGAAGTGCAGAGCAAACAGAACCATAATTAAAAATGTCATTTATCTCTAGCGAAGCATAATAAAATTATGATTTCACTATATTGTAGGGGAAAACACAGAGGGATTTTGAGACCTATGGAAGCCTCAGAGTAAAACATAAATAAATATATAAAAGTTAAATGCAACTTTCTATTCATCTGTGGATCCTGAAAAATAAAATGTATCACGGTTTCCACAAAAATATTGGGCATCACAACCGTTTTCAACTTTGATAATAATTAGAAATGTATCTCTTGCTGAGAAGAAGAGGCTTCTTTCAAAAACATAAGAAACAAGCAAACACATAATCATTCCAAACTCTTGCCCACCAGTCTGTATATAATAAAATGAAGAAAAGCCTTATGGACCCAGCACTATATTAGCCAGTGTATTTTCAGTACATCACCATGCTTCGGCCCTCATGTTGTAAACTCACATTTATGAAGCCTTTGGGGATTTTTATGGAGCAACTCTGGGCCGAGTATTGACTATCACACTGTATATTCATTCCTCAGTTTAGCTTATGAAAAAGAACAAAACAACAAATGGGGCGAAAAGGCAAGCAAATATGAGAGAGAGAGAGAGAGAGAGAGAGAGAGAGAGAGAGAGAGAGAGAGAGACACAGAGGTCAAATACACTCTTAATGAGTCCACAAGGCTTTCTCACCGCACAGGGAAAATGCTGAGGATGGAGGAGAGAAGAAAAAACAATCAAAATGAAGAAGAAAGCTGAGGCCTGCGGTCTCAGCGGGGAGACGGCCAGCACCGAAACCACACTGGAATCACCATTAGACATCATTAAGGAGCTGGGAGACTCAGAAACTGGGGCGATTTGTCTAGACTGCAGAGACTGTTTTCAAAACTCAGTACTCTCTTCAGTTGATGACATTTCAACAGCTATTTACTGACCTCTTGCTCCCTCACCACTGAAATAAACCTGTCAGCAGAAAAAACTACAAAACACAACCTCACTTCTGATCAGAACTTTCTCTAACATGACAAACTAACAAAGTGTTTCTTTAAAGGGGTCACGAACTGCCTCTGTGTTTTTTTTTTTTTGTACGGTTCTCTGAGGTCCACTTATAATGTTATTAAGATTCTTACATCAAAAAAACATCATAATTTAGAAGTAATAGGCAATTTTCTGTCCTGTTTTTAACCCACTCATCAGAAAAGGTGTGGAGGATCATAGACTCGGATGTAAACGCCCACTGCTGTGATTGGCTAACACTTCTGTATGTTTGACAGCCTACATCCTTAAGGTTAAAAACACATACATACTTAGTACATACCAAATTATCTGTTTAACAGACAAAGCAATAGTGATCACGCAATGAAAACAACATTACAGTTGGATCAACACTGGGATCAGAAGGAAGGAAATGCAGACACTGTTTTTCCACATCTTGGCACTGTACAGCGTCTTCTTTTCTTCAGAGCATCTTTATCATTTGGTTTCTGCATAGACCTGCGTTCACCTCTCTTGTAAATGCTACATATGTGAATCGGTGGGCTAAACAGGCAGTGATGTAGAATCGGTGGGCGGGGCTAAACAAGCAGTGATGTAGAATCGGTGGGCGGGGCTAAACAGGCAGTGATGTAGAATCGGTGAGTGGGGCTAAACAGGCAGTGATGTAGAATCGGTGGGCGGGGCTAAACAGGCAGTGATGTAGAATCGGTGGGCGGGGCTAAACAAGCAGTGATGTAGAATCGGTGGGTGGGGCTAAACAGGCAGTGATGTAGAATCGGTGGGCGGGGCTAAACAAGCAGTGATGTAGAATCGGTGGGTGGGGCTAAACAAGCAGTGATGTAGAATCGGTGGGTGGGGCTAAACAAGCAGTGATGTAGAATCGGTGGGCGGGGCTATACAAGCAGTGATGTAGAATCGGTGGGCGGGGCTATACAAGCAGTGATGTAGAATCGGTGAGTGGGGCTATACAAGCAGTGATGTAGAATCGGTGGGCGGGGCTAAACAGGCAGTGATGTAGAATCGGTGAGTGGGGCTAAACAGGCAGTGATGTAGAATCGGTGAGTGGGGCTATACAAGCAGTGATGTAGAATCGGTGAGTGGGGCTAAAAGCAGTGATGTAGAATCGGTGAGTGGGGCTATACAAGCAGTGATGTAGAATCGGTGAGTGGGGCTAAACAAGGCAGTGATGTAGAATCGGTGAGTGGGGCTAAACAGGCAGTGATGTAGAATCGGTGAGTGGGGCTAAACAGGCAGTGATGTAGAATCGGTGAGTGGGGCTAAACAGGCAGTGATGTAGAATCGTGAGTGGGGCTATACAAGCAGTGATGTAGAATCGGTGAGTGGGGCTAAACAGGCAGTGATGTAGAATCGGTGAGTGGGGCTATACAAGCAGTGATGTAGAATCGGTGAGTGGGGCTATACAAGCAGTGATGTAGAATCGGTGAGTGGGGCTAAACAGGCAGTGATGTAGAATCGGTGAGTGGGGCTAATACAAGGCAGTGATGTAGAATCGGTGAGTGGGGCTAAACAAGCAGTGATGTAGAATCGGTGAGTGGGGCTATACAAGCAGTGATGTAGAATCGGTGAGTGGGGCTATAACAAGCAGTGATGTAGAATCGGTGAGTGGGGCTAAACAGGCAGTGATGTAGAATCGGTGAGTGGGGCTAAACAAGCAGTGATGTAGAATCGGTGAGTGGGGCTATACAAGCAGTGATGTAGAATCGGTGAGTGGGGCTAAACAGGCAGTGATGTAGAATCGGTGAGTGGGGCTAAACAAGCAGTGATGTAGAATCGGTGAGTGGGGCTATACAAGCAGTGATGTAGAATCGGTGAGTGGGGCTATACAAGCAGTGATGTAGAATCGGTGAGTGGGGCTATACAAGCAGTGATGTAGAATCGGTGAGTGGGGCTAAACAGGCAGTGATGTAGAATCGGTGAGTGGGGCTAAACAGGCAGTGATGTAGAATCGGTGAGTGGGGCTAATACAAGCAGTGATGTAGAATCGGTGAGTGGGGCTATACAAGCAGTGATGTAGAATCGGTGAGTGGGGCTAAACAGGCAGTGATGTAGAGATCGGTGAGTGGGGCTATACAAGCAGTGATGTAGAATCGGTGAGTGGGGCTAACAGGCAGTGATGTAGAATCGGTGAGTGGGGCTATACAAGCAGTGATGTAGAATCGGTGAGTGGGGCTATACAAGCAGTGATGTAGAATCGGTGAGTGGGGCTAAACAGGCAGTGATGTAGAATCGGTGAGTGGGGCTATACAAGCAGTGATGTAGAATCGGTGAGTGGGGCTATACAAGCAGTGATGTAGAATCGGTGAGTGGGGCTAACAAGCAGTGATGTAGAATCGGTGAGTGGGGCTAAACAGGCAGTGATGTAGAATCGGTGAGTGGGGCTATACAAGCAGTGATGTAGAATCGGTGAGTGGGGCTATACAAGCAGTGATGTAGAATCGGTGAGTGGGGCTATACAAGCAGTGATGTAGAATCGGTGAGTGGGGCTATACAAGCAGTGATGTAGAATCGGTGAGTGGGGCTAAACAGGCAGAGATGTAGAATCGGTGAGTGGGGCTATACAAGCAGTGATGTAGAGTCGGTGAGTGGGGCTATACAAGCAGTGATGTAGAATCGGTGAGTGGGGCTATACAAGCAGTGATGTAGAATCGGTGAGTGGGGCTATACAAGCAGTGATGTAGAATCGGTGAGTGGGGCTATACAAGCAGTGATGTAGAATCGGTGGGTGGGGCTAAACAGGCAGTGATGTAGAATCGGTGAGTGGGGCTAAACAGGCAGTGATGTAGAATCGGTGGGCGGGGCTAAACAGGCAGTGATGTAGAATCGGTGAGTGGGGCGGTGGGCTTTCATCTTCTTCTGTGGAGGCGGTGCTTAAACACACTATTTCATCATGGAGTAGAACATTCCACAAGCTGTGGCCTCTTAATGACCTCTTACATGTCAAAATATCAAGGGAATTTTGGTTTCTCAGTTCATGACCCCTTTAAAAAACACTTTATGTTTTGCTCTGACACACAGACCTCTGACTGTTCAAACCAGGCAAACTTTGCATTAACCTCTCTGTTTCATGAACCGACCGCTGTTCTGTGCTTCTCCAGGGCTTTAAAGCTGGGAAACATTTGCTCAGCCCTTCTCTGTGAACCGCAGCACTGCCTGATTAAGTCAAAATGATGCATATAGCAATAAGTTTGCATAAGGCCCTTTTATCTCGCAGGACTGGAGGTGTGGAGGGATTCTGATGCTCGTGTCTAATTTATAATGCTACGGTTAACATATCTGACAAGTGTGTGATTATTACACCGTCACTGTTTGCCAATTACAGCTCATCACATCAGGAAGATTTGAGGGCTGCTGTCTGCCGTACATCCCTAAAATGAAAAATGCCCTAAATGTAATTTAAATTTTGATGGAGACGTGCTGTTTAAATACGGTGAATGTAACTTTCCCCTTTTTACCTGTTAAGATGCGTCTTCAAACAGCTCGCAGCTGAAATTAAAAATATGAATTGATGGAAGCACCTATCGAGAATGTATTATCCATTTTCATAGGTTTTTATTAACTGTATGAATTATGAATTATCCAATATTGCATTGCCCTCTGGAATATTTGATCAGTCAGTTGCACACACTAAACAGTTTGGTTTATATTGGAAGAGTTGAAAAATATCTTGTGACACAGTGATACTCACAGTAAAAGCCAAACGTAACCTGGATTACAGATTAAATGTAATTTTTCACTATTTTTTTTATTATATATATATATATATATATATATATATATATATATATATATATATATACCAATTTTGTGTCTTGTAATGTATCATCTCTCCCACTGTTTTCTGTGTTAAACTATTTTTTTATTATTAACATGGACTATTTTTCCACTATTTTGTATTGTAATCTTCTATCTAATACATCTAATACTATCTTGTATTTGTACTGTATTGTAATGCACTATTTTTCAATGTTTTTTGTGTTGTGCTATTTTTCGACTATTGTTTCACTGTATTTGGTGCTTTAATGAGCTGCATTTAAGCTTATTTGTTTGTTTGTAAATTATTATTTTTCCCCACTGTCTTATGTGTTATAATGGACAATTTTCCACAATTGTCTGTGTTTTTTACTTTTTTTTCCCCCACACTATTCTTTTATTTTTTTCAGTGTTTTGGTTATGCACTGTTTTGCAATGTAATATATTGTCGGCTATTGTCTGTGTTGCAGTGGACTATTTTTCAATATCATGTATGTTGCAAAGCCATTACTTCATATGAACCTATTACGAAAGGGGGAAAAAATCATCATTTAAATTCCATCAATATATCATGTCCATATATTTTATTTGGTAAGCATTGGTGCAAAAGCAGGATAATGTTCAGTCAGCAGTTCATTATAAAGCCCTTCAGGGTGACTCCAGACCCCTGTGTTTGGGGTCAGGCTCCTGTTCATTATTTTGTCATAATGACCAGCTGACTGTACATTATTAGTGCTCTTCCTATATGCCTTTGGGGGCAAAAGTGCTGTGGAGAGGTTTCTGCCCCTCTGATGAAGCTCTTTTGGTTTTGTCTTTCTAAAACTTGTTTTAGCATTCGTGTTTTCTCGTTGCCAATGATACACTGACCCGCAGTCTAATCACGGCACCAAAGCCAATATTGTTCCAAATTTGCTAAAGAACTCTTGCCAACACAATGCCTGATCTTGTTTATATCTACTCATGTCCCATTCCTTTAATAAAAATTAATCAACATTGATTTTCAGACTGATTCTAATCTAACAGCTTTTAGAAATAGCAGCTTGATTGAATATATATTAAGCTGTTGTATTATGCATGCAGGTCCCTGAATGAATAATGTGGACTGCTTTGCTCTCTGTGTGTTTTTGATCTGGGCCAGTGCTAATAGAAAGCTTTCCATCAAAGAGAGAGAAGAAATACAAATCACTGTCCTCTGCCCGTCAGATCTCACAGGCCGGGATCTTAAAACAAGCCGTCCTCTGTTAACACATTCTCATCAGACAGATAACACAACGAGACTGATTCTGAGTGACGTGCTTCTGTCGTTCCCCATCTTTAGCTTCTAGAGAGTATTTAGCTTGACGTTAAAGGGAATACTTTGGACGGAGGGATGCTCTGCACCGTGAGAGACTGTAAATTCAGGGTAGGCGAGGTGAAACTGTAAATCAGGTCACAGATTGGTGTTACTACGCTCTCTCATAACTCGGTCTCAGATGCAGCTTAATTGAGCTTCTTGAGATATGAATATTTTCTAGGCCATCTGTAGGAGAGGAATGGAGTTGGGGATCTAAGAAAAATAAGACTGCATTTTGTATTAGTGATGTTAGGATTCAGGATGTGTGGAAAACGATTTGAATCTAGCTCCAGAAATCACACAGAAGAGAACGAAGCAAATTGGTAAATGCATTCAGGCAAAAACACTTTTGTTTTCATGCATTGGTCAGTTTGAGATTTTGGGCTATTTGGCTTTTGATAACATGTTGTTTCAGACTAGTGGAAAGAAATCATCCAGCATGCACTTTTATGCATTTATTTAATTGCACTTTGCCTATTTGCATCTGTAGATTTGGGTAACACTTTATAATAAGTGTAGAGTAATAAAGTACTTTTCATTGTTTGTAGTTAATTCATAGTTTATAAACTATACTTGCTATATTTTTTAATACATTAATAGGCCATGTACAAATACTGCGTTCTTCATTCGTCATCAATGTAATTTACAAATTATTATTGTTTAATTATCTCATATGAAAAGATTTAGATGATGTGTTTAAACAATGTGATTTCATATTTGTTTATATTTTACATAATGTGCATTTACTTACATTTTGCATAGACACAAAAACATACACCATTTATGTATTTATACAATTATTGTCACTGTAGATTTTTTCATTTTATTATATTTTTGGTTATGTGGAGTGGTTATATTTAGGATTGGGGATAGGGTTAAAAGTGTATGTATATATACTAATCAAAAGAGAGAACTATTTACTTCTAATAAACCATTAACAACTCCTTTACTGCTGGTTTAATTACTGTACATGAGTTCGGTTAACAAGCTGTTAACAACTGACATTGTAGAGACTACAGTTTCTAAACTATAAATGAACCATAAACTAATAGCTTGAAAATGATTTATAAATGCTTTATTACTGCACTTGTTGTTACCAAACATCCTTTGTTTAATTAAATTGAGTTTTGGAAATATGTATTCATATTTATATTGTGATTTTTACAGAAGCTCATATATCATTCACCGGTTTTCATTTTTTTTGTTCTTATTTTGTTCTTAAAAACATGGCTGAAATGTTTTTTGCTTTGTATTTTCTGTCTAATGACAGTATTTTTTTGATTTATGGAGTGATAAAAAAGAGAAATGCAAAATCCCTTCTGGAAAAACTGTCAACAAAATCAAAACTATTTTGAACCTGCCTTTATCCAATATTCAGATCTCTTTTCTGGAAATGTATGCAAATTCAAATATATTGAATAATTTGCACATTAAACGGAATATTTCAGAAAGCTTGTAATATGAAAAATGTTTGCAATTCTTAAGTTAATCAGTCAACTGGTGAAGTATGGTGATATCGATTAGTTAAATGTGTTACCCTGTTCATCTGTGATGTCTTGCCCTAAATGTCACTGAACAAATTTTCATGAATTTAGTATTCTATAAACCTAAAAGTATTCGGAAACAATTTTAGGTGTCATGTAAAATGCATAACTTTTAGATGCTGCAATGTGTTAATGTACATAAAGCGTACTGTATGCATGCTAGAACCACACTTTATGTACAAAATAGCTGCCGTTGTGGTTCATTCACACATGTGGTCAAGTGCCATTGGGATCCAGTCACTGTAAAAGCGTGTTCATGTGTAAAGCCGGATATCTTGTCCACACAATCCATATGTTTTTTCAGGTTTACCCCTTTTGGAAGCAGGCCGTGAATGTGTCACACAGACTTTGAGAGCGTCCCGTGAGTGTTTGGTGTGTTAGTACAGTTAGCCTGTAATTTAGAGACACTTGGTTTAGACGGCTCTCGCCACCATTCTGACAATCCAGTTAAGAAAACACAGCACACTGTTAGTGTGGTGCAAATTGGCTGAAAATGTGCTGGCGGCGTTCCAGCCACGGCCCAAGGTGAGACACAAACACACGGCTTTCAGCAGACGATCAATACTGACATGCATGCAGGAGAAAGACAGCTGATACTGGATACGAGTGAACACTTTGTCAGTTTGGCCTTGAAGGCTTTTTATTATTTACTTTGTTTTACAGTTTTTTTCAATTGCTAACATCCTTTTGTCCAATCTTTAGTCACATTTTCAAAACTCTAAACACAATTAGCACAACATCCGTCTGCTGTGACCATACCATTAACACAATTAGTGTTGTTTTCACACAATATGCAGTCAATTACCATGTTTCTAAAATGCTTACATTTTATTTTCACACAAGCTTACTCAAAACCAAAATCAAGGATCTTTTTAGTCTTATTTACAAATGCTTAAACACAGCATGACAGAAATGAAGACCTAATGTTGCAAACCTTAAATATAGTATAAAACTTCTACTTCTGAAACAACAGCAGCTCAAAAGTATTGAAAAAAATCTCTCTATATAAAGTATTGTAACAACTGATAAGCACTTTTAAGTAACAGATCACTGAAATGTGTAGAAATAGCTGATTTCAGTCTCAGTTGGAGGAATAGTCAGGTGTCGAAGCTCTTTCCATTACATCAACAACATAGAGTATAAAGGAGCTCTTTGAATTGGTTTTGTGGATGCAGAACAACACAAAGAATCAGAAAGAGAACAAAATGATGTCTGGGAGAGAGAGAGAGGAATAGTTGTAGGAGGGAGAGAAGTAGTTGATCAGAAAAAGGGAGAAGAGGTAGAGGAGAGGAGTGAGAATGTGTGTTAGACCGTGCATTTTTATGTTTGTTTGTTTTTTTCCCCGAAAACATGTGGAACCTATGAAAGCTTATTTCTGCATGGAATATAAAGGGTAAAGAGTAATTGTGACTTTATCTCAGAATTCTGACTTTTTCTTGCAATTGTGAATTTACAGTATCTCACAATTCTGATAAAGTCTGACTTGCAAGATGTAAACTCACAATTCCAATATAGATCTGAATTGTGAGATAAAAAGGTCACAATTACTATTTTTACTTGTTTTATTCTGTGACAGAAAACGAGCTTGCATAGTAACCAAAGGCCATGTATGTTGATGTTTGTTGATCACTGCATCAGCTACCACGAGAGCACCATCACAACACTCCAACACTCACACACTAGAAGGTTCCAATTGAATTTCTGCATAGGGGACCCTATTTTTCTCTATTGTATATTCTATAAAGTAATAATTTATTCAGTTTTAGATGGTATGTTGCCAAGAATGAACACAATGTAAAAATGTAAAAACACAATGCTAAATATGTAAAATGGTTTTCAGATGAAGGTAAACTGAAGGCTAAATTACAAAAAACTATGGATTTTTATATTGTCTATTATATGCAGGTAGAACTGAGACATGACAAGTAATGTAGTTGTTGTAAAGCCATTAATTGTTATCATTTTGACAGTATGATTGACTATATGTTCCTATTGGATAGAAAACCAGTGCCAATGTTTTGACCGAATGACTCTATTTTGAATTGTGTTTGCTGTGTTTTGATAGAGTTATTATATGAAGATAAAGGTATTCAGCGTTTTGAAATGTAGAGTTTTTATCTATTTAACAAAATGTGGTTTTGGCCAGAAAATTAACTATTTGGCTAATTGTGTGATGTAGGTGTGCTGCTGTGTTAAGAGTTTAGAAAAAGTACTTTAAGTATTGGTAAACACTTGTTAGCAATTTAAAAAAAACTGTAATTGCATTTTTTTATTGCACACAGTAAAGACTTTGGGACTCATGCTCTTTGCGAGACAAGATTTTCTCTCATTGGAATCTGTTGTCATTGAGTACCTTCACTGAATGAAATCTAGCAAGATTATTATTAGCAGAATAACATCATAAAGCAGATGTGAAACATCTGGGTTATCCCATTTTTTATTTCAGAGAGTTACTCGCCCTGAAATCCACATGTAGGCTATTATGTATAAGACTACATTATGCACACAGAAAATATGTAATTTAAAATATTTGAAATCTAAACAAATTAAGAAATATATTTAAAATATATGTATTACATCTATTACAAATGTATATTAAAATATGTACAGATATATGTATATAAAATATTTTAATATCTATATAATATATATAAAAATATAAAAAGCTTAAATATGTTCCTCGTAATCATCTTTCACGAGTCAACAATATGTTTATATTGTGTAGTACTATTATAAAATGAGGAAAATGATCTAAAAATCCCCCCAAAAGATGTATGGAATCAATCATGGAAACTTGTTTCTGCCACTGGATTGCCAAAAAATATATATAAAAAAAAAAAAAAAAAAAAAAAAAAAAAATATATATATATATATATATAAAAATCTTACTTAAACTTAGTTATAAAAACGAATAAACTAAATAAATAAAAACTTTGAGATGTAAAATAAACAAGAAATATTATTTTTAAGATTATACTTCTAGGTCAGTGATCACATAAGCACATTTGTCACATTGCATGCTGTCATTAAAGTAAAAGCAGGACACGCAAAATACTAAGAGAAATTATTTTTTTCAATGCAAATTGATTTATGGAAACAAATGCAAAGCAGATGCACATGCTCCTGAAGACTGCATGTGTTTAATCAAATATACAGTAAAAATACAGTTATTTATAGCAATTTCAAATAGCTGGTTTCTACTGTATGTGAATATGTGTTACAATGTAATTTATTTCTGTGATCAACGCTGTATTTTCAGCATCATTACTGCAGTCTTCAGTGTCACATGATCTTCAGAAATCATAATAATATGCTGATTTGCTGCTCAAGAAACATTTATGATTATTATCAATGTTGAAAACAGTTGTGCTGCTCAATATTTTTGTGGAAACCGTGATATAATTTATTTTTCAGGATTCACAGATGAATAGAAATTTCAAAAGAATAGCGTTTATATCAAATATGAATCTTTAAATGTCTTTACTGTCACTTTTGATCAATTTAATGCATCTGTGCTGAATAAAAGTATTAATTTCTTTAAAAAAGGAAAAAAATCTTACTGACCCCAAACTTTCTGAACGGTAGTGTAAAATATGCATATGTGTAATTAATGTAAATGTATATGCATGATTGAAATCAGCTATATATAGACTAATTTTAATCATGCAGCCCGTGATCATGTGAGGCTGATCAAAGTCATTTTATCTTAGGTCAGTGTTTACAACATATGGAAATCAGGAGAATATTATCAAGTAAACATCACAGATCCTAATTACCGTTATTCACCTCTATCAGCGCTGTCTCTTAATGCACACGGCGTTTACTAAGACTCATGTATTGCTCAATAATCATACCAGAAACCATGTTCATTAGTCTAAACTAGATTATAAACATTTATGATGCAGAATGAGTCCAGTTCTGTCCACTGTAAGCTGTGTTAGTTTAACTAGGAACACAGTATCACTGATTAGACAGTCTTTAGTTTGCTGCAGAACTTCATGGTTTTGCTCCCGCAGCAGACCTCGAGTCAAACACATTTGCCCATGTGTTAAATTAGATTAGGCACAAGTGCCACTGTTCAGTTATCTCTGATTGCTATGTATATAATCTATAAATTAGGCAGCTTTTTAATTTCATTTTATGATTCATTTTTATCAGGCTTTAGATTAACAGTGTGCCTTCAAGCAGAAATCTGAGTCCTCAGCACTTTTTCATGCAGTACGTGGCACAGAAAGCAAATGTGAGCAAACTCACATCAAGCTCCAATTCTTATCGGTTTCGCCTCGCTGACTTTATCAAATTCATATTTACCTGCATCTTTGATCACATTCTCTGTGTACACTAACACATTTATCTTGATTTTATCTGTGCAGTTTGAGATTAAAGAACTAATTCACTGATTCCTGAAAATAGGCTGCAGATGAGAACAAATTAAAGTTTATGTACAGAGCAATTGTTATGGATAAAAACTTTAAATATGTTCCTCGTAATCATCTTTCAGAACGAGTCAACACTGTCAGATACAAAAATGGTCAAATATTTATTATAAATATTGACAAATCTGGCATTCAGTTGACTGTATCAAAACTACAAGATGGTTTTATACAGATTTTCAGATCCATCTATTGAAAAGCCACTGAAGTAAGAAAAATCTTGACAGCTTTTGGTGCTGACAAAAATCATATTTTGTGTATCAGTGAATATTATGTATTTTAAAGCTGTAAACAATTTGTTTATCTTGTGTCTTACTATTAATTGGATCTAAAATGAGGGAAAGGCTCTAAAAACACCCCACAAAAATGTATTAATAATCATGGAAACTTGTTTCCACCACGGGATAGAAAAATAAATGAATGAATAAATAAATAAAACATAAAAAAGGTAATTGCAACTTTTTATCTCACAATTAAGACTTTTTCTTCTTGCAATTCTGAGATTTTTTTCAAAATCTTAAAATTGTCAACTCAGATATATTTATATATATACATTTCTTTAATTTGTAATTTTTATTTTATTTTATTTTATTTTTTTCCCACAGCAATTGTGCAATTTTTCCAGCAACTTCTTATCTCACAATTAAGACTTTTTTTCTTGCAATTCTGAGATTTTTTTTTTTTTGCAATAAATTGTTTTGGGAAAAAAGTACCTTATTAGAAAATGTATAATGTTATGTCAAAAAAGAAAATAAATTAGCATAGTACTTTTAACAACATTGACCATCTCAAACTAATTTCAAATGTTACAGTTTTAAAAGGTTTATACTTAATCGTTATGTCTTGAGAATGAGTGAAGTGTTTCTTATGATTGCACACAGTCCTGAGCCTCTTCTCTCACATCAGACTGTTTAGTTCAGGATTTCTCGCTGCTCTGGGCTTCGATCCGTCTCTTTAGCTGAAACGACTGTAGTGTTTGCATGCACTGATGAGCTCATAGCATTAGCCATGCAAACTGTAGAAAGTGTTTAAGTGATTTATAGCATCTAAACCACAAGGAGGGTAATATGTTTTGACAGAAGCACTTTATCAAGTCTGTATCAATATTATTTGGAGAGAGAGTGAGTGGGAGAGAGGCTCAGTGTATTTGTGTCTCTTGTTTTCTCTATGGAGTTGTAATGCATAGCATGATTAATGCGTGTGTGTTTTTGTGTGTGTTCATATTCAACTTGCGGGACTTTAGTGAGCAGAAAGCTGAGTGAAAGAGAAAGTGCATTAATGTGTGTGTGTGTGTGTGTCTGTGTATCTGTGTGTGTGTGTGTGTGTGTGTGTGTGTGTGTGTGTGTGTGTGTGTGTATCTGTGTGTGTTTGTGTGAGTGTGTATGAGTCAGTGGCTCGTTGGGGAGGAACCTAACCATGACGTTTCCTCCAAGGTTTCAAGCATCTTCCAATTGATCAAGATACAGAAAATCATTATATATATATATATCTACTCATGCACTGATCATTTCTGCTGCAGCTCAGTTGTTCTTTTTCGTATTCATCTGTCAGCTTTTTCAAACTATGAGTCACAGACAGGGCTGAAGTGGGACTCATTTTCAGCCCTGGAGTTTCATGCCTTAGACCGGCCCACTTTAGTTCATGACTGACTGTATTAAAATAATGTAATTAAAACCTCAGTATATAAGTCTGCAATAGTGCACTCTCTACAGCCTTGTAATTCATTGTATTTTTCTAGAGATTTCATTTTGATGTAAAAATCTTAACTTAAGAAATGGAAAATAAGGGAATTTTTTTTTTCTTTTTAAGGAAATAAATGACAGAATAAGGGACTCTCAAAATATTTGTACTGTACCATCATGTAAGTTAAAAATTTCCAGGTAATAATCACATTTATTTTGCTTAACCTATTTATGTAGGTACAATTAGCCTATTCTAAAAATATATACTTTTTATGTCATACAAAAAAATGTCATAAATTGTACCATTACAGAATTGTGACTGCACAAGTAGTGAAGTGGGCTAATTTAGAGGTGAAAATACTTTGAAATTATATACATACACATGGCATGAAATTTGAAAGCATAACAACTGAACGTCAATAAAGCATTTTTTAAACAGTGGCATTTAATTAAATTTTTTTAAAAAAATTTAAAATAATTTTTATTTTTTTATTTTTTTCACACATAACACAACATAACATCCAAAATATAACAAAACAAAACAACAGACACATACTCAACATCTCAAGGTCCAATCAAAAGGGAGGGAGAGAGGGAAGCACAACAAGAACACAAAAGTCACTCCTTTATACAATCACGTATATCCATCAAACATTTAAATTTTTTAAATAAAATTTTATTGCAACCATATGGCTACAGTCTATGAATGCATGAAAATGCATATTTTTCAATTAAGGAAAACTTGGAGAGTGTGGGCTGCTTCTGCTGCTTTTATTTGTACTTCAATAATGAGGTCCAAGTTTAAGAATACGCTAGAAGTTAATTTGTTTTACATGTATTTTTTCTCTCTCTCTCTCTATTTAACAGCATTAACTTACAATAGTGAAAGATGTCTTTCCTCAGGTAGACTGAATGTTTCCCTGCCTTGCTGGATGTTGGGCTAATGATCAATAAGTTGTTTGCATTTGTCCAAACTGATTTGGTAAAATCAAAACTCAGACGTTGAAGGGAATTACCGTTAGCATGAGTTCCGCTTGCTGTGAAGTGGGAGCAGCCGGCAGAGGATTTTGCTTGGTCTTAAAGCCTTCCTCAAACAAATAAAGCAATGATTTGTGCAAAACGAATGATTAGTTATCAATTGAGATTTTGTTATTCATGGTCTGGTGGTTATACGGCGTATGCCTGTGAATACAGGACAAACTGCGTTCCGTAAGCTGTAGCTTTCATACGGGACGCTTTTTTGATGCCTTGAATTGACTACGGCATCAACCCTAACCCTATCCAAAAATGAATAAATTCACTTTTACATTAAAGGCCAATATTTGCCTCCTGGAATTGATTTCCAGGGACATTTTTTACATTTGTAAGGGCATTTTTTATAATTACACTATTAAAAAATTAAATAAATTGGTTAAATAATTACTGGTTACTTTCTGCCAGGACATTATTCAGTCATTTTTCTGGACAAAGTTGAAAATTTGAAATTCAAAATACAAGTTAACGACTGTAAAAAAAAAATATAAATATGGAAACTTCCTTCATAATACAGTACACTATGCCCAATTTTTTTTTTTTTTTTTTTTTGTTTGTTTTGTTTTCTCTTTTTTACAGTGTATCCTACCTTATTTAATTGTCTGTGTTGTTTTTAATGTCAAATACTTAAATTTAACCAATTGTCTTCAATCAATCAGAATACTTCAAACTGTTAATAACAATGACAACAAACTGTTTAAAATTGTATATAAATTGGGTAACTGTTACGGAAGCGTACGGATCCATATGCAGAGGTTTATTGATAGACGTGGTCAAAACACAGGCAGGGTCGAACAACAGCAAACAGGTATGGCACGGGCAAGACACAAGAGTAGTCCAGTGAATAGACGGGGTCGATCGGAAGCGAACGTTATCCAGGTGGCAAAACAAAGAGAGATAATCCAGGTACATGAGCAATGGTCCAGGCAGGAGCAAGCAGAGTCCAAACGACAAGACGAGAGAGAGATCCAAGGTAGACTATAAACTTCAGTGCAGGCGGAGATAACACAGAAACGATATACACAGGCTAGGATCAAGACATGAATGACTCAATAAACAGACTAAACTAGATAAACAGAATAAACTAGACTTTAACTCAGAAAACTTGGAATGGCTCCGTAATGTTGCTATCACTGACTGAGGGATAACCGCAAACAATACTCGGTGATTTGAGAATGATCTTAGTGGGTGTTATATAGTGTGTGTGTGATTGACTGCAGGTGAGTCCAATCAGAGCAATGGAACATGGGAAATGTAGTCCAGGGTGATGTGTAACAGTCTGTATGGTGTGAGAGTCAATATAATGGGAGAGCGACCTCTGGTGGCAAGCGGACGGAGGTTCATAGACAGAAATCGTTACAGTAACACTTTATTTTAAGGTCTCCTTGTTACACATTACATGTACTTACTATTATAATAACAATAAATTATGCATAATTACATGCAAGTAACCCTAAGCCAAACCCTAATCCTAACCCTAACCATATAGTAAGTACATGTTGTTAATTAATTTTACTCAGTACTTAAAGCTGCAGTCCGTAAGTTTTGCTCTTTGTTGCCATCTATGTTTGAAAACCTGGAATTGCAGTAACTTGCGGAATTATCTTCCATGCATGGGGTTGTGTGTCGGCACGGCTGCAGCGCGGATGAATCTAAAGTTTTGAGGTGAATGTGTAGCTGTCAGTCACTGCAACGGTGTGGAGACTGTGCTTAGGAATCACAGATTCTCACCTATGTCTACGTCACCATATATTGCCATCTGAACAAGTAAGTAACAAGTCTGCCACGTTTGTTCTGACCAACTGAGGAAAAAAGCATTACAATAAATTGCGCTACCAATGGTGATTAAATCTAACGATCGTTTAGCTCATATCACATCAAACCGAGAAATTTATTCTTATTGTTATACTTCATTCTCAAATTATTAATGTTAACAACATCAGCATTGCGTGACAATGAGTATAGTGTGTATTAGAGTGTAGATTTCAATTTCTGTACAGTCTAATATCTAATTGGCATACCATTCGAATTTCATAATAAGAAATAATTTTAACCCAAAAAGCAAACTATGCTCCCTTCGAACTGGTTTTCTTTAAAATAAAAATATTGTGTAATAAGGCTATCTGTAATCAGAAGCACGTTTAAAACTGGAATATAATTTAATTTCATTCACATGTGTTTCATAAACACATAATCCTTTCTGGATTACAATCCACCATCAAAATGATAAATGTAATTATTCCAGCTGCTGTGAGAAAAGGCTATAAACCATCCTCCACCTGCAGGATCCTCACATGTGATATAGTCTACTATCCAGGAAAACTTCTTCATGTTTACAGACGTGACGTAATGATGCTGAGCCATGCTTGTATCTCCCATGAAAACCTACCCGTACCACTCAGATTAGAAAACATTATTATAAGATTACCGTTTTGAATCGGGCTAAAGTAAAGCGATAGTTTTGAACAGTGGCTGGTTATGTACTTGCTCAAATATTGATTTCGGATCATTTTTAACCAAAAAAAGTTACGGACTGCAGCTTTAAATGTATAATTACACTGTAACAAGGACACCTTAAAATAATGTGTAACCATAAATTATAGCCTACAATTAAAAAACATGTGCTCATTAAATGGTAGGACTGCGATATTATGACAAATCTTATTTTTGATTATTGTTCTTGATATTGTAATAATGATTATTAATATAGGCTATAATAAAAAATATTCTGGCTACACAGTTCCTGGTCCATGATGTTAGTCTACCACAAGTTATGCAAAAATCCTCGTTATACTCTCTGAAGCTTCGAAATCAATCTCTTAATTATATCTTTACTGTACTTTGTTGATTGCGAGGAGAGAATTTGCGAAAGCTCCGGCTTTTTCATCGCTGACTCACCTGAACGCCTCTGATTGGCCCCTGTATTCATAAGCTCAACAGAAACGCGTGTGATTGGTTATCAGGCTCAACGCTGCAAAAACAACAGGTAAAGCAACATGAGCGGATCTAAATGCAGTTTAACAAATTGACACATCGCGACAGTTGTACTAGATTCAGTTTAATTGTGCAGGGGCCAGTTTTGCACCTTTATCTTGAATTTGTGGGGCATTTTTTTTGTTAATTTCCGAGTCTGTAGCATGGAGCTCATCATGAAGGCTGGTCTCCTCTGTCCAGAGAGAGCAGCACGTTTACCTCCGCTGTCAGCACATCGCTCGTGTTAAACTCACACTATCGGTTCATTGATTGGCAGTGATTGAGTCCCGTGGTAACAGGCCAGAGATGAGCCTGCAGAACTAATGAGAAGTGTTGTCAATCTCTGTGAACACACACTGATGAGAGAATACAAGGAAGCTGAAAGCTGTAGAGCAAAACTCTGAGAAAGAGAGAGATGGGATCAATACAGAAAGAGACAGGGACAGATGTTTGACAGCAAAAGAAAAGTTTGCTGTTTTTATGTCAGACTCCTTTGAAATCATAAGACACGCTATTTTTTCAGAATTTTTAATGTAGTTAGTTGATAAAAATACAGTTGTTCATTCATGTTAGTTCACAGTGCATGAACTAATGTTAACAGATACAACTTTTGAAATAAATAACTTAATAATCAGGCAAAATATATATTTTTTTAATTATAATGAAATGATAATTATAATGAAAATACATAAAATAAGGAAATAATTATAACAAATATTTTCTTAATAATTATATAATTATTATTATAATTAATATTTAAGACAAATACTTAAATACTTATAAAATAAAGAAATACTTATATAATTATAAAATTAGGAAAATAATTAGAACATTTATTTTCTTAATTATATAAATTGGAAGGCAAATACATATAATAGTATTATTTATGAATAATTACATCTTTAAATTGGTTGATTTATATTTTATGTCATTTTATGTAAACTGACAGTTAATTTCTGAACCACATATAGGCCTAAATTTTAGGATAAAAGCAATATAAAGATAAAAAAAAATCTCATTACGTTTTTTCATTACATGAACACATGAATGATATTTAATAATTTTACCAGTACATCAATATTAAAGCAGCAATATTTACCTGTGCGTTTTTTTTTAGCTTTGTAATTAAAAAATGTCATATGAAGCCTTTCATAAACAATTTTGAGAGATGACACACACAAATCATGAAAATGAATCAAACTTAGCAACTCTATTGGCAATTTTGAATGAGAGAATCATTAAATCACGTCTCAAACGCTCTTACTCCCACGTCACGAGATGAGGAGGAATCACAGAATTAATCTAATGACACATTCATTATAAAACTTAATGAGCAAACAAAAACACATTAAAATCATTGTGCTGTTCACAAAGGGGCTTCATTTGATATCAAAAGCTGCTCTAGTTACTGTTTAATGTAGTAAAATAAAAGTGCTTAAGCACAGAAAGAGTGATTTACAGGTGGATTCAGTTCATAATATACTGATGATGTGAAGAATGCATGAACATATTCCAACTTATTAAATTGCGATCTGCACAAAATACTTGATGTATTGAATCTGACATAGATGTACATTTTAACTGATCTGGTTGTGTGTGTGTGTCTGTGTGTGTGTGTGTGTGTGTGTGTGTGTGTGTCTGTGTACCTGTGTGCTGTGTCTGTGTGTGTGTGTGTGAGAGAGATGTGTGTGTTGTTGTGTCAGGTGTGTGACTGTGTGTGTTGTATGTTGTGTGTGTGAGTATGTGAGTGTTGTGTGTGTGTTGTGTTGTGTTGGAGGTGTGTGTGTGTGAGAGTGCGTGTGTGCGTGTGTGTATGTGTGTGTGTGAGAGTGAGTGTGTGTCTGTGTGTGTGTGTGTGAGAGAGAGAGTGTGTGTGTGTGAGAGTGTGTGTGTGCGTGTGTGTATGTGTGTGTGTGAGAGTGAGTGTGTGTGTGTGTGTGTGTGTGAGAGAGTGTGTGTGTGTGAGAGTGGTGTGTGTCGTGTGTGTATGCTGTGTGTGTGATGAGTTGTAGTGTGTGTGTGTGTGTGTGTGTGTTGAAGTGCGTGCTGTGTGTGTGTGTGGTGAGTGTGTGTGTGTGTGTGTGTGTGTGTGTGTGTGTGTGTGTGTGTGGTCATTAGTTCACTTGGCAAAACAAGGCAAATCTCATTGATCACTGGACAGAGGTTGGCCAGGAGCTACAAACACCTCTCGTGTAATTAGCATGTAGAAAAGAAGCTGCCAAATAGCTAATATGTCAACATAAATGCTCTCTTTCTTGTAATGAGACAAAGCCTAAAGCAATATCTGCCAGTGTGTTTGAATCCGAGCCAATGGTATGTAAAAGTAAAAAAAAAAAAAAAATCATGCTTTTAAAAAATGCATGCAAAATTCAGAAAATTATTCTTTGTATTAATGTTTGGTTGTGAAAAACTTTAAACCACTTTGTATACACAATTTACATATATATAATTGAATATACACTTTTTAAAATATGTATTACATATGACCGTTTGCATGGAAAAGACATTTTACGACCTGAAATTCTTTTGACCTTGACATACAGTTATTATTTTCAGTTTTGTCTTTTCTTTACCTTCGTGTTGGTTGCACCACATGACTTTTTTTTTAAATATTAACTTTTTATTTTTTCTCATAAAACTGTTTGCTTATTTTCAAATAAATAATGATAAACAGTATGCCAAAAATATGTAAGGTTTTCATGACATGTTTTGCTTCACACCTCAAGAAAATATTGAAATATAATTAATTCAGAGCTAAAAAAACATCAGAGATTTCTTTAGATTTATCAAACCTGATTAATTAAAAATTTTAAAACATTTATTTATTATATTTTTTATAATGCATTCAAGACATTGTATAAATGTTGTTTTTAATGAATTAGTTTTTATATATTTATTATTTATTTATTTTTCATAAAAGGCATGTATTCATGCATTTGAACTGTGTGTAGAAATGTCAATTTTTTTATGTATTTTTTGAACCAAAAAAAAAGTGTAGATCCAGACAAAAACAGTGAGTTTTATGTCACTGACAGATTGAACCCATCGCTGCAGTGAAGTTCCTGACTTAATATATAACACTGATCTCTCAGAAAGAGTCATGGACCGGAGCAGAATGATTCCTCTCATTTAGCCAGCATCTGCGCTCTGGTTTTGCGGTGAGAAAGAGCATCATTCACAAGCAGGTCAGTAAAGCAAACACTGAGCTGCTGCTAAAAAATCCCTGAAGCCTGAGTTTATGTGTCTCCTAACTAAAACAAATGGGCCTTTATTCCTGGTCTTCCTCTGCTAGCTCAGCTGTAGGCCGCTAAACGAGACGCCACAGAATCGCAGACAAAGATGTATTTCCTGCACGGACAGCAGAATCCTGATATATCCGCCAAACAAAAGCATCCGAGGAAATGTGTTGTGTGAAGCAGCATTGGCCTCTGTGGGTTTGAGCGGAGCGCTCGTCTCTTCTAGAAACTAGAAATCATTTAGTTGTAATGATTCTTACACAACGCAGAAGAACACTAATTATAATGACCTTGCTGTGGTGAGCATGATATCTACATCATAGACCACATCCAGGAGATGCTGCTGTATTTGACACATTTATGTGAATGTTGTGTCAATAACAGCTCAACATTTATCATTTCATAGTCAATGCCACATATGAGCATGAACGAATATAGATTCTGATGTGCTTTATGACAGTAGTCTTTTCCTGAAGTGCTGATATTGAAGACAAGAAAAGACTAAGAAACAATACATCCAAAGTCGCAGTTAAAAGATGTTTTTTTTTTTCAACAAGATTTTTGTAGAGATATATCTGAGTGAAATGCTAATAAATAAATTACTAAACAATACAAATGCACCTAAATGCAATTTTAACTACAATTGAAACCATATATGCATGTGGTTATTTGTTTGTTTGTTTATTTGGGGGAGGTTGAAAATAAAAAAATCACAATTAAAGATTACAAACAAACAAACCAATAACTGCACCAAACTGCAAAAATTTAATTTTAACTACACTTGAATCCATATATGGATATGGTTATTGAATATATATACTGTATATACAGTATATATATATATATATATATATATATATATATATATATATGAATGAATGAATGAATGAGGCATTAATATAGCGCTTTATTGTGTATTGCTGTACACCCAAAGTGCTTTACAATCATGTGGGGGGTCTCTCTTCAACCACCACCAGTGTGCAGCATCCACTTGGATGATGCGACGGCAGCCACAGGACAACGGCACCAGTGCGCTCACCACACACCAGCTACAGGTGGAGAGGAGAGAGAGATAGAGCCAATCAAGTGGATGGGGATTATTAGGAGGCCATGATTGACAAGGGCCAGTGGAGGGAATTTGGCCAGGACACCGGGGTTACACCCCTACTCTTTACGATGAATGTCATGGGATTTTTAATGACCACAGAGAGTCAGGACCTCGGTTTAACGTCTAATACGGAAGACGGTGCTTTTTACAGTAGTGTCCCCGTCACTATACTGGGGCGTTAGGACCCACACAGACCACAGGGTGAGCACCCCCTGCTGGCCTCACTAACACCTCTTCCAACAATAACCTAGTTTTCTCAGGAGGTCTCCCATCCAGGTACTGACCAGCTCAACCCTGCTTAGTTTCAGTGGGCAACCAGTCTTGGGCTGCAGGGTGATATGGCTGTGGCTTTTTATATATATATATATAATTTATTTTATATATATATATATTATTTATTTTACTACATTCATACATTATATATATATATATATAATAATATATATATATATATATAATATATATATATATATATATATATATAATATATATATATATATAATGTATGAATGTAGTAAAATAAATAATAAAAGTAAATAAAAAGTTAAATCAATCAATCAGTCTGCACCAAAATGCAAAATGTAATAAATAAATAAACAAACAAACAAATAAATAGATTTAACTATATTTTTTTTAGATAGCAAAAAAGTCACAGTGAAAGCTTAGATTTATTTAAAGAAGTAAATAAAATTATACTGAAATGCAAAAAATCTAATTTTAACAAAACCACATATATTTATTTTTTCAATTATTTTTAAGTCATCATGTTGTTCCGATTGGTCGATTGAGATGTCAAACTGTATATTCCCTTTGGTTTGTTTGGTGATAATGTCTGGTGTACATGTTCATCATCGCCAGCAGTCCTCCAATAACAACTCAAGGCTTTCTTTATCAATCCCATCTTCTCACATCCTGTAGAGCTCGATGCTATTAATCATCCGCTTCTCGTGCCGACTAACAGTACGATATCAATGCCTTCAACAACATGCACAACTTGAAAAAATCAACATGCACTCGGGCAGATTTGATCAAGGTCATTGGGCTGTTAGCATGGCGATAAGCCATCTTCTACAAGTTAATTAGCTTTTTATCACACGACACAAACTACCAAATTGTCAAGCTGCTGGTTTAAGGGGCAGCAGAACGCGTTTTGAGAGAAATACAATAACACAGAGCAGAAGCGTTGGGCAGAGGTGACACGGCTGTAATTCAGTCCCATGCAGAGTGTGGCGTTCAAGGGACTTCGCTCGACTGCCTCACTGATAAGAGAGATTAATGGGGTTGTCGCACCGCTTGGCATACGATCAGGGCTCGAGCAGCCCAAATGTGACTGCTATCACAGTCATCTGTATCCCTGCACACACTGAAGTGGATGAAACCAAAGGACAAGCCGTCTCAAACTGTACAGGTTATGAAAAAGCCTCCGAAAGCAGCGCCTCTGAATGCTCAAGCATGTACAAATCAAAGAAAATAGCACGGAGTCGTGGAATAATATATGACTGCTAGATATTTGCATGGAAATGACATCTTGTTCTATCGGTGTGAATGTGTCGCAGGTTTTGTTATCAGATTGGCAATCTCAGCTCTACACACTTGTATTTTCCTCTCAGAGATTCATGGAAAACTCAGATGAGAAAAAAACAACAAAAAACACCTTCTTTTGTAAAATATTTTCTATACATTCCCTAAAACCAGTTCAGTTCTGCTTTCATTTCTCTCTTCGTTCAGTTTAACCTGGTCAGTCATCTTACAGGCTTCATGTAATATGCATATTTTGAAATAAATTAATAGTTTTATTCATCAAGGATGCATTTACGGTAATTGATGAAAAGTGACATAAAAAACATATGGTTACAAAAGCTTTCTATTTCTAATAAATGCTGTTCTTATCTGTGAAGCCTGAAAAATAAAATATATCATGGTTTCCACAAAAATATTGTGCAGCACGACTGTTTTCAACATTGATAATAATCAGAAATGTTTCTTGAGCAGCAAATCAGTATATTGTAATGATTTCTGAAGATCATGCAGTGGTGGACAAAGTACACAGATCAAGTACTTGAGTAAAAGTACAGATACGTATAATTAAATATTACTCCAGTAAAAGTAAAAGTACTGATTTTTCAATTTTACTCGAGTGAAAGTACAAAAGTACGCGATTTTTTATGTACTTAAGTAAAAAAGTACCGATAGATAGATTTATTTTACAATTTTATATAGACTACTTTATTTAATTTTATATTAGCACATATTTTTATAATCCTACTGCCCAAAATACCTGGGATTTTCCCAAAATAACCACTATATGGAGTCAAGATATATATTTTGTTGTTGATAAGGACTACGTTGATGAGAGTGATGTAGTAATGTTCACTGTGAAGCTTACACTGCGATGTACCTGAGAGAAAACAGATTTGATCATCTAATTTACACCAGTAAGAAAGTGTTTTAAAACTTGTTGTTTTGCAGAACGTCACAGTTATATATGACATGAGAATTAGGCCTGAAGTTAGGAAGAACATTTTAAGGAAAATATAATTATATTTTCATAATGATGTTTTTCTTCTCAAACCTTGTCTGTGGTGTAAAACACCCCTGTCCAAATGCCCCCAGAGGGCATCACTTCCCACTCTGATAATTACTGTAGTTACCATGTTCTGAACATCACATGCTTTCTTTTTCCCTCAGATGTAATCTATCTGTGGCTGAATAAAAATATTTGGACTTTATATCTAAAAATTTCCTCAACTTAGCACCAGCAAGCTTGTTAGCTAGACAGTTAGCATCAGGTAACAATATTTACTTATTTTCAGCATGGTTATGAATAAACATTCATATCTGTCTACTGGGCTAGATGATAAACAATATAAAAATGTATACTGTTGATAAACAATATAAAAACAGACGTCACATAGGGCTAAATGCGTAGCATTTTAATAAAACTGCTAACGTTACAGCAGCGGGGAATATGAACGTGCATGAGTTATTTTATTTAATCTGTGTTATTTTAATGTTTCGTTTTTTGACCTAAAACGTAGAAACTGACATTGATCTGTCTGCATTCAAGCATTTCAGAGGGCTTAAATAGATCACCCTTTACAGCAGATTTAGTTCACAAACAACTGACAGTTTTGAGCTAAATATGATTTTCAGTTACAATAATTAATCCTAAAATTCGACATTAGTAACTTACTTTTCGCAGCATTAGTTGCACACGCGCGCGCTCACAAGATCTCCCGGTTCTTTACTTGTGAGTTCAGTTCACTGAAGACTCGCTCTAAACGGTTCATTTGAATCAGTGAGTTCAGTTCACTGAAGACTCGCTCTAAACGGTTCATTTGAATCAGTGAGTTCAGTTCACTGGAGACTCGCTCTAAACGGTTCATTTGAATCAGTGAGTTCAGTTCACTGTAGACTCGCTCTAAACGGTTCATTTGAATCAGTGAGTTCAGTTCACTGTAGACTCGCTCTAAACGGTTCATTTGAATCAGTGAGTTCAGTTCACTGAAGACTCGCTCTAAACGGTTCATTTGAATCAGTGAGTTCAGTTCACTGAAGACTCGCTCTAAACGGTTCATTTGAATCAGTGAGTTCAGTTCACTGGAGACTCGCTCTAAACGGTTCATTTGAATCAGTGAGTTCAGTTCACTGAAGACTCGCTCTAAACGGTTCATTTGAATCAGTGAGTTCAGTTCACTGAAGACTCGCTCTAAACGGTTCATTTGAATCAGTGAGTTGTCGACTCGAGAACAGCTGCAATCGGATCATTCCAATTCGTGAATGAATCGTTTGTTGCGATTTGCGAACCGATTTAACAGGTTCATTGAAAAGAATCAGTTTGTTCATGAATCACACACCGCTTCTGCGTCTCGGAGCACGTGATGTATTATAAGATGTAACGATATGTTTTATGAAATGTAGTGAAGTAAAAAGTACGATCTTATGCTTTGGAATGTAGTGAAGTAAAAGTAAAAGTTGCTCAAAATAAAACTCCAGTAAAGTACAGATACTTGAAAAATGTACTTAAGTACAGTAACGAAGAAGTTTTACTTCGTTACTGACCACCTCTGAGATCATGTGACACTGAAGACTGGAGTAATGATGCTGAAAATACAGCTGCAGATCACAGAAATAAATTACAGTTTAACAGATATTCACATAGAAAACAGCTGTTTTAAAGTGTAATAATATTTCACATTTTTCACTGTATTTTTGATCAAATAAATGCAGCCTGGGTGAGAATAAATAATAACATACAGGTCATAGTTGACAATGCAAATAAACTTTAAAAGCAGTCTGAATGAGTCATTGCACTAGTGAGCTCTTAACTTAAAATAAATCATTGAATCAGCTGAACGGATCAGCTTGCTTGTGAATGGATTCTGGATCAATAAATCTGACTAAATTTTGATTGTTGGTGGACTACTGTGTCCTTTGCAAGGATGAAGCTACTCTAATGTGTTTTCTCTTTAAAATGTACAATAAAGCCTGGAAGCACAGAATGATACTGTGTATTCTGTATACTGGTCAGTCTTCTGTGGTATGAAGTCTTGTGATTTGGCTGTGGTTTTATTAGCTCATATCTGTAGTCTAAATGTCTGTTATCTGGCGTTGTTGATAAAGTGTCCGTCGGTTTGGTCAGTGATTGATGTGCTGGAGCTCCTCTCTCTGTACTGCTGACAGCACCTGCTAGCTTTGGCAAACGCAGTCTCTCTGTTTGTCTCTGAGATCAGACACCGCTGATAGATGGACTTGTTAAGGTGCAGCGAGCAGATGAAGGCAATTATAACAATGTTCTACATGTTCTACAGCAATCTCAGTGTTATTTGAGATGAACTGACAAGAGAAACACAAAAGGATCAAATTTCTCAGTGGTGAAAATGCCCTGCTCTTATACAGTATGTATGGTTATTGATTGATTGATTGATTGATTGATTTTTTAAAAATATAAATAAATAGTCTTCCACACACTTGTTTTAATTTATGTATTAAAATTAGTGCTGTCAAATCGATTAATCGCGATTAATTGCATCCAAAATAAAAGGTTGTGTTTACATAATATTTTTGAACAGTGAGATTTTTAATATTTTTTAAAGAATTCTCTTCCGCTCACCAAGCCTGCATTTATTTGATCCAAAATACAGTAAAAGCAGTAATATTGTGAAATATTTTTACTTTTTTAAAAAAATGCTTTCTATTTGAATATATTTTAAAATGTAATATATTCCTGTGATTTCAAAGCTGCATTTTTAGCATCATTACTCCAGTCTTGTATATGTGTGTGTATTTATATGTAAATACACACACATACATGTATATCTAAATAATATATGAATATGTATATACATGTAAATATATAAATGCATGTGTCTGTATTTACATATAAATATACACAGTACACATGCATATATTATGTAAACCCAAACTTTTATTTTGGATGCAATTAATCGCGATTAATCGATTTGAAAGCACTAATTAAAATTATTTTTTATATTTTAGAAAAATGTTATCTTATCATATCAAAGGGAAAAACTCAAAGTCTTCCAAAGAAAACCGTTAGTAATTTGGCATGCTCTTATATTACAGTATTATTTCCTTAAAAAATATTTTTGTGTCACATGATTCTTGAGATTCTTTTAAGATTTCTTAAATATTAAATATATATATATATATATATATATATATATATATATATATATATATATATATATATATATGTATGTATATATATATTATTAAATATTTAAACATAATGATTAATACACTCCCATGTATTCAAAACATAGTTGTCTTGTTACTTTTTAAACATTTTATAGTCATTAATTTGAAACTTTTCTTAGAAATGAAAAAAAAAGCTTTCCAAAATTACATGCAACCAACATAAATGTACTTTTATATGAACTTGGAACTGGATTTTTAAGATTGTCCTTCCTCTCACTGACCTATAATCTCTCCTTTTGCTCAGTATTTCTATATGAAGCTGTATCAGACGCGAGGTCACTCATGAATATCTATTAGACTGCAGTGAGGAGATAATCTACATGGCACGGTCTAATGGGACGTCACATGGAGGAGGAAGAGGAGAACACTCTTGGCTTCTGAAGGGCTCGGTGACAGAGATGAAGAGCTGCGTGAAGAAGATTAGTGATCTCTTTAATCTGTGCGCTGCTGATCATGTTATAGTGAAGGCCATGACCGTTCAAGCTTGTCCACTCAGTCCTGCAACACACAGACAAAACATCACTGCACTGTGGGACAACATCAGACCCCATATATCTGCACTCAGAAACATATTCAGGCATAAATCTAAGATTTATGAATTTACATTGCATATTTTTATCAAGTTGGATTAAATTAAATTTTAACATCAACTAATAAACTTAATGTGATGCATATATTTGTCAGTCATAAATTAAACTGGTGTAAAAACTACACTTTAAAAATACATTTTTCACAATTGTAAATAATTATTGGAGTATGTTTTACAAGAAAATACAATTTTAGTCTTTCCTCATGAACAGTAATTTGTTTGTGCAGTAATTATTTGTTTGTAAACAAAATAAAAAAGTAAACAAAAAGTCCACAAAAAATGGCATATTTTATTATTAAACATTTGCATATTTTTAATTTAAATAATCATATTTTCAAAATGCATTTATTCAAATTGCTTAGTTAATTGTGAAAACAATTAGATTTAGAATGTATAACCATGGTGAAAAATATGGATAGCTGCAGATAAAGCAATTATATAAAAATATATGAGATTTGAAACAAATTTAATTTATTAATGATACATATATAAATCTGGTTATTGCATATTTAAAACAAATTCAGCTTTTTATGTCTATTACAGAAAACTGACTTGTTTCATTGATGTATGCATGGAAAATATGCATCACATTAAGATTAATAGTATTATGTTAAAACTATGTAATACAAATTGTTGGAAATTTTATGTCAAGAAAAAAAAAATATTGGGGTTATTTTTATATATTTTTTGTTTTTTCAGTCCTTCTGCACTGAAAAAGAAACGATGCAGAAACAATTTCCACTCAGAATCTGCTGGTAAATTTCACAATTAATTACAAAGAAACTGCAAGTAACACACTGAAATATAAGTTACATTTTGAAGTAAGAAAGACTGAGATTTTTCAAAACATACTCCAATTTTTTTTTACAGCTTTCAAAAAAATCTAACTTTAAAATTTCACGTTTAATTCAGGGTTACTTATTCTTTGTAATTATTTATGAAATTGACTATCAATTTCTGAATAGAATTTGTTTCTATGCCAATTATTTTTCAGTGCAGAAAGACTGAAAAAAAAATATATATATACAGTGTACTCCAATAATCTTTGTTTTACTCACACCTTTATTTGTTTATTTATTAAAAGCAACATAAAAAAATTATATCAATTTTTTCAATACGCAGTTGTAACATAATAATAACAAACTTAATGTGATGCATATTTGTCATTCAAATACATAAATCCTAAATTTAGGTCTTAATATTGTTGAGTGTCCAGGCCATGGACTCGTCACAGGCCACACATGATTCTAGAGACTCTTTAGCAGAAGTCATGCTGTATAACGTGATCCTGAGACAGATCGATTCAGATCGCTGCAGGTCAAGAGCAAAGGTGGTTGTGAAGCGCCGTGAGCTGGTTTGCATGCATCTGTTCTGCTGTCAAACCATCGCTTCATCATGTTGACCTCACCGAGCTGCTTTTATAAAATGGCCTTTAATATTCCCTCTCGCTATGATAGAGGACAGACGGACGGACGAATAGAGCAACAGATGAAGTGTGAATGTGCTGAGTCACAAACACGGGTCACTGTGTCCATGTGAATGTGGACTGTGCTGTAGTTTAGAGACGCTCTGCTGCCTGCCGTTCAAGAGAATCACAGACTTCTGTCTGACATCTCAGCAGCTTGTGAGAACTAATCATGTCTGAATGATTGTTAATGAAGTTGTGCACACAGGGAATCTCCCCCACATTATTATCTTTGACTCACCCTCATATTTTACCAGTCCTATGAATTTAATTGTTCAGTGATTTTTTTAACACTAATTAGCTAATTAATTTATTAATTAATTGATTAATTCAGAGAAATTGCCACATTCCTTGTTGTTTTTTACATTTTGAAGCATTTAAATAAAATAATAATAATAAAAATCTGGCCAAAATATATATTAAATATATTCTAAATATTTGTTGTTAATAGTGAAGCTCAATTAAATATATTCTTGAAATTGAAAGTAAATTTACTTTCAACCTTCATATGCCAACATATATTTCAAAATGTTTTTTTACATTTTTTAGGGGCAATAAAATACTTTTCCAATCATGCAGTTGTACAGCAGTCAACATTTAGGTGTTATGCATTATTTAATTTGTGTTAAATGTCACACATGTTATAGAGAACAAATAAAACAAATACATTTTTTTCTTCAAATGTGATATATACGTGAATGTATTAAAATATATGTTTGCCAAAATATATTTTGAATGGTTTTAAATATATGTATATTTATATATATTTTTAAACATATTTAAATATACTTTTAAAAATATTTAAATATATATATATATATATATATATATATATATTATTAGTTTAAAATATAAATATATAAATATTTAAAACCATGTATATCTTGTATATGCATTTGCCCTTTGGAGAAGCCAGAAAATACCAGTCATTTGAAGAAATAAATGCAGCATGAGAAATAAATTCATAGATAAAAATCAATTATAGATCTAAAGTGCATTTTTGCACTTCATTTTATTGCATTAAAACTAAAATGCATTCTGTCTTTGTTAGACTTGTAAAAAATAAAAAGACAGAAAAATATGAAAATTCCCAGCGAGTACAGTTTATTCCAATCAAAACTGAAGTAACTTTAATTTACATTATGATTTCCAAACTCATAATAGGTAACTTATAAGTAAGAATTCCCCTGGAGGACTTGAACACACAAACTTGGGATCCAGTTTCATGTTTGGAAAATAATTGACAAAGAAAGTCATTAAAAAGAAAGAAAGAGAAATGCATGTGTGTTTTTAAACACAGGTTATTATGGAATAATCTGTGTGATGATCTGCGCTGCAGATGTAGTTCAGAGCTCAGCGTGAAGTCGTCTGTAATAACTGCACAGCTCTTAATGAATGTTTATGCTCTTGTGTTAATGAGTCGTCTGTAATAACTGTCCTCATTCACAGCTCAGTGTCCGGCGCTCCTGAGACACACACATTCTCCTTCAATGTTCCTCGGTGGACTCTATCTCCACCCACACACGCTCATTATCATCACACCTCGTTTCATCTTTCATGAGCTGATGCTTCATCCAGAGCTGAAGAAAGTGCTGCAGTGTGTTCTGGGTCTGCTGTTACTCCAGTTATGAATATGCAGTTGCCATAACAACATCACTATACTCTACTGCACACTGACCGCTGGAACTTTAAAACAGTAGAATACTTCCCATTATATGAAAACTCTGTATGCCATGTAAAATGAGGGACATGTTTTAAGATTCAATTATTTTTTTAATGTTTGATGCATGTTAAAATTTATAAATGTTTAGTACTATTAAATTTTTACCCCCCCCCCATTTATTTATTTTAAAGTTCTAGTAATATTGTAATTTTTATTTTTCATCATTATTTTCCCTTTCAAAATATGTCTATGTTGTTTTTATTTATTATTCTTACGTTTATTATTTTTATTTTATTTTAATACTTAAGATATCCAAAAAAAAAAAAGAATTACCTTGGAAATATATGTATACTTAAAAAATATATATAATAAAAAAAAACAATATATATATATATATATATATATATATATATATATATATATATATATATATATATATATATATATATATATATATATATATATGTGTGTGTGTGTCATGGTGCACACACGAGGGAGGAACAGGAACACGCAGACGAGGACGTAAACTCAAATAATAGTCTTTAATCAAGACATCAAGGCAGGACAAGACAAGGCAGAGAGACAGGATACACCGGGGAAGTAACGAGTAGACCAGACGAAATCAAACTGAACAGGCATGAACTAATATACACAAGTTAATTACAGATAACGAGACAAACACAGCTGGACAAGAGTTAACTCATAATGACATCAGACGAGGACAGGAAACAAACCAAATATGGACACAAGATGCAGGAACAGATGACACACAACAGATCCCTGACATAACTCCCCCCTCCCGGAAGGCTCGTCCCGAGCCTTAACAGTTCCATCAGGGAGGGGGGGTGGGCAGGCGCTCTGAGGCCCCTCAGGACAGACACAGACAGGAACGTAGGACGGGACCTCCAGAGCAGAACAGACAGACAGGGACCATGGCGGAGCTGGGAGCTCAGGAGGCCATGGCGGAGCTGGGAGCTCAGGAGGCCATGGTAGGTGGTCTTCGGGGCCCTTGGCCTCGGTCCCCTCGGCCCGGCCCCTACAGCCGGAACTCTTACTACCCCCCCCCCCCCAAACAAAAAAATTCCCTGGGGAAGTGAGGGGGTATCAGGAGAAACAGACAGGACAGTACAAAACAAGACAGGAACGCCCTCCAGGGCCAGACAGACAGGACAGCCCACAGGAACCAGAAGCCCTCCTGGGCTGGCTTGGAAGCTGAGGCTTCCTCTGGGCATGACATGACATCAGGGGCCCTCACAGGGTCCCTCAGCAACCGCTTCCACCTCCACGACAAGGAGGCAGGCGGCTAGAATGGCCTCCATGGCCACAACAAGAGGAGCCGCCTGCCCCAGACGAGTCTCCGTGGACAAGACAAGGTTGCACAACAAGACAGACACACGGCACTCCTGGCCGTGACGTGTGGACTCGATCCACGGGGCTAGGGATAGCAGCGGCGGATTGAGTCAGAGGCGGGCCGGCGGGCATTGAGTCAGAGGCGGGCCGGTGGCGTGATCTCCTGCGAACGGCGCGCCTGGGGGAGCGGCAACCCGGGAACTAGGCAACCAGCCGGCGGGCTTGGGAGAGCCACCGCCGGTGGCGGATATCTCCCGCGATCGGCGGGCATAAGGGCTCGCGGCCAGAGGACTCACGGCACTTGCGGCGATCCCACCGAACTCCCATGCCAACTTGCAGTGGGCTATGGCGGGATGACGAGCGGCGACTTCCTTGCCGCGGAACAAACAGAGCAAGAACAAAACAAAAGACTTTTGAAAATGAAAAACAAAACGGGGTGAATGGGCGCCGCTTACAGTTTAGTTCTGGTCTTCTGTCATGGTGCACACAGCAGAGAGGAACAAGGACACGCAGACGAGGACGTAAACTCAAATAATAGTCTTTAATGAGGACAAGGCAGGACAAGGCATGACTCAGAGACAGGATACACCGGGAAGTAACGAGTAGACCAGACGAAATCAAACTCAAAAGACAGGAACTAAATACACAGGGTAATTAACACATAATCACATACACACAGCTGGATACAAATTATCTCATAATGACATGAAACAAGGACAGGAAACAAACCAAATATGGACACAAGAGGCAGGAACAGATGACACACAACAGAACCCTGACAATATGTCAGTTAACAAAAGTGTTTTTATGTTCTGTTTAGGATTAATTTTTAATATGTTTGATACATATTAAAATTGATAAGCGTTTATCAGTGTTATCACTGGTATACTGTTACAGCTTTTGTGAATTTTTATTTTTTCAAAAATATATATTTTTTTGTTTTTTTTTCTAAAATATTTTATTTTATATTTTATGTTTTCACTTTAATTTTAAAGTTTTAGGAATTTTGTTGTATAAAAAAATATTTTTTTTTCTAAAATATGTAGTTATTATTTTTATTTATTAGTTTTAGTTTGGTACTACCAGTGAAACTAAAGGAGAAAACTACCAGAAATAAAATAATGAACATAAATAAATAAATAAATAAAACTACTTTAACAAAATGGTTTTTTTTTTTTTTTTTTTTAAATGGTCTTAGTTTTAGTCAACTACAATAAATATCATGTTTATTTATTTTTTTTATAAGCTTTTTTAATGTATGGTTAAATGTTGATCTTTTTTTTGCCATTTTTGTCATCATCTAAATTGCTATTTTCACGAAATTATCAATTGTTATTACTAAAATTATTTGCTATTTCAGCAATCTTTTTTTTTTTTATTATGATTAAACTTTAAACTTTTTTAAACTTTTGTTCTTCATGAATCAACTTTATTAACTTAATGAACATCCATAAATAACATCCTTTTCATTTAGCTATTTGGTGAACATTTTTTCCATTAAGACCATTTTCCTCTTGACATTGGATCAAAAATTAATTTAATAAGAAAACTTGATCAAAGTTAACATCACATTTAATAAAAACACGTAAACACACGTCTGACAGGCGACTGAGCATCTACTCTCGTGTCTGAAGAGAGACGGGTTATTTCAGGTAGAACGATGCACACACACACTCACTCACTCACTCACTCACTCACACACACACACACACACACACACACTCACACACACTCACGCATGTTGGTTTTTGTGTTTTATGGGGACTCTCCATAGGCGTAATGGTTTTTATACTGAACAAACTGTGTGTGCTATTGCCCTACACCAACCCTACACCTAAACTTAGCCCTTACAGGAGACTGTGTGCATTTTTAGATTTTCAAAAAAACACCATTTAGTATGTTTTTTAAGCCTTTTGAATTACGGGGACATAGGCAGTGTCCTCATAAAACACCTTCATATTGTAATACTCTGTCATACCCATGTCATTATACAAATTTGTGTCCTCATCACTACACACTACACACTACTCACTCACACACACACACTACTCACCACTACACACATTTCACTCACTCACACACCACAACAACTCACACACACACACACTCACACTCTCACACACTCACACACTCACACACTCACACCTCTCATCACACACACACACTCACACACACACACACACACTCCACACTCACACACACTCTCACTCTCTCTCACACACACACATACACACACACACACACACACACACACTCTCACACTCTCTCTCTCTCACACACACACACACACACACAGTGAGGAGATGATGACACACTCGTCTGAGTGACCTTGTTTATCCGCTGCTGTGTGTGTTTTCATTAATGTCAGTCAGGCGGCCTGTGAAACAAATCACAGTGTCAATCGCACTGCCTCGTCTTCCTCTGTCTCTCACCTTACAGTGACTCCAGACTGTCTGCTCACTGTCTGTCTGACCCAACAGTACCTCCAGAAGAGCGTTGAGGATGGATGGAGAGACAGAGCGGCTGAACGTGAATGCAGGAGATTGACTGATGGACACAAACGGCACATGATTGTTTAGTTGTTGTTTGTGTCTCGGTGAGGAGGGAGAGGCTCCTCACAAAAGCTTATTTCCTGCACCATCTGCCAGCGTTCCTTCACACCCTTCCCCAAATCCATCCCATAAATCTACAGTGAAAGGGATCCCCTGCATAAGCTGTCCATTTGCCAACTGCAATCACTCAGCTACATCTTCAACCTGGAAAAACAGCTTTAAAACGGAGAAAACACAGGCTGAGGAGATGAGCTGTGCGCCTCAGAGGAAGCCAGCAGTTCAGAGGAATGTTTTGCTTACAAATATCATGTTACAATATTGCATTAGTCTTCATTAAAAACAACTACAGTGTAAGAGAAAAATCTGTCAAAAAACGGAAAAGGAAGTGGAAGTTTTATTAAGTTCACAGACAGTTCCTTCAAGCCTAAGACACAACATAGTGCATAATTCAAAATACAGGGACGGGGAAAAAAACTGTGAAAAATCAATGCTGAATATTGAGTGTAAAGGTCCTTGCACACTGAGTCCTTTCCTATCATAATGCTTGCTAAGGATGCGAAGACACAGAAAATCCAACCTGATCCGAGTTTTTTTTGATGGACGAAAGTTTCGGAGACAGTGTGTAAACGTGATTGACGTGAGGTTGTATTTATATTTTAGCTTGCGGAAAATTTAGACGAAAATTTCGTACTCAGTGTGCAATGACCTTAAGAGTGTAATTATGTCAGAATGATACTTTTTATGGAATATAAACAGCATGTGGAAACAAATGTTAACATTTTTTGACTAAATTGTTCCTTTTCCTTTCTTTCTTTCTTTTTATTTATTATTATTATTATTATTAAATATATTGCTTTATATACTGTATATATATATATATATATATATATATATATATATATATATATATATATATATATATATATATATTGCTTGCAGGGTTTTTTTTACTATCTGGACTGAAGTGGACTATAAGAAAAAGTTTATTTGATAATTTTCACTTTTAGAGTTTGTTTGTGGAATATTTTTTTCTTTTTTTTTCTTTACTAAATTGTTTAATTTTTAAAAATAATTTATTACTTTTTTATTCTTGCATGGAGCCAATAGAAATATCTGATAAAAAAAAAAGAAGTGGACTGAGCGGACAAAGAAAAGATTGTTTGTGCTTTATTTTAGTGTTTTTTAATTGTATTTATTTATATATTTTTTTGCTGATAGGCTAAGAATCACACAGACTTTCCAGAAATACCCATAATGCTCACACTATCATGTTTGCACATCTTAAATATCACTGCATTTCATTCATTTGCAAAGTTAAAATTTCCAATTTCCCACTTGGAAAAAATGCAACAGAACAACACTTGAAGTCTAACTTTTTTACATCAAAACTCATGAAGAGAGAGGATTTGAATTGTATTGAAAGATAAACACACAGAGCTGATGTTTTAGTGTAAGTGATTTATAAGACTAGGTTCTGAGTCTCACAGGGGTCTCTGTGCAGCTGGCCGTCCGTGAGACGCTGAAGCGTCCAAATCAAGAGACAAATACAGACAAAGAAAGTGATTTGGCTGACTGGAACGTACTTACATCCAGCTTCAAAACGGCAACAGCTGCTTGCTAAATCATCTGTAAAAGAAGCAATGCCACCCAAACTCTCTTTAAATACCACACCTTCCTACCTCTCATATTTAATTGTTGGCAGAACAGCTGGTGGCTTGTTTTAATTAAGGGACAAACAGGCTTCATTGTCTCGTGGTGCGTTCAAGTGCAGGGTTCTTCATCTCCAGAAGCGTTTCCACACAGCCGAATCTGGACACATTTAAAATGCATAATGACCCATTACTGTCTCAGATCTTTATGTTTATGTCTAACACAGAACCAATGCAGCTAAGCAAATTTAGACAAAACTCAACACTGGGGCTGCAGAAGATGAGAACTACATGTTTGCAGCGACATTTGCTTGTCCACAGTCAACGTGAAGTTGATGTTATAGTGTTATAGTCGTTGTCCAATCTCTAGTACATTTTCAAAACTCTAAACACAATTAGCACAACATCCGTCTGTTGTGACCATATCATTAACACAATTCATGTTGTTTTCAAACAATATGCAGTCAATTACCATGTTTCTAAAATGCTTTTCTTGTCACACAAGCTTACTCAAAACCAAAATCATGGATCGTTTTAGTCTTATTTATAAATGCTTAAACACAGCATGTCAGAATTGAAGACCTAATGTTCCAAACCTTAAATATAGTATTGTAGGGGCAGATACAAGCAACTAATGCATCACTGATACATAATTCACATCACCTGCACATTTGACACGTCCCCTTTAAGAGTTAGGGTGTTTTGTTGATGCGTGGTTACGACGGAAAAAGGTTCGGTCTGTTCTGGTCTTATGCAGCAATCTTGACTCCGTGTATTTTTGATAGCTTAGAAAGCTACATTGGTGACCCCGACGCAGAACAAATAACTTATTTGTGATGTCGACGAATGCTGTGTCTCTGAAGCTGCCGGAGTTTTGGGAGCAACAAGCAGCCGTATGGTTCGCTCAAGCCGAAGCTCAGTTCGCCTTACGGGAAATAACGGACGATACAAAATACTATTATGTCTTCGCAGCCCTCAACAGCTGCGCGAGCGATCAGCATTCTGGAAAATCCCCCGGCTCGGGATAAATATTCTACACTAAAGGCATATCTGTTGAAGACTTTTTGTTTATCAGAGACTGAAAGAGCATGTCGTTTGCTCAAGACTGAAAAAAAAATATATATATACAGTGTACTCCAATAATCTTTGTTTTACTCACACCTTTATTTGTTTATTTATTAAAAGCAACATAAAAAAATTATATCAATTTTTTCAATACGCAGTTGTAACATAATAATAACAAACTTAATGTGATGCATATTTGTCATTCAAATACATAAATCCTAAATTTAGGTCTTAATATTTTTGAGTGTCCAGGCCATGGACTCGTCACAGGCCACACATGATTCTAGAGACTCTTTCGCAAAAGTCATGCTGTATAACGTGATCCTGAGACAGATCGATTCAGATCGCTGCAGGTCAAGAGCAAATGTGGTTGTGAAGCGCCGTGAGCTGGTTTGCATGCGTCTGTTCTGCTGTCAAACCATCGCTTCATCATGTTGACCTCACCGAGCTGCTTTTATAAAATGGCCTTTAATATTCCCTCTCGCTATGATAGAGGACAGACGGACGGACGAATAGAGCAACAGATGAAGTGTGAATGTGCTGAGTCACAAACACGGGTCACTGTGTCCGTGTGAATGTGGACTGTGCTGTAGTTTAGAGACGCTCTGCTGCCTGCCGTTCAAGAGAATCACAGACTTCTGTCTGACATCTCAGCAGCTTGTGAGAACTAATCATGTCTGAATGATTGTTAATGAAGTTGTGCACACAGGGAATCTCCCCCACATTATTATCTTTGACTCACCCTCATATTTTACCAGTCCTATGAATTTAATTGTTCAGTGATTTTTTTAACACTAATTAGCTAATTAATTTATTAATTAATTGATTAATTCAGAGAAATTGCCACATTCCTTGTTGTTTTTTACATTTTTGAAGCATTTAAATAAAATAATAATAATAAAAATCTGGCCAAAATATATTTTAAATATATTCTAAATATTTGTTGTTAATAGTGAAGCTCAATTAAATATATTCTTGAAATTGAAAGTAAATTTACTTTCAACCTTCATATGCCAACATATATTTCAAAATGTTTTTTTTTTAGGGGCAATAAAATATTTTCCAATCATGCAGTTGTACAGCAGTCAACATTCAGGTGTTATGCATTATTTCATTTGTGTTAAATGTCACACATGTTATAGAGAACAAATAAAACAAATACATTTTTTTCTTCAAATGTGATATATACGTGAATGTATTAAAATATATGTTTGCCAAAATATATTTTGAATGGTTTTAAGTATATGTATATTTATATACATATATACATATGTATATATGTATATAAATATACATATATTTAAAACCATTCAATATATGTATATTTATATATTTTTAAACATATTTAAATATACTTTTAAAAATATTTAAATATATATATATTTTTTTTTATTAGTTTAAAATATAAATATATAAATATTTAAAACCATGTATATCTTGTATATGTATTTGCCCTTTGGAGAAGCCAGAAAATACCAGTCATTTTGGATTTGTGACAAAACTACAAGTCCCATAATTCTCAGAGGCAGCATGAGAAATAAATTCATAGATAAAAATCAATTATAGATCTAAAGTGCATTTTTGCACTTCATTTTATTGCATTAAAACTAAAATGCATTCTGTCTTTGTTAGACTTGTAAAAAATAAAAAGACAGAAAAATATGAAAATTCCCAGCGAGTACAGTTTATTCCAATCAAAACTGAAGTAACTTTAATTTACATTATGATTTCCAAACTCATAATAGGTAACATATAAGCAGTGATGGGAATAACGGCGTTATAAATAAACGGCGCGCTACATGTAAACGATATTCTTTGTTGTGTTTTTGTGTCAAAATAACGGAGTTCCTTTGGAATTCTTCAGCTTTTAAGAACTGCCGGGTTCTCTGCTAGTGGGCAGAGCTAATGCGCAAACGGCAATCTCATTGGCCGGCGCTCACCTATTATCATCCCTGTTTTGATTTCAGCGAATCAGTTCGAGCGAACACATACAACGTGATTAATATTCATGAACCCAGCAGCTCCTTTATCCTTAGTACATTTTATATTGTTATTAGTGGTATAATTCGTAGTAGTTTTGTTATCTTATCATTTTTTCCCCTTTTTTTATAGAAACACTAAATGACAAACAATATCTTAAGCACCACCACCAGTCCTAAGTTCAGTCAACATGACAAATACATTCATACTTGGTTATTCTAATTACTAAAGTTATATCATCATATAATGCTAAATTATCATAATATCATATTATAATGCTTGACTGACTGATGCTAAGTGTCAGTAGATAAATAGCATCGATTAATGTACAATGTTTTATAATAATAATTTATTAGTGTCCATTTCATTCATTTAACATATTTAATATTGGGGCATCCAAGTTATTTGACATTTGAATTTTTTTTAAAAAAGTAACGCAATAATTACTTTCTCTGGTAATTAGTTACTTTTATAATGATGTAACTCAGTTACTATATGTGAGAAGTAACTAGTAACTATAACTAATTACTTTTTTAAAGTAACGTGCCCAACACTGCTTATAAGTAATAATTTCCCTGGAGGACTTGAACACACAAACTTGGGATCCAGTTTCATGTTTGGAAAATAATTGACAAAGAAAGTCATTAAAAAGAAAGAAAGAGAAATGCATGTGTGTTTTTAAACACAGGTTATTATGGAATAATCTGTGTGATGATCTGCGCTGCAGATGTAGTTCAGAGCTCAGCGTGAAGTCGTCTGTAATAACTGCACAGCTCTTAATGAATGTTTATGCTCGTGTTAATGAGTCGTCTGTAATAACTGTCCTCATTCACAGCTCAGTGTCCGGCGCTCCTGAGACACACACATTCTCCTTCAATGTTCCTCGGTGGACTCTATCTCCACCCACACACGCTCATTATCATCACACCTCGTTTCATCTTTCATGAGCTGATGCTTCATCCAGAGCTGAAGAAAGTGCTGCAGTGTGTTCTGGGTCTGCTGTTACTCCAGTTATGAATATGCAGTTGCCATAACAACATCACTATACTCTACTGCACACTGACCGCTGGAACTTTAAAACAGTAGAATACTTCCCATTATATGAAAACTCTGTATGTCATGTAAAATGAGGGACATGTTTTAAGATTCAATTATTTTTTTTAATGCTTGATGCATGTTAAAATTGATAAATGTTTAGTACTATTTACCCCCCCCCCATTTATTTATTTTAAAGTTCTAGTAATATTGTAATTTTTATTGTTCATCATTATTTTCCCTTTCAAAATATGTCTATGTAGTTTTTATGTATTATTATTCTTAAGTTTATTATTATTTATTATTTTATTTTAGTTATTTTAATACTTAAGATATATATAAAAATAAGAAATACCTTGGAAATATAGGTATACTTAAATATATATAATAATAACAAAAAAAAAAAAAAATATATATATATATATATATATATATATATACAGTATATATATGTCTGTCACAGTGCACACACGAGGGAGGAACAAGGACACGCAGACGAGGACGTAAACTCAAATAATAGTCTTTAATGAGGACAAGGCAGGACAAGGCAGGGCAAGGCAGGACAAGGCAGGGCAAGGCAGGGCAAGGCAGGACAAGGCAGGGCAAGGCAGGGCAAGGCAGGGCAAGGCAGGGCAAGGCAGGACAAGGCAGGGCAAGGCAGGGCAAGGCAGGGCAAGGCAGGGCAAGGCAGGGCAAGGCAGGACAAGGCAGGGCTGAGAGACAGGATACACCGGGGAGTAACGAGTAGACCAGACCAAATCAAACTCAAAAGACATGACTAATATACACAGGGTAATTAACACATAATCACATACACAGCTGGACATAAATTAACTCAATGACATGAAACAAGGACAGGAAACAAACCAAATATGGACACAAGAGGCGGGAACACATGACACACAACAGAACCCTGACAATATGTCAGTTAACAAAAGTGTTTTTATGTTCTGTTTAGGATTATTTTTTAATATGTTTGATACATATTAAAATTGATAAGCGTTTATCAGTGTTATTACTGGTATACTGTTACAGCTTTTGTGAATTTTTATTTTTTCAAAAATATATATTTTTATGTTTTTTTTTCTAAAATATTTTATTTTATATTTTATGTTTTCACTTTAATTTTAAAGTTTTAGCAATTTTGTTGTCATAAAAAAAATATCTTTATTTTTTTCTTCTAAAATATGTATTTATTATTTTTATTTATTAGTTTTAGTTTGGTACTACTAGTGAAACTAAACGAGAAAACTACCAGAAATAAAATAATGAACATAAATAAATAAATAAATAAAATACTTTAACAAAATGCTTTTTTTTTTTTTTTTTTAATGGTCTTAGTTTTAGTCAACTACAATAAATATCATATTTATTTATAAGCTTTTTTAATGTATGGTTAAATGTTGATCTTTTTTTTGCCATTTTTGTCATCATCTAAATTGCTATTTTCATGAAATTATCAATTGTTATTACTAAAATTATTTGCTATTTCAGCAATCTGGTTTTTTATTATTATGATTAAACTTTAAACTTTTTTTAAACTTTTTTTCTTCATGAATCAACTTCATAAACTTAATGAACATCCATAAATAACATCCTTTTCATTTAGCTATTCTGTGCACTAATGGACTGTTGGTTGATGTCAAAAACTGCTGCTTGGTCACTGCGGAAGGTTTCAATGTTTTACCTTGTTCAAGGAGCACCTTTCCCACAACCACTCTGTCCAGCGCATTGACAGATGACTGCGAGTTCACCTGACTGCTCTGTCAATTTCCCAATCTCACTAAACCCACTTTCTCCTCAGCAGCGGCCAGCCATGGGGTCGTACATCATGTCTCTACATTCAGACTGCCGGTTCATGCCCGGGCCCGTCGAATAGATCCAGTCAAACTGGCAGTTGCCAAGGCCGAGTTCGCTAACATGGAAAAACTGGGTATAGTGCGACGCTGTCCTTGGGCCTCGTCCCTCCACATAGTCCCCAAAGCGGATGGCAGTTACCGCCCATGTGGAGATTATCGTCGACTCAATGACATCACCACACCTGACTGATACCCATACACCGATACACATTCAGGATTTTTCGGCCCGACTGGCTGGGAAAAATATTTTCTCGAAAGTGGACCTTATTCGAGGTTACCATCAGGTGCCAGTCTTCAAGGAGGACAACCCAAAGACAGCGGTGATAACACCATTTGGGCTGTTTGAATTTTTGCGGATGCCTTTTGGGCTCAAAAACACAGCACAAACCTTTCAGCGCATGATGGACTCCATCCTACGAGACCTGGATTTTTTGTTTGTGTACTTGGATGACATTTTAGTCGCCAGTGCTTCCAGACGAGAGCACCTCACTCATTTGCAATTGCTGTTCGCTCGCCTTGGCCAACATGGCTTGATAATTAACCCCGCCAAGTGCCAGTTTGGCCTGGATTATTGACTTTCTTGGTCACAGGATCACAAGCTCTGGGGCAGTTCCTCTACCAGACAAAGTTGACGCTATTACAAAGTTCCCTGTTCCCCACACAACCAAAGCACTGCAAGAGTTTTTGGGGATGGTGAATTTCTATCACCGTTTCATTCCTCGAGCAGCTGAGCTTATGCACCCTTTGTACAGAGCCCTCAAAGGACACAGCAGGAATACACAGATTGCCTGGTCAAAAGAGATGACTAAGTCATTTGAGGATGCTAAACTCGCCTTAGCACAGGCAACCATGCTGTCTCATCCGATTCCAAATGCCCCCATTGCTATCACTACTGATGCCTCAGACTGTGCAGTGGGTGCTGTACACGAACAGCTGGTGGATGGTGTTTGGCAACCCCTTGCATTTTTCAGTTGGCAGCTCCGCCCAAATGAGCAGAAGTATAGCACTTTTGACAGAGAGTTGCTTGCGCTCTACCTGGCGGTAAGACACTTTCGTTTCTTTTTGGAGGGACGTGTTTTCACAGCGTTTGTGGATCATAAACCCTTGCTTTATGCTATGTCAAAGGTTTCTGAGCCCTGGTCATCACGCCAACAATGCCACCTGGCCTTCATATCCGAGTTCACGACAGATATCAAGCACATCGACGGAAAAAGCAACGTCGTGGCAGATTGCCTTTCCAGGGCCACTGTGCAAGCAGTACACTTGGTTATAGACTTTGTCCAGTTAGCAGCTGACCAGCAATCCGACCCTGAGGTGCAGGCTTACAGGACAGCTATCTCAAGTTTGAAAATAGCTGACATCTGCTTCTCAGAGGCAGGAGTAACGCTGGTGTGTGATGTCTCCAGAGGCCACCCTCGTCCAGTGGTACCTGTGCAGTGGAGGAGAGTCGTGTTCGACAAGGTCGACAGTTTGTCACACCCTGGGCGGAAAGCTTCACAGAAACTGGTCTCGTCAAAGTTTGTGTGGCATGGATTGAAAAAGGATGTTCGGATCTGGGTTTCAGCGTGTGTGGCATGTCAGCGGGCTAAAGTGCAAAGACACATCAAAGTGCCACTGGAAACGTTTGAGGTGCCAGAACGACGTTTTGACCATGTTAACATTGACCTGGTTGGTCCACTGCCATCCTCCCGGGGGTTTACTTACCTTCTGACTATGGTGGATCGTACCACCAGGTGGCCGGAAGCAGTACCATTGGCCTCAACGACAACGGCGGATGTAGCACGGGCCTTCATCGACACTTGGGTTGCACGTTTCGGCACACCATCGGACATATCTTCCGACCGCGGCACTCAATTTACATCTGAGTTGTGGAAGGAGGTGGCTCGGATCCTAGGTGTGCAACTTCAACATACTACGGCCTTTCACCCACAGGCCAATGGGCTGTGTGAACGCTTTCATCGCTCTCTCAAAACTGCACTGAGGGCTAGTTTGGCAGATGACAGATGGATTGAGCGACTGCCCTGGGTTCTCCTGGGCTTGCGAACGGTTCCCAAGGAGGATCTACAAACTTCCTCGGCAGAGTTGGTGTATGGTCAGACTCTGCGGGTCCCGGGAGATTTCATTCCTGACAGCACCAGGCCCTGGAATCTATCTTCTGAACGCTCTGCCCTTCTGGACAGGATCAATACTTTCAAACCCGTTCCTACCTCTCAGCATGGGCTGACGGTAGCTTGGATGCCTAGAGACCTCTCTGCGGCTGAGTATGTTTTCATCCGTCATGACGCTCACCGACATTCGTTGCGGCCCCCGTACGATGGCCCGTTTCGAGTTCTGGAGGCTGGAGTCAAAACTTTCCTGGTCAATATCGGAGGTCGTCCAGAACGAGTCACTGTAGATCGACTTAAACCAGCTCATGGACAACTAGGTCAGCCGATGGTTCCCGCGCTGGCTCCTAGGAGGGGTCGTCCAGCCACCAACAAGGGGACAGACCTTGGGGAAAAATCTCAGACTGCTAAAGAGGTTCAACCTGCTGCAGACTCAAGTCACGGCACGCGTTCAGGGAGACAAGTTCGAGCTCCAAACAAGCTGATGTTGCCGGTGTTGGTGAATTCTGGGGGGGGGGGCCTGTGTAGGGGCAGATACAAGCAACTAATGCATCACTGATACATAATTCACATCACCTGCACACACATGCACATTTGACACGTCCCCTTTAAGAGTTAGGGTGTTTTGTTGATGCGTGGTTACGACGCAAAACGGTTCGAATAAATACGACTGTTCTGGTCTTATGCAGCAATCTTGACAAGCTTGTATTTTTGATAGCTTAGAAAGCTACAGTATAAAGCTTCTACTTCGGCAACAACAGCAGCTCAAAAGTATTGAAAAAATCTCTCTCTATATAAAATATTGTAACAAGTGATAAGCACTTTTAAGTAACAGATCACTGAAATATTTGGAAATAGCTGATTCCAGTCTCAGTTGGAGGAATAGTCAGGTGTTGAAGCTCTTTCCATTACATCAATGACAGAGTAAAAAATACCTCTTTGAATTGGTTTTGTGGATGCAGAACAACACAAAGAATCTGAAAGAGAGAAAATAATGCCTGGGAGAGAGAGAGGAATAGTTGGATCAGAATAAGGGAGAAGAGGTAGAGGAGATGAGTGGGAATGTGTGTTGGATGGACTGTGCATTTTTATGTTTGTTTGTTTTCCCCTTACACATGTGGGACCTATGAAAGCTTATTTCTGCCATGGAATATAAAGGGAAATTGTGACTTTTTTATCTCACAATTCTGATAAAGTCTGAATTGCAAGATGTAAACTCACAATTCCAATAATAGAAGTCTGAATTGTGAGATAAAAATGTCACAATTACCGTATTTACTTTTTTTTTATTCTGTGACAGAAAGAAGCTTGCATAGTAACCAAAGGCCATGTATGTTGGAATTTTTGTTGATCACTGCATCAGCTACCATGAGAGCACATCCACATCCAACCCCCACCCACTGGAAGCAATTTCCATCAAGGTTCCAATTGAATTTCCCTATTTTTTTCTATTGTACATTCTATAAAGTAATGACTCATTCAGTTTTAGATAGTATGTTGCCAAGAATGAACACATTCAACACTTAAAACTGTAAAATGGGATTCATTTGAAGGTAAACATGGCTAAATTACAAAAAAAAAAAAAAAAAAACTATCGTCTATTATATGCAGGTAGAACTGAAACATGACAAGTAATGCCATTTTTGTAAAGCCATCAACTGTTAGTATTTTGACAGTCACTGTGCTATGATTGACTATATGCTTCTGTTGGATAGAAAATAGTGCTAATGTTCTGACCGAATGACTCGATTTTGAATCGGGTTTGCTGTGTTTTGATAGAGATAGCATATATAGAAAAAGGTATTCAGCATTTTGAAATGTAGAGTTTGTATTTATTTAACAAAATGTGGTTTTGGCCAGAAAATTAACTATTTGGCTATTTGTGTGATATATGTGTGTTGCTGTGTTAAGAGTAAAAGTGTCCCTATTATGCCATTTTTAAGGTTGCTAATATTGTTTTATGAGTGTCCTAAAACAGGTTTACATGCATCCAAGGTCAAAAAACTGTTTAGTTTTCTCAAAAAATAGCTTAATTTTACCTGATTTCTAAATGATTCCTAAACGACTCGTGTGAATCAGTTCGAAGAATCAGTCTCTCTAAACCCCTCCTCTCCGTGAGCCCTCGCTGCTGTGATTTGTCAGATGGCGCAGTCTTTTGTGATTGGTCTACCGCGTACAGTGCGAATGACAGCCATGGGCGGACATTATGCAAATGTGTTACTTCGTGACGTACAGCCGTAACAGAATAAGATTCAAATTCCTGACGACTCGTTTAGGCGATGGCGAGCCAACTCTTTTTTTTGATAGACAATAACATTACATATCGTGCACTTTCGGCTTCACAACTTTGCAGAAAGTTTATGTTCACATACTGCTACATGACACACTGCATGAAAGGTAATATTCGAAAAGGCATAATAGGGGCACTTTAAGAAAAAGTGCTTTAAGTATTGGTAAATGCTTGTTATCAATTGAAAAACTGTAACTATCAAAGCCAATCAGAACATATTTGTTTAAGAAGAGAACATTGGAGCAGTATGACTGCAATGCAACACAAAGCATAGCAAAACAATACAAAACAATGCGATGCAACACAATGGAAAGCAAAGCAAAACAATACAAAGCAATGCAATACAATGCAATGGAAACCAAAACAAAGCAAAGCAATGCAAAGCAAAACAAAGCAATGCAATGCAAAGTAAAGCAAATAAAATAATAAAATAACATTAACATAACATAAAATAAAAAACAGTAAAAAAAAAATAAAAAATAATAACATATATATATATATATATATATATATATATATATATATATATATATATATATATATATTAGAAACTAAATATTTTGTGGAATATACTTCACACAAAGTTTTTTTTTTTTTTTGTTACATGCATAGATTTTATATACATATTGTAGTATACATTGTGGTATAGTACATTTTCTACCAGTATACAGTTTATTTGTATATGACAATGTATAGCTGTCTTTATATTTAAGAAGAGAGACTTTTATATGGGGCATAACAAGTAAAAAAAAAAACAGGTATATTTAAGAACAACTACATATCACACATAATTAATTTAATTACAGTCAAAGAGTAATCTATGGCCATGATAAAGAGCCCAGAGTTCCTCTCATGTTAGCTGTAATATACCCTGTGGCTGTAATGGATGTATTTGTAGTGATTTATATTGTTTACTAGCTCTTCCTTGTATACATAATATAAAAGGTAAAAGGAATGATGTCTGATGTCAAATTTAATAAGAATAAACAAAGGAATTGTTGAAAACGGTTGAGAAATGTGCCGTCCAGCAGAAATCACACACACATGCTGTCCATTCGAGCTTAATTCGATTGAAGGTCATCTGAAATCTCTTCCCTGTGTTATCAGAGTTTACGTGCACGTACAAGTGTGTGTAACAAGTGCAGTAATAATGCCAGTGATATCTTATGACCTCTGTCCTCTGTGTGAGTCATGCTCATGTAGTTACTCTCCTGCAGCCATACAGACGTCATATGCTAAATAACTCCGTCTGTGTAGTAGAGGAGACTGGGCCTAGTTTACTAAGGTTTCTAGTCAAAAGTAATCAAATGCTTGTTTTATTCTAGAAGTGATTTACATGATGGTTTCAAATGCAGACTTCAGTGTGACAACATGCCCCACTGTTAGTGCATGTCACAAAGAGTCAACATGCTTTAAATTAATTGTATCTTTTCGCCCTTGACAATGACAGTGAAAATGTTGATGCCAAAACCTTCAAAGAGCAGTTCACCCAAAAAATGAAAATTAGCTGAAAATGTCCCCACCATCAGGCCATCCAAGATTAGGATGAGTTTGTTTCTTCATCAGGTTTGTAGAAATGTGTCTCTGCATCAGTGTCTCAGCAATGGATGCTCTGCAGTGAATGGGTGCCGTCAGAATGAGAGTCCAAACAGCTGATAAAAACATCACAATAATCCACACCACTCCAGTCCATCAGTTAACATCTGGAGAAGACTAAAGCTGAAACAAATCCATCAAGACGTTTTTAACTCAAATAGGAGTCCATAATATTAACACTTCCTCCAGTGAAAAAAAGTGCATCTGCTGTTGTCTCTTACATCAGAATCCAGCCACATATTTGTTTAGAGCTGTTTTGTCTTGTAAACGCTGCTTGATCTGATGCAGATTTCTCTCCTGATTCAGACCAGAACACTTTCACTTTCACTCATTAAGACTTTCGTCTTAATGATGGATTTGTTTTAATTTTTGTCTTCTCCAGATGTTAACTGATGGACTGGAGTGGTGTGGATTATTGTGATGTTTTTATCAGACTCTCATTCTGACGGCACCCATTCACTGCAGAGCATCCATTGCTGAGACAGTGATGCAGAGACACATTTCTACAAATCTGTAAGTACATTTTTTAGTAAATCTTAATTTTTTTTTTTTTAAGGATTGTGTCCCTATACAGAAATTGACTTTCAGAAAGAAAAAAAAAAGAAACATACTAAACCCAAAAATGAAACCTGAAGAATGTTGGTAACTAAATGGTTCTGGTCCCTATTGATAGTTTTCACGTGACGTCACACTCTTATAGGAACGCCCACCTGGAGGGCAAAACCAAGCTTTGCTCCGCTGACCGACAGCTATTTTTACACAGTTTGCATTAAGTAGTAATGTAGTAAAATGCAGATATTAGGTTCAAGGTCCTTTATTATTTGTCACATACACAATCATACAGGGTATAATCAATAGTGAAATGTAGGTGTAAAAGTACTAAAAGGCAGAATTAAGTAAACACCTTATTGATGATGTACATTTTGTACAGGCAAGAAGATGAAGCCAGAATATAAACACAATGTGCAAAGTTTCACATTAAATGGTCTCCCATAGAAAACCATTAGAAGGAAAACACTGAACCGTTAAGAGGACTGTGTTCATATTCCGGCCTCGTCTGCTTACCCGTGTAAACCACACATCATTAATATAGAGATTACTGAATTTAATATTTTAATATTACTGTTTTAAATATATTAAGGCACTTTAAGTGTTTTTACAACGTTTTGTCACACTGTTTAATGATTGAAATATTGCCGCGGGTGTCTAATATGGATTGCAAATGGCCAAAACTTGCATTTTGTTCACATACCTTTGTTTTATTCTTTTGAGACGTGATGTAAATATTTGTGGCTGTGAAACAGATGGGAAATTAACAGGCTTGTCCTGCAGTTCTATGGATGTTTTGCCCTGAAAGTGACTGAAAGCTATGAATTGCCTTACATGTTATAGACAAAAAAATACACTGAAAGTCAATGGGACCCAAAACTGTTTGGTTATCAACAATTATCAAAATATCTTCTTGATATGATTTGGAACTGACTCAACTTAATTTTTATTTTTGGATGAACTATCGTTTTAACAGTGTGACAACTAGCCCCGGTCTCCCACTATATACTCTCTGTAATGACATTCACTAGAACAGCATGTCGACTTCATCTAATCTGTGGTTAGAGGGCCTCAAACCCCTAAAACTTTCTTCTATTCACTTAGTCCTGCTCTCGCCCTGTAAAACAAAGAGACGCTTGGACTGTGAAAGTGAAATCTGAGCAAACATTTGAAGTGTCTCCGTGTTTCTGGAGCAGGCCCGTCTCCATCTGTGTGCTCGGCCCAGTGCGTCTGAGTCCGGTCGGGCTTCCTCTCGCTGTTAATCCCTGGACTCTCCAGTGCAGAAAGAGCTGTGACAGCCATCGCTATTAGCACAGGGCACAAAATCAAGTCATTTTAGAAAGATGACTTTTTAAGCTTCTCTGCTTTTCCATTATTTTCTCCCCACATCAGGGGCCCGAGTCCATCGCCTCTGTATGAGTCGATATTGTTTTCTCAAATGTTTGCCTTTTTTTGGACTTCTTTAAAATCAACACAAATGCTATTTACTTCCTATAAGTGATAGTTCAACCAAAAATATCTACATTACACACACTTATTGCAAACACTCTTTTTAAATAAAAGTGAACGAGGGCTGTCAAACGCCAATGTGACATAAAAGCAGACAAGAAACAGATAGTCTGATGAATCAAGCTCTTGACAGAAATTGACGGCCAGTTCATAAGCATTTTTATATTTATGCATTCAGCAGATATTTTATCCAAAGCAACTTACAATAAAGGAACATAAGCAATTCTTCACAGAGCTGACTATATTCATCGTATACAATGCCAGGTTTGTTAGAAAACGACTTGGAGTAAGATAGAACAGAGACAAGAATGATCCTTTGAGTCCGATCTCTTCAATGAATCAGTTGATTCAGAACACACAACCGATCTGAATGCTTTCAGACTGATGCAAAGTCAAATGTCTGGTCAGATCATCACACAAAGCTTTCATATGATTTAAGTCATTTAAAAATGCATTTAAAAATTATATATCATATGAGTTTAATGGACCACTTTTCTGGTCCGTTTGCAATCTTTTTGAAGCTTCATTTCCAATTCACTGCAAAAGAGCAACCACATGATTTAGCATTGTGCTTTAGCATCCTACAAAATGAATTCATACAGGTTTTGAATAATATACTGTATGTGTAATATAATATAATATAATAATGTTTGTCTTCGTAAGATTTCAGCATAATGCTTGGTTTGCATAATGACTCTTGGTTTGAATTCCTCTTTCTTTTTAACCATCTACTGGCTCCATTCTGGTATTTAACATCCACTGTTTGCAATGCAATCAATTCCCAATGGATAAAATCAAGCCCCAGCTTCATATTTTCTCACTGAACACATCAGATTACAAAAGTAAAATGGGTTCGAATAGTTTTGTGTTGACTTGCATCACTTGCAAGATCTTGTCTGATGCCTGCATGTGTAATTCAGAGGAAAAGTCCTTTGTAACTTCTAAACGAGGGCGTGTTTTTGCTGCACGATCATTTGCATAGCTAATCTGATATTTATGTGTATCAATTGCTCCATTAATTAGGTCAGCGATCAAAGCCAGATCACTCGGGAGAAATGAGGAAGACTGTGATTTCTGACTGAGCGTGGCACTTTTCCAGATATGATAAAACATGTGGGAGAGCTGATGGGGAAGTGCGGCGTCATTTCTAGCAGATAAGAGCAGCATAAAAGACACTGCATTCTTATATAAGAGAGAAACACCATTAAAATGTGTTGGAGAGGAGAGAAGAAGAAAAGCATGGCTACCTTTGGTCTTGCACGAGGTGAAAATATAGTCCACTTCTGCCATCTACTGTTCTGGATGTGCCATTTATATCCATTGGGTCAGATGGAAGCCTAGAAGGAATGTCTTAAACGTCCTGACATCTTCTGCTATAATTGATATTATGTGTGTTTATTTGAGAGACTTTTGATAATCAAACACCTTAACACCGTCTAAGAAGTCATAACGCTACGCGTCTCTCTCTTCAGGTGAATCCTGCCTTCAGTTTGCAGCAGATAAACTCCAAATCATCTGAGAAAGAAGAACAAAATACTCATGAAATGACAAACCATCTGTTTTCTTTGGCAAATGGCTTTCCGCAGTGAGGAGAAAAAAAGACGATCAATTTGAAAGGCATGAGCAAACTGAAAAATGAGTGTTGCTTTGCTTTAATTGTATCCAGTGGAGTGATTCTGGCTTTAGTGAGTTATGTATCTTGATATTTAGATCACGCGCACAGACGACACACTCCTGAAGCAAAGACGCTGTCCTCATCATCATCTATTAAATTGTCTCTGAATTAACAGTGCTTGTTCATATAAATGAAGGTAATGGTCCTCAACTCATCTAAAACATTTATGACTAACACTTCCATTTATATACACACAAATCATACACTGAAGTTTGAACATTTTGATGTAGGAGCGAATCAATGATTCAGGTGATTCAGTACACAAAACTGCTCTGAATAGATTCACACTGATTCGCAAACTCAGATCTAGTCCATTCATCACACAAAGCTATCATATAACTTATATTAAATATTTGAAAAAGATTGGAAAAAAATACTCTGTATTGTGAAAATGTAGTGTAGAAACAATTTTCACTCAGAAATTGCTAGTAAATTTTATTAATGCTTTATAAAAATTGGCAAGTAGCACAATTAAATGTGATTTTTTTTAAGAAGAAAGACTACAATTTTATTTTTCTTAGTTTTATTTACAACTTCAAAATATCCCAAACTACCACAAGTGTTATTAATGTCAACAGAAAAAAAAAATGTTAACTGAAATAATATGAAAAAAATAAATAAAAAAAATACTAATAATTGCATACCTCCAAAACTGAAAATTTGGTGTAGAAACAATTTTCACTCAGAAATTGCTTGCAAATTTTATAAATACAAAAATTTGGCAAATAACACAATTAAATGTGATTTTTTTTAAGAAGTCTACAATTTTATTTTCTTAGTTTTATTTACAACTTAAAAAAATCAAAAAATACCACCAGTGTTGTTATTGTTAACAGAAACATGGAAAAGAAAGAAAGTGAAACTGAAAAAAAACAAGCAGTAACGCTAGATTGTTATGAAAAATGTAATGCTGTTAAGCAATTTCAAAATTATAATAACAATGAGCATAGTAGCTGTAAAACACTAAACTAAAATAAAAGCAAGAAAAGGAACTCAAAACTAATAATGATAAAGTGAAAATGCTGCGTTCACGGGCCCATTATTGAGATATAATGTATTTATTTATTGTGATAAAACTTATTTATTTCACCTTTATTTTCAGTTGAAGTACTAAAATAAGTAAAACTAAATAAACTAAACCTAATTAAAACAAACCTACAACTATATAAATTATACAAAAACCTATACATCTAACAAATAAATAAAATAAATGACCACACAAAATGACTAAAACTTTAACTAACATGAAATTAGAGACTAAAATACCGCTGTGATTGATTTCTCTACATGTCAATCAGACGGTCTCTTCCGGTCAAAGCTCTACACGAGCCTAACACAAACTTAATAATAAATACAAATTACTAGCTTCACCTTTGACCTTTAACCTCTGCCCTCACATGCACCTCATCACATTTGCAGCTAGAGGGACTTTATTGATGTGTGGCACCTCGAGGCGAGACAGCTCTGTCCAATGGGATCATTTTACCCAAAGGGAAAGACAGAAAGAGTGAGAGAGAGTGAGAGACGTCTGCTGTGGCCAATGCCTTTACATTGTGCTTTATGATGTGTGTCCCTGTCCCAGCATTCAACAGGCTGCCAATTAATCAGCTTCGACCCACTGAGAGTCACTCATGCCTAGAGCCGTTCCCTCCAGAGACGTGGCACATCTCTCGCTCGTTCTCGCTCTGCTTCCACCCAAACATGATTCATCTCCAGACAGCTACAATTATTCACCTGTGGACACTCAAGCTCTCAAACATATGTATAACCTTAGGTGTGCATTATCAGGATCGTACTGATTAATTGGAGGCACAAATGTTACAAATTGAACTTTAAAGATGAAGAGGAACGAATAGCTTGGTGCCTCTAGCGGCTTTCTGCTCAGACTGAGACGTAAAGCTGCCGAAGAAAGAGCCTCGTCTAATTAAAACTAACATCCAGATTAAATGGGTCGTATCACGAGGCATCAAAGTTTCCTTCAGTTCACTGTGCTGAGAAAACATACTGTTTTACTCCAGTTCTGGGCTTCCACAACTCTCTGATGTCTTAAAGATGGATTGGTGTTCAACAACTTCTTCCATCAAAATGAGATTATCATTATTCCTGAACAAATAATGAGAGTAAAATCTGGGAAAATACTGCCAGTTCTTGTGCTGATTCTGGCTGTGTAGCACTGTACAATCAGGGTTATTATCCATAACTAAATCTACAAACAAAACCATTATCGAAAGGAAAATAAACGGTAACCATAATAAAATAAAATCATCATAAAAACTTAATTCAGCTATTGCCAAGGCAACATTTCTAGAGTTTTATGAGGTACTAAAATAACTAAAGCTAAAAATGTAGACATATTTACAAAAACAACTAATAAAAATGACAGAAAACACCACATAATTACTAAAACTTTAAATATCATCAAAATATTAACAAGCTGCAATAGTGTATCAATGAAACTAATATAATAATGCACACGATATTGCATATCCTTCAGAAGAATCACAAGTTTGTTTTAACATTTTAACAACTCTTTGATCATTTCAGTCTGATCTTAAAGAAAAATAGTATGAATATCATGAAAAATGTTTCAGCTGTTTTTATGCATACAATGAAAGTCAATAGGGTCCAAAGCAACAGTGTATATTTCACTATTTCATTCTTAGGGTCAAAAACGGTGGAAATGATCATAAAAGCCTGTTTTGGGATTTGCTACAACCTTATTAACATTATTACAAATGAGTTTAGGGAAATTATGTGAGTTTCAGTATGATATGAAAAATGTAACTGATGCTGGAATGGTTAAAGTGATTTTAGCACTGTTTCAGATTTAATATTTAATGCAACATTTTGAGCTACAGTTTCTTTGCTTTCATTTATAGCTAAATGTTGTGGCCTTCTCACATATAAAAATAACTCCCTGAAGTTTCAGCAAGTCATTTTTAACACCCTAATAAAATGTCATTTTAAGAGAGAGGTTGCCTCCTTAAACCCAGCGACAGATGTTGTTTTGAGGGCAGTAAAGGTAGGTTACTTTCACTCTTCTCTGGTGCAAAATACACAAACATGCAGATTATTAACACCTTATAAAATCATACTGGCAGAGAAGGGTCAAAAAGATACGCACCCTCCCAATGAACGCAGACAGACCACCGAAATCATCTTTGAGAAATCAATAGCTGTTACACTTTAGCAAAACACTGACCGAAGGAAAAGTAATTATAAGTCTGTTCCCCTTGGAGCATGTAGCCTATGCAGTGTTTATCTGAGAATATGTGTTTGTCGGAGTTTGTCTGTCTTGTATTAGTGACAGTACAGTGTGACTAATCTTCACTGATGCTGGCACTGGAGACAGAATAAAGAGAGAGAAAGAAAACAGCTCGGGAAGAATAACACAACACCAGAGGATGTGCTTTACACTGGTTTTACAACCTAAAACAACACCACTATGAGTGGCTTTTACAAAACACACCGATGTTCAATAGTTACATGTATTAGTCAATGTTGTTAAGAGTCATTCGTTTGTTATCTGCTCAGATACACTGGACAATGAAAAGCTTAGATTCAGACAATGACAGTGCAGGCAAATATTACACATGAACAAACATAAAGAACCAGTTCAAAAGAGTCATTTGTTTGTGAATCGGACTACACTGATCACACAGTATGTTATAGATTCACTGAAAAATAACCAATTTAAAGAGTCATTTGTTTGTGATTCACACACTACACTGCTCATTCTGTATGTTTGTGATTCAGTATAAAAGAACCGGTTTAAAAGAGTCATTTGTTTGTGATTCACACACTACACTGCTCACTCTGTATGTTTGTGATTCAGTATAAAAGAACCGGTTTAAAGAGTCGTTTGTTTGTGATTCACACACTACACTGCTCACTCTGTATGTTTGTGATTCAGTATAAAAGAACCGGTTTAAAGAGTCATTTGTATGTGATTCACACACTACACTGCTCATTCTGTATGTTTGTGATTCAGTATAAAAGAACCGGTTTAAAGAGTCATTTGTTTGTGATTCACACACTACACTGCTCACTCTGTATGTTTGTGATTCAGTATAAAAGAACCGGTTTAAAGAGTCGTTTGTTTGTGATTCACACACTACACTGCTCACTCTGTATGTTTGTGATTCAGTATAAAAGAACCGGTTTAAAGAGTCGTTTGTTTGTGATTCACACACTACACTGCTCATTCTGTATGTTTGTGATTCAGTATAAAAGAACCGGTTTAAAGAGTCGTTTGTTTGTGATTCACACACTGCACTGCTCATTCTGTATGTTTGTGATTCAGTATAAAAGAACCGGTTTAAAGAGTCGTTTGTTTGTGATTCACACACTACACTGCTCATTCTGTATGTTTGTGATTCAGTATAAAAGAACCGGTTTAAAGAGTCGTTTGTTTGTGATTCACACACTGCACTGCTCATTCTGTATGTTTGTGATTCAGTATAAAAGAACCGGTTTAAAGAGTCATTTGTTTGTGATTCAGTATAAAAGAACCGGTTTAAAGAGTCATTTGTTTGTGATTCAGTATAAAAGAACCGGTTTAAAGAGTCATTTGTTTGTGATTCAGTATAAAAGAACCGGTTTAAAGAGTCATTTGTTTGTGATTCAGTATAAAAGAACCGGTTTAAAGAGTCGTTTGTTTGTGGTTCACACACTACACTGCTCACTCTGTATGTTTGTGATTCAGTATAAAAGAACCGGTTTAAAGAGTCGTTTGTTTGTGGTTCACACACTACACTGCTCACTCTGTATGTTTGTGATTCAGTATAAAAGAACCGGTTTAAAGAGTCGTTTGTTTGTGTTCACACACTACACTGCTCACTCTGTATGTTTGTGATTCAGTATAAAAGAACCGGTTTAAAGAGTCGTTTGTTTGTGGTTCACACACTACACGCTCTACTCTGTATGTTTGTGATTCAGTATAAAAGAACCGGTTTAAAGAGTCGTTTGTTTGTGGTTCACACACTACACTGCTCACTCTGTATGTTTGTGATTCTGTATAAAAGAACCGGTTTAAAGAGTCATTTGTTTGTGATTCAGTATAAAAGAACCGGTTTAAAGAGTAATTTGTTTGTGATTCAGTATAAAAGAACCGGTTTAAAGAGTCGTTTGTTTGTGGTTCACACACTACACTGCTCACTCTGTATGTTTGTGATTCTGTATAAAAGAACCGGTTTAAAAGAGTCATTTGTTTGTGATTCACACACTACACTGCTCACTCTGTATGTTTGTGATTCAGTATAAAAGAACCGGTTTAAAGAGTCGTTTGTTTGTGGTTCACACACTACACTGCTCACTCTGTATGTTTGTGATTCAGTATAAAAGAACCGGTTTAAAGAGTCGTTTGTTTGTGATTCACACACTACACTGCTCATTCTGTATGTTTGTGATTCAGTATAAAAGAACCGGTTTAAAGAGTCATTTGTTTGTGATTCACACACTACACGCTCACGTCTGTATGTTTGTGATTCAGTATAAAAGAACCGGTTTAAAGAGTCATTTGTTTGTGATTCACACACTACACTGCTCATTCTGTATGTTTGTGATTCAGTATAAAAGAACCGGTTTAAAGAGTCATTTGTTTGTGATTCACACACTACACTGCTCACTCTGTATGTTTGTGATTCAGTATAAAAGAACCGGTTTAAAGAGTCATTTGTTTGTGATTCACACACTACACTGCTCATTCTGTATGTGTGTGATTCAGTATAAAAGAACCGGTTTAAAGAGTCGTTTGTTTGTGATTCACACACTACACTGCTCATTCTGTATGTTTGTGATTCAGTATAAAAGAACCGGTTTAAAGAGTCATTTGTTTGTGATTCACACACTACACTGCTCACTCTGTATGTTTGTGATTCAGTATAAAAGAACCGGTTTAAAGAGTCATTTGTTTGTGATTCACACACTACACTGCTCATTCTGTATGTTTGTGATTCAGTATAAAAGAACCGGTTTAAAGAGTCATTTGTTTGTGATTCACACACTACACTGCTCACTCTGTATGTTTGTGATTCAGTATAAAAGAACCGGTTTAAAGAGTCATTTGTTTGTGATTCACACACTACACTGCTCATTCTGTATGTGTGTGATTCAGTATAAAAGAACCGGTTTAAAGAGTCATTTGTTTGTGACTCAGATTACTCTGGTCACGTATGTTTTTGATTCACTGAAAAATAGTAAGAAGAACCATTTGAGTCATATGTTTGTGATTCAGATTATACTGGTTGTGCTTTATGTTTCTGATTCAGTAATTATATCACACTGGTCATGCTATATGTTTCGAAAGATTTTGCAGAAATAATCTGTTGGCTCTTTACAGTTATATATAAATACAGTAGCATTTTATTAACACATAATGTGCCCATCCAATCAGAATGTAGAGTCAGAGCTGTCCATTTTATAAATGATCCTTTAGAAGTTTATATTATAACATGACACCCTTATTTGATGATGGCATGAAAATGCTCATGATAAACATAGAAATGCCCTCCATCACTGCACACTGTTGTCAGTGCACAGCTCACTGTATACAGAAACAAAAAGAAAAAGACATTATGAACTTCCTTTGGCAGTCATTTACAAGAAAACTGACTGCAGACAGTAAATCCTCATTATTAAGCTCCCTATTTTCAGCTTGCCTCCAGACATTTAAAGGGTCGCTCTTGGACAGCTGTGTGTGTGTGTGTGTGTGTGTGTGTGTGTGTGTGTGTGTGTGTGTGTGTGTGTGTGTGTGTGTGTGTGTGTGTGTATCAGAGATGTGGACCTGTATCTCACCCCTGCCCCAAAGATGGATTACATTCATTTGTTCAGCCTCCTCCTTTACCTCAGGGCTTTATGCCTTCAGTCAGATTTAAATCAGGGCCTGATTGCTTGACTTCTTATATTAAAGTTGCGAGGCTGTATCAGTCTTTCTGAAATATTAAAACAACTGTGTTCATGTTTCAGAAGCAACAGAAATGGACTGTTACTTTAGCTCAGGCAGAGATCGAGTGAAGGGTGGAAGAATAAATGAATCTCTGCTAAAAGTCTTTCATGTGGTGAAGGTGATGTGAATATGGTATAGGCATAAGTGCCCTTGTGTTATGTGTAAAAGCAGCTAGAGAGGCTCTGAAGAGCACCTAGATCGTCAAACCATGAACAATTACTCTTTCCTTTAAGTGTACTTGTTCATGATGTGTATTATCTCATCTTCGACATTCTCATGTTCTGTTTGGGGTCTGCGTCGATTGTTAAAACAGCTCAAACTTAATTAACAAACTTAACATCTGAGTATTAGGTTCATACTTCATGACTCTAGTTTTTTTTTTATATATATATAATTTATTATAAACAATTTTCAAATAGATTTTTTTTACATTACTCGTGTTTTGCACCCAGATTGACCCAAACAGACACAGCGTTACTATACCTGTAGTGATCTACATAATATCCATACTGTAATCTACACAGAAATCAAAGCTGAGAATCATTTCAAAACATTCACTAGTAACCACTGATAAGTCAGCTATGAGCTTCATCAATAAAATAACCAAATAAACATTAAACATTATTTTATTTACATAGTTTAGCAAAAACCCATTGGTAAAAATAAGCTGTACGTAAACACATTTACAGAACATAAAAAATGCTTTGGTAAATCATCATTATGAGCTACGAAGTTATAGTTATGAAACAAAGTTTAAATTATGAGATGAGTCATAATGAGAAAAAATGACTTGAAAATTATTAAAATATGAGATAAGTCATAATTATGAGATAAAAAGTCTACATTACGAGACACTAAGTCATAGTTATGAAACAAAGTCTACATTATGACATACTAGGACTAGGTCATAGTGAGACAACTAACATAAAAACTGAAAAATATGAGATAGAAAGTCTACATTATGAAACACAAAGTCATAGTTATGAAACAAAGACTACATTATGAGACACTAAATCATTATAATGAGATAAAGAGTTAAAATTATGATATACTAATTCATAATTATGAAACAAAGCCTACATTATGACATACTAGGTCATAGTGAGACAACTAACGTAAAAACTGAAAAATATGAGATAAAAAGTCTACATTATGAGATACTAAGTTAAGTTAGTATGAATTTTGTAATAATTATGACTTCATTTAAAAAGTATGACTTTTATCTCATAATGTAGACTTTATGTCATTGTGATTTACAAAATCATGATTTTTTTTCTTATGTGTGGCGTCCAGATTTTTTTTTACTTATTGTTTTATTTTTTTAAAGGACATAAAAAAAAACCTATGATGTTGGTATTACTATAAATTTATTTTTAGAAACCAGTAAATACTTAAGGTCAGAGGCCAGTAAACTTGACACAATGGCTTTGAAGTAGTGATCAGAAGTTATAAAAATAAATTATGATAAAAATTAATAAGAGGAACTAACAGATATGCCCTATGATATTTCTAAATCAGTTTCAGACAGAATAGAAGTAGTGCAAAAATTAAGTGTCCATGGTAGTGAAGGAGTATCACGATGTGCTGCTATGGCCGCTTCCGGTGTAAATCACTCTATTAATGGGGGAAAAAATTTAGTTTTGAACGAAAACACCACATGCACACAGTTTATGGGACCCCAGCCATACAACAAATCTCAACAGAACATAAAGGTTACAAAAATGACATCCAATTAAAACCTCCGTACAGTAAACATATCACAAATCTGATGCTAAAAAGGCTTCACAGAGTTGCATTCTCCTATAATCTATTGTGGTGAGTTTATATGAGAGCAGTCTGCTTCTGCTATAACTACAAAAACTGCACTATGCTACCGACCTGCTCTCTGTAAACAATTCAGTTAAAGTCTGAGACAAATGTTTAGTCGGTGAGCTGAGCGCAGTGCGTTTTATCTCGGCCCAGCCGCTGGGAGGATAAGATCAGCGTTCAGGCCACGGCGGCCTCGGGTTTGGGTTCTGGAGGACTAAATGAGACTCTGGATGACAGAACTGCACCTCAGTGTAATGAGTAAACACATCACAGCGGTCAGTGATTTATAACGGAGCCCGTAGTGACATTTTTGTGGCGCGCTGGAGCCAGTGTGCTTCATCCTTGATCTCTCTTTTACTTCACCTTCCTCCTACCTCTCCCTCCCTTTCTCTCGCTCTCATTTTCTCTGTGTAAGAACGAGTGTGGAATTCTGAGTGGGCTACTTCAGCAGTGAATAAAGGATGTTACGTGTGTGTGTGTGTGTGTGTGTGTGTGTTATGAGGTGTCAGGAACAGTGCTGTGGGTGGGTCTGAGAGAGCGCTGGATGAATAGTGATGTGCATTAGACAGTAATAAAGACCTCAAAATACAGCAGGAGGAGAATAATGTTTGTACCTTTGTCACCACTCTCCATCTCTCAGCTCCTGTGAAGGACAAGCTCGACATGTGAGCGCACACACACGTAAAACACATTCTCTCAGTTTGCTATTATCTACACTCTGCAGACACCTTTGCACAAATCCAATACAGAATTGCATTTAAGTGACATTCATTAATGGAGCAAAGTTTCATTATACACTACTTGATCAAAAGTGCATGCATTCCATTCCAATTAATTAATCAAATATACAAATATATATATATATATATATACTGTATATATAATTATAAATGGTTTATCATTAGATTACTGAAATTATATGTAATAATATGTCATACATAAATTATACATTAAATTCTATAAGTAAATTACATAATTATATAATTATTAAGTACATTATATACAATTAAGTGTTTTCACTGAACATAAAATTTACATTCAAAGAAAGCATTTAATATACACATTTATATAAACACATTTTATTTAAACAGAATTTACTACAGAAAACATACACATGCAGTTTCAAGTAGACCTGCAATTTAACCCTATATGAACATTCAGTCATATAGGGTTGTCATACAAATCACGTTTTTAAATAACGTCCATAGAGGGCGAAGTATACACATAATATCACGATAGCAGTTCTCAGTTCATTATAAAAAAAAGAAGTTCTCAGTTCATTTTGAGTCACATATTACTTTTGATTAAATGTGTCAGATTGATTCGAACCCACTCTGAATGATTCGTTAGGACGATTCAAACAACGATTCAAATCGATATCTCCCCAGTTATCAAGTCGACGTCGCACTGTTTGATATTTTTCAGCCAACAATTACAATGTAACAGAGAGACATGTGGTCTTGGTTTTATTTCACGATTCCCGGCTATTTAAACTCTTTAAATTCATTCTAAGAAAAGCAAATTTGGTTTGCTATCTACCTTAAAATATAATGGATATAAAGGTGGTGGAAGCCAGGTATGTCAGAAGAACTGTCGCTGAGGTAAGCAGCTGTTTATATGCTCTTGCACTCTGAATGACAGGATTAGATTAAAATCCCCCGCCTCTATTAATAAGTGATTGAATCCCTGCTATATGCAATGGTAAAGTATATACCTAGATTCTGTCAGAGTCAGCTTTGTTGAGTGTAGTCACGTGACACAACAAACCCCGAAGAAGTGGCCGCGATTGTTTGTATTTTACATCTAGAGGCCACAGTCGTTCTCGACAGCCTAGCGATAAAATGAAAGAGAAATATATATTTTAAAAGAAGCAAGGGTGATTTTTTCCCTAATATCCTTCAATCGCTGATAATCAAATCCGTGTTCAATAAACAAGACGTTATTATCGAGTAACTTACATTTTAGACACAATTGTTTGTCTGTTTTTTGATCCTCCAACAAAAATAATTCCAAACTCGCATCAGTGAGATGTTTTGTTCTTAGATGAATCAGTTGAGTGAATAATTCAATGACTCGCTGATGAGTCACTTGTTTCGTTCCTGAAGCATTCTTGAACGAATCAGTTGAATCAATGATTCAATCTCTCACTTATAGACAGCAATACTGGCGAAACGATATAACCTGCAGAAACACAGACTGACTAAAGGAGCAATTATATAGTATTAGTTTTAGTTTTTGGTTGTCCACTTACTTTGGCAACTTTCTTCAAAAACATGCAGTACCTCTGCTTCAGTGTATGTAATGTAAGGTGTTGACTTTAGCCTGCAGTATTTCTGTGTTGTAGGTGATGTATTTGTCCCAGCACAGCAAATGCTCTGTCAGGAGAAAATTCTACATTATGAGGAGGGAGCGACATATGGGCTTAATTAATGAAGTAGCGCATCAGCTACAGGACAGCACTTTGATAGTTAGTTGTCTAGAGATGGAAAGACCGAGAGAGGGAGAGAGATGAGGTGATGTTCTGCTCCTATGAGAGTCATAACAGAGAGAATTAACATGCCGACATCAGCCAGTTTTAAAGCACTCCTGAGCTGCTCATTCTCTATCATCTGTACTTTTATTTTCTGAGAAGTGAAACAGCAAGCTCGACACTTCTGTCTGTAAGATGCTAGGTAAGATGCTGCTGTTTCAAGAAAGCAGTGGTCTAAAGATGCAGTAGGTGTTGACCCCCCAAAAAATCAATAGATAAAAATGAATTGATTAAAAGTATTTGTGTTGCAAAAATGGTTTACTGTATGTACTTTTAAGTCAGTTAACACTAGGTGGCAGACAGCAGCATAGTAAATCCAGCCTTTTGACTACACTTTAGCAACAAAAAGTACCAAAAAGCATGGAACTTTTAATAGGTATGTTTTTTTTGTTTGTTTTTTACATGCAATATGACAGTACCACAGTAAAGTGTGATGTACAATATAAATCTCATGGTGCATGAATATGGTAATCGTTCAGTACCTCAAAGTACTGTGTGTTTGTTTGTTATAAACTTACCCAGTGTTCAGAAGCAACTTATGTTGAGCAACTGCACTGTTTACTGTGAGTGTTTCCATGCCTGGTTTCCCCTCAGAGAGTAAGAAACTGAGGTTACCATTCAGCTCAATGTATAAATTGGTCTGAAGCCCAAGAGTGAGTGGCTAACTGCACAAGATAAGAGTAAGGCCCTCTATGTGATACCCATCTGTGAGAGATTTTGCTTATAGCAATGCATGCAGTATTATTCATGCCAGATGCATTACATGCCCGGAGAGAAGACGTGAATAGGGCATTTTTACATGCACAAACATAAAACACTCTCATAAAATACAAGCTAGCTTTGGGCAACATAAGACACCAGAGGAGTTGCACAAACACTTTCAGCATTTATGTTTAAAGATGCTTTTAGAAATACATTCAGAAGGAAACCTTTGAGTGCTGTTAAAGTTGCCTTCTGGCTTGCATCAGATCCTGGAATGATTGTATCGATGGATGAATGAATGTATAATTAATGCTTTAATGATTATATGACTCGAACATTTGAAGTCAATCTTCCTTCATTTTGAAACTAATGTAACTTATTCCTCCACCTAAAGCGAAAAAAATCATCTCACCTGCTTGTCGTTCCAAACATTATGCCTTTCATTCTTATGTTGAATACAAAAGCCAGATTTTTGAATAATATCCTGGATACTGTGTTGCTTTAATTCGTTTTTGTAGCTTTAAATCTATCCAACCCATTTATTGTAGTTGAACGGAAAAAAAAATGACCATCACTTTTAAAATGTCTCCCTTTGTATTCCATGGAAAAACAACGTCATACAGGTTTGGAACAACATCAGTGTGAATATTTTTTTTTTTTTTTTCATTTCTGGCTGAAATAATCCTAATGTGCAATAAGAGCACACAAATCTCTGCTGTACAGTGAGGTTTTCAGTGAGAATGTCTGTCAGAAGTTGATAGAAGACAACACCAGAATCCCCTGACCTTTATGACCTTCTGACGAATTTCAAGATGAACCACCACATTCAACACCTGTTTGAATCACATGCAAGCTTAAAAGTCTCAAAGTAAGCATTCAGACTTTGAACCCCCTCGTGTAACCTTTCATAACACACAGACTTTGTGCTTTTGAAATGGTTTAATCTGACAGCGAGGCATCATACACACATCTTTGGATTTTGGCACATTGTAATATTAAGCTGTGTAGATCTAAACAGCGATTTAGGAGATATTATGTCTGACATGTTGTATAGACGAGAGACAAAGAATAAACAGGAGGGTTTATAGATGAAGGCATATGGTGCTGCTGTGAGGGAATCTCCTGAGGGAATAACTAGCTGTGTAATTAGGTTGAAAATGTTTATTAGTATTCACAGGTCATCCAAGGTTCGGAATTTGATGTGTAGACCTGGACTTTTGCTTTATACAGTCAAGTTATTTTGTGTATTTTCTCAACCAAATCGGCCATGACAGTATTTTTTCTTATTCTTTTCAGAATTCTGTACAGTCTGTGTGCTCCTATGTTGTTGTTTTTTTCAACTGCCCAAATGGTATTGATAGGTCAGTTAAGATAGCGATGTGTAAACACAGATGTGTAGAAACTACTGAAACATACAAACAAACACTTACAGTATACAGTATCCTGTGTGAATGGATGATAAACATTCAGGAAGTATTAATTACTTTAGACATATATCCTGAAAACCAATCCTATATGAATATGCCTTAAGCTGCAAGCAGTATAGGGGTCAGTTGTAGACCAAACTGAGGCTATGACATCAATATATACACTCCCCTCCAAAAGTATTGGAACAGTAAGGCCAATTCCTTTATTTTTGCTGTAGACTGAAAAAAATTGGGTTTGACATCAAAAGATGAATATGAGACAAGAGATCAGCATTTCAGCTTTTATATACAGGTATTCATCACTAGCGTAGTCAGAAATGTTGAAGGGGGTGGGCCTACATAAAACTGGGTGGGCCAAGAGTGTAGCATATGAAAACTGCATGTCAAATTGCCAACAAAAAATTCAGCACCAAGGTTCATTACACAGTACTTCTAAAGCATGCATTAACATTAGTAATTTGTTATGTTAATGTTAATTTCAAAATTTAGGACATTATTAAAATTCAAAGTTGTATCTGTTAACATTTGCAAGAGCTGGTTAACAAAGATGAATAAACACGGTAACAAATGTATTGCTAATGTTAGTTAATGCATTAACTAATGTTAACTAAAGGAAGTTTATTGTAAAGTATTACCTCAGTGTGAAACAACGGGGCTTCGCTGATGATTTCATAATGAAACGTCTCTATCAGTTCACGCACATCGAGGACCGCAGAAATGTGCGCAGCTGCAAATTATGCAGTTTGTTTTGGCAACCAGGATCCAGCACAATGTTTATGTGTTTCTTTCCACAAAGGATGCATCTTTTTAGCGGATCAAACACTGTACCTATGCTAATATGATGCTTCAAACACGCTGGGTTCAGAAGTTTCCGATCGATAAATCCAGCACCTGTAGGGGGTGTTTTCATTTGTAGACGGTCCGGATTTATTGCTAAGACTTTTACCTTTTAAAGAATTGATCTGATTTATGATTGCTCAACTCGGCTATTTTCAAATTTAACTTCACAAACGCGTGCATTTTACTATTATATCCTTACGTCGTAAACTTAACGTTGTGGGTGGGACTAACAGAAACGGACGAATCATCATCATTTTGACAAGCGTGATGCACCTATAGGAAGAGGGAAAACTAAGAAATGACCTGTAATTGACCATGAAAGCAAGCGTTTAATATTTTTTAATAAATATATAAAATTACAGTGAAATAAGACGTTTATTAGTATCGTTTAATAAATTACATCCATTTGGAAAATTACCAACTTCTCATTGGGTTGGCCACAGATGAAAGTGCGTGGGCCCGGGCCCACCCAGGCCCACCCGTAGCTACGCGACTGGTATTCATATCTGGATCTGATAAACAACTTAGAGGATAGCACCTTTTGTTTGAACCCACCCATTTTTCATGTGAGCAAAAGTATTGGAACAGATAGAATTAACATAGATTAAAGTGAAAAAGACTTAATATTTAGTTGCAAATCCTTTGCTTTCAATAACTGCATCAAGCCTGTGACCCATTGACATCACCAAACTTTTGCATTCTTCTTTTGTGATGCTTTTCCAGGCTTTCACCGCAGCCTCTTTCAGTTTTGTGGGGTTACTCCCTTCAGTCTCTTCTTTAGCAGGTAAAAGGCATGCTCTATAGGGTTTAAGTGTGGAGATTGACAGTCTAAAACCTTCCACTTCTTGCCCTGATGAACTAATTTTGTTGTTTTGGCACTATGTTTTGGGTCATTATCTTGCTGCATGATGAAGGATCTCCCAATCAGTTTGGTTGCATCTTTCTGTAAATTGTCAGACAAAATATTTCTGTAGACTTCTGAGTTAATTTAGCTGCTGCCGTCATGTGTTACATCATTAATGAAGATTAATGAGCCTGTTCCAGAAGCAGCGATGAAAGCCCAAGCCATTACATTACCTTCACTGTGTTTCAGATGAGCTTGTATGTTTGGGATCATGAGCAGATCCTTTTTTCTCCAAACGTTAGCCTTTCCATCACTTTGGTCCATAAAATCAATCCATAAAACCTTGCCCCAGAATTTTTGAGGCTCGTCTCCTATTCTTCTTGCTAATGAGTGGTTTGGATCTTCTGGTGTAGCCTCTGTACTTTTGTTCATGAAGTCTTCTGCGAACAGTAGATGGTGATACCTTCACTCCTGCCCTCTGGAGGTTGTTGCTGATGTCACTAACAGTTGTTTTTGGGTCTTTCTTTACAGCTGTCACAATGTCATCAACTGCTGATGTTTTCCTTGATCTACCCATTCGAGGTGTGTTACTTAGTACACCAGTGGTTTCTTTCTTCCTCAGGAGATTCCAAATGGTTGTACTTGCTATTGCCAGTGTTTGTGCAATGGTTTGATTGATTTTTCATCTTCTCTCAGCTTCACAATTGCTCGTTTTTCACCCATAGACACCTCTCTGGTTTTCATGTTGGTTACACGTCTAACTAATTATAAATGCAGTCTGCACGGATCTGAAACTGAGCGCAGACATTCAGTGCTATTTATTGTTTGAATAATCAATTAATAAGACACACCAGGGCAACAAAACACACCTGTCAGTCACATGTTCCAATACTTTTGGTAACATGAGCAATGGGTGGGTTCAAACAAAAGGTGCTATCCTCTAAGTTGTGTATCAGATCCAGATGAAAATACCTGTAAATAAAAGCTGAAATGTTAATCTCTCATCTCATATTCATCTTTTGATGTCAAACCCAAATGTTTTCAGTCTACAGCAAAAATAAAGGAATTGGCCTTACTGTTCCAATACTTTTGGAAGGGTGTGTGTGTGGGGGTGTGTGTGTGTGTGTGTGTGTGTGTGTGTGAGAGAGACCCTGAACCACAAAAGCAGTCATAAGTAACACAGGTATATTAGTAGCAATAGCCAACAATACATTGTATGGATCAAAATTATCCATTTTTATTTTATGCCAAAAATCATTAGATATTAACTAAAGATCATGTTCCATGAATATATTTTGAAAATTTCCTACCATAAATATATCAAAACTTAATTTTTGATTAGTAATATGCATTGCTAAGGACTTCATTTGGACAACTTTAAGGGTGATTTCCTCAATATTTAGATTTTTTTTGCACCCTCAGATTTCAGATTTTCAAATAGTTGTATCTCGGCCAAATATTGTCCTATATCCTAACAAACCATACATCAATGGAATGTATTATTCAATTATTAATTCAGCCTTTAAAAAATTGACCCTTATGACTGGTTTTGTGGTCCAGGGTCACACATATATGTTTTATGTTTTTGTTTTATGTTATATGTGTATATATATATAGTTTTATTTTATTAGTAGTGAATAATATTTTTTTTTTTTTTTTTTTTGGCAAAAAAAAAAAAAAAAAGTAGTGAATAATATTATTAGTAATATTAATAATAAAATGAAATATTATTTTTAGAATAAAGTTGCAAGGAAAGTAACATCAAAATGAACCTCTGATTGCCATTTCAGTCTTGCAAACAAGGTCCTTTCTCATAAGCCCCTATCACACAGTAATACCAGTAAATTGCCGTAACATTACCGGAATTACTTTATCAGTAAATACAAATATGTGCTGTTCACACAGGCAACAATGTTCTGTCTTTTTACCGGTAAAGCACCATTCACACACCAGTCTCAAAATACCGGTAAATTCTGTGACATAATTAACCAGAAATGACCTTTAAACGGCTGCGCCTCCCGGTGTTGTGTTTGTAAACATGGACGGGTATGCATGGACGGGTATGCGTGGTCAGTGTTTTTGTTGGTGTTTTCATTTTTGTGTTAAACGTTCACATTTATGCAGCTGCTTTTGGCTCAGAGACATCGTATTAGATGTATTTAGACATTTATTTGACTTCCGTAAACAGCTCGGAGTAAATGTGTCATCTGCGTCAGAGTGTTATGATTGGCCCAGAGTAGACGTCTTACATCAGCGCACACAGGCTCATACCAGTAATCTCCTTCTGCATTCACACAATACTGGTAATTTACTGGTAATTTTACAACTTCTCATAAACTGCCAGAACGAATTTACTGGTATTTTTGAAAAGGTCCTGTTCACATATGATCTCTTAACGGTAATTTACCAGTAAAGACTGTATGTGTAAAAGGGGTTATAATTAAATAAAATTTCCACTGCAGGGTTGAGATACTAATCATAATTATATGCTGGTGTGCCAAAAGACTGAAAAAATGTAGCTTTGTTGGTAAAGCTTATCCTAAAGTAAAACTAAACTAAATCCTCAGATATTCAGATTTTTATGCATGCAATATTATTAAAAGTTGCACAAATGTCACATGCCACTTATTTAGTCGTGAGTCACGTCAGGTCCGTTACAATCCCTTCTGAGAGAACGTACTGTCGTAATGGCTTCTGAGCGCTCGTTCAATTGTGTGGAGTCAGATTTCACACCTGGCCCTCTTTACTCAACACAATAAATGACTTAAAGGGGAATAAGAATTGCCTTTTTAAGAGCAAACATAAAAACCGGGCGCTTGCAGCTGCTATAAATGAGCACTTTTGTCAGTTCTTGCTGTGGACTAGCTGCTAACTAACACGAGCAAATTTGAGGGTAATTGCTTTGGACTTGTAATGGTTGCGCAAGTGAATGAAAGGCTGTTGGCATTTTAACAGCATGCCAGGCCTACTCAGAAAATAATGAGCTTTGCATTGACAACAGTGGTGTAAGGAGAGAAGTCTGGCTGATTAATCAAACATGTTTTTTTTGGGACAGGAAAGTCTGGAGTACGGGAATACGGAAATCACACTGTGGAGGTTAAAGCCCTGTCTATTTGTGTTGTGAAAGCACCGCCCTGTTGATCTGTTAAGGGTTTTCCTTGTGCAAAGCTGCCCCAGGATTTGTTTTCATGACCCGGGAAATGTAGAACTGAACATTGCTGATGGATATTCCTACAATAGACGCAAACGGAAAACAGGATGTCAGGACTTTTGAAAACAGCAGGATATTTGTGGTGTTTCTCGCTTACAGTTTTTCACTTGCTCTTTTTATTGTCTGTTGGAACACCGATGAGCGCCAAAGACGTATTTTACAATTCCCAAGTGAGGTATCATGAGCACATTTGCACATTTCCCCTCCGTTGCACCTAATTCTCTCTCTCTCTTGTTTTTCTCAATTCACTTTTCACAAATCTCAAACCTCAGATCTGACTTTACCTACAACCAGCAAGTAATAAACATCAATACATCAATAAAAATAACGGTTCTTTATTGGCATCAGCGGTTCCATGAAGAACCTTTAACATCCATGGAATCTTTCCATTGCACAAAAGGTTCTTCATTGTGGAAAAAGGTTCTTTAGATTATTAAAATGTTCTACAAACCCAAAAAGGGAAAAGAAAGGGAACCCAAAATGGCATTGCTTCAAAAGTTCCTTTTTACGCTTTTATTTTTAGGAGTGTAGATCTAACAATACACATCCTCCACATACATATTGATGGCGTAGTATGGCTAGTTTAATCTCCAGAGCCATCCCTCACCTTTGTCTCCTTCGTTCATCCCAAGAACATCAATATAAGGCTTTACTTTGAAGCACGTTGCCATGCATCTGCCAGAAATGTGCCGTTAAACCGGTCCTTTGTCCGTCTGCGTGTTTTGGTAGGTTCAGTTTCCCCAGAGCCGGCTCAAAACGCTTGCTGGTTAGTTTAAACATAATCCTGTGAGGAATGTTGTCATGCCTTGTTCTCCGGTACATTCTGGACATTACCCGCTCCATGCAGGGCCAATGCAAACAGCTTGGCAACTGTTGATTTTGATAACAACGGACGGCGAAATCTGATATTTGGAACAATTTGAACTCACTGTCCCAAAATTCATTCCAATGTCATGCAGTAATCTAATCCTCTGCTTCCCCTTATTTGGAAAGTTACAGAGTACATGGCTTTTTAACTCATCTGCTGTAAAAGTGTAGGACACAGCAGGCAATAACAAAATAAAGACATTTGGTGCATAGCACATATCAAAACTCTGCAAGTATAATCGAATCAAAGAGATATGGCTCAGCGAAAGAAAAAGGCAGTCTTCCACACCAAAGACTAATGCACTTTTAGTTATCTGATCTTGTTTTTCTTTCGAGTGCTTTATGGCTCGACAGCAGTGGCGGTCCATCAGAAGAGGCAAGGGACGCTGAATCTCCCTTAAAATAATTGTTCTGAATAAATGCAATGACTAAAGTGATCAAATTAACTAGCTCAAAGCAATGGTGTCTAGAATTGAGCTCCCATGAGCACAGATGGCAGACTTCAAACCAGGCACTTCCAGGGGATACTGCGCCAGATGAGCAGAACTCAGATAACTGGGAATACTAGTATTTTATTTTATTTTTTACCAGATATTACAGACCTACTTGGGATTAAGCGGCAGCAGCTATTTGCACTAAGTGCAATATATTCTATTTACACTATGTTAAAATAGCAGGATTTTCTGCTATTTATACTACTTATTTTGCAAATAGTGGCAAATATCTGCACCTCAGTATTGTATACATTATTAAACAGTATGCAATGATAACGTATTGCGTGTAAATTATAATTTTAACTCAAATTATTAAATGGATGCCACCTTAATTGGGACACTAAAGCCCTCAGCTACACCTACCCGATACTTTTTCAACTTTTCGATTATTTCCTTCATTTTTATTGAAAATTAATGGCTTCCCGATGTGATACGAGATTTGAAAATGGAGAAGAAAGAGGTCGGCAAAAGGCGGATTCGAACACGGATCGATCGAGTTAAAAAGACTACAGCATTCGATCCACTACGTCACTGGAGCTGTTGTTTTGACAGCTGTCTTTTGTAATCTTGAGTATCTCAATCACACATTGGTGGGCAGAGTTAGTGTAAATAGCCGCTGCCAACAAGGCGGGCTATTTGCACTTAGTGTAAACAGACACTCTGATTGATTTAACGGCAGTGCTGAGTAGATTACTTATAAATTGTAGTATGTTACAGATTACATATTACATTATATAAATTGCAGTCAGTAATGTAATTTAGATTACTCATTTTAGGTAATGACTACTTTCTGACTACTTTTGGATTACTCATTACTTATGAGCTAACTTGTTTATCCAACTTCTTTCTAACTTCCATTTGGATGCTGTCGTATAGTCTCCACAGAAATCCGTGTTAAAACAGGGTAAAAAGATTGACTGAATTAATTTTTCAATGTAACTAAATATAAAAATGTGCACAGGGTTAAGCTGTGCTGTAGTTGGCTGCCACCGCAACAGCAATAAACTTAAGAAATTCCTGTAAAGTAGCCTACTTGTTTATCACACCAGCAATCTGTCCGTGCCCGGCAGTATATGCGTTGCATTCTATGTTAAACACTGACAAAAGAAAACGAGCATGGCTTGCAATGCCTTGGTAAAATGCTGTGTGTGAAATAATAAAATAATGTGTTAAAATAATGTATGCTCTTATCATTTTGTGGACAAAATCCCTTGAATTTCACCCGACCAGCTGTATGTAGGATACAATTAAATACTACAGTCGAGTTACTGCAAAATGTAAGTCATTGCAAAATTATAAAGTGATGGAACTATGGTGCTATGTGCTTTTTAAAACCATTTTCAAATGTTTAACGTTATATTATCAGTTAAGATTTTTTTTTTTATTTTGACTAGAAACACGAGAGACCATGAAATGTAAAGCATTGTTCCAGTATAAGTTGAATGAGACGTCCATATTCAGGAAAAAGGTAGATAGATTTTTTATTAAAAATATATAAATCAAATATATTCTATTCTTTGTTACAATATTCTTTGTTACCAACATCAAGAATGAGCATTTTAAATGTACTATAATCTAATTACAAAGTACTGAATGTATTTTTGGAATCCAGATTACATGTAATCAGTTACTATACCCAGCACTGATATCTTCAGCATAAAAGATGTGATGCTAAACCTGCTACAATCTTCTATAGAGGGCATTGTCTACACAACAGTGTTCCTTCACAGACATCCATTTCTTGCTTATTTTTTATTTTTATTTTTTTTTTTTGGGGGGGGGGGCAAGATACAAAAATCTGTTTATGAATTAACTTACTGATTCTGTAATCCTAGCAGTTCTCAAGCTCATGGGAGAAGATTGTGAGCAAATATAACTTAAATTCAGTCAGTTTCTCACACAAAGTTATCATATGACATCATAAAATAATAGTGCCATGGGAAGTATTATTAGTTTCACATTAGAAGTGAAATGGACTACTTTTATGAATCCTTTAAGGTTAAAGATTGAACCAGTATATTATGCAAATTCTCCTTTTTGTTCCACAGAAGAAAGAAAGTCATGCAGCTTTGGAACGACATGAGGGTGATTCAGTGATGACAGAATTTGGGTGAATATCACTGCAATAAAGCTAACATAAGGAGTATACATTCTTGTCTATAAAACTTGAACGGTCTCATTGGACAGATCTCTGTATAAATAAAGTAAATGACTATTGCAATACAATATTATTGTGCTTTAGAAATCAACACTAAACGATGTATAATTGGAGGGGAATTCAGTAGTTCAACAGTAAGCACAGTTGAGAAAATGAATGGGTTTCATCTTAATCACCTCGAGGCTCTTGCCTGCGGGGAGGGGTGATAAGAGGCAGTTGGCAGGATGTTAAGAGTATTTTCAGAGCTTTGTGTAGAATTCAATACACTTAGATGTCAAAGATGGAGGTAAGATCACAGCTAGTGGTTTCTGGGGCTAAATGCACATCATATCAAGTCTTCTGAGCTTTGGAGCTGCCAAAGCACATGGTGCTGGAAAGTTTAGTAAACTTTCTATCATTATCATCTTGTAAAACTGTGGCATCCATTTTTTGGCAACCCGAATGTTTTGAGCAGTGAGTGTCAGAACAATCCCCTTAAGTTATTAAAAACCTTTAGTTGAAATGTTGCGGGTATTAAAACTGAAGTTTTTCTTAACATAAGGAGCTTGTTGCAACCAGCTGCTGGCCTTTAATAGTCAGAAGCCAGATGAGCCCCCATCCGTCTTCAGAAGTCAAAAATATATTCAGCCCTTAGTTGTTAACCCATCCAGTCAAAGAAAGCAGGAATATCAATGCTGGGAGCTGATGCACTATTTCTTGAGATCAGCAGCCTTAACAAACTGTGTTTTTAACAAGCTTAAAGGGGTCATATGACGCGATTTGATGTTTTCCTTTGTCTTTGGAGTGTTAAGCTGTCCGTGCATACATAAGATCTGTAAAGTCGCAAAGATTAAAGTCTCAAACCCAAAGAGATATTCTTTCTAAAAGTAAAGACTCATCCACGCCTTCCTAAAATGCCTCATTCAAACATGCCCCCACCTGTCTACATCACTGTGTCGGAAGATTTGCATAACACCGCCCAAATGTATACGCAAAGAAAGAAGGCGTAACTTTTATTCTCGCTGTGGTATTGTTCATGTCGTGGAAATGCTGTGTGTTTCTAAATATGGTAAGGGGCCTAACATTTCCTTCACACGCTTGAGTTATTCGGCCAATCATAACGCACTGTATAGCTGGCCAATCAGAGCACACCGCGCTTTTCAGAACGATGAGGTTTGTAAAAATGTATGCATTTCAGAAAGGCGGAGCAGAGAGAAACGACAATAATGTACGGTATTTGGAAAATAATGTGTTTTTTGAACCTTAAACCGCGTTAACACATAGCATTACACCAAATACACAAAATAATGTTATTTTTAGCAATGTCATATGACCCCTTTAAATTGTACATGATTTTTACCTCAGTTTAGTCCACTCTAAAGATATGAGTCCAATGCAATATTTCAAAAATAGCATTTTGTCAGATATGTATCTGCAATATTGTAACAGTTGTAGCTATAATTGGCTACAGAAGTAGCAATGTGATTTTGGTTTGTGAGTTCAGCTCCTACTGGTACAAATGTTTAAAAACAGGGCTAAATTTTAATACCGTGCACTCAGGATTAGTTTCCAATCTTTATAGTTTCTTTACATTATGCTAATATCTGTTACATATACCAGTGTTTAATGAGTCTGGGCTCCCTCTGCATATTTAAATAAGGCTTGTAGAATTTTATAAGGTTTTGTAGTGTAAGTGATGCATATTTGCCTGCTTTCATCTGTCTTTGTTTACTGGAAAGTGCTTTTAAATGGAACTGCGTGTTCCAAATTCTGCTGAATTTTCTGGCCTCCTATCATGAACATAACTTGGATTTCTAAACATCCTGCCGTATTAATGTCCTCTCTTCTGCTGTGGTGATGATGATGATGATGATGAGTGCAAAAAATTGTGCTTGGAAAAACATGAGACAAAGCCACAGCTCTCCTAGCACCTGGGTGGATGAACCTAGGCCACGCACCAGACATCCCTGCTTGTTCAGAAGGATCAAAGGAAGTCAGCGCAGGCACGCTAGACATTCAAGTCCCTTCACAGATGTTGATGTTGACTCTGGAAACCCATGCAAAGACCTGGCTTTCCTGGAATTTGGGAAATAGCTCTAGCACTAGGGCCATGTGGGATCTCAAAAAAAGAACATGTTAGATTGAGTAAGCAAGGGAGCAGGAACGAGAGAGAGAGAGAGAGAGGAGGGAGGGGGAGATGAGTTTTTTTTTTTTTTCACAGACCATTGTAAGCAGTCAGAGAGGCAAATAGTGAAGTGCAGAGGAGAGCAACAGGCAGTCGTCTCCAGAGAGAGCCTGAGAGCAATGCTCAGTCTACTGACAACAACTCAACATCCGGACAGTAAGGAAGAGGGAGGTTTTTCATACTGCAGCCTGCCCTGGGGCCTCAGAAATCATCTGCCTTCTTCACAGCAATGCCTGCACCACATACTGAACTAAGGACAAAGTTTCTTCACTTCATATAGTCTGATTTGCACATGGACACTGTAAGTCCTCTATGCATTTCCACCTTTAACCTGCTGGATCAAGGGATACAATTTGAAGTTTCACTGTCCACTCTTTTCTGAAGTTGTTTTCCATGCAAGTCTTGTCAATATGCTGCCTGTGGTTTTTGTGACATGGTGGGTCTGGGTGTTGCTTGGAAGCGTAGGAGGACAGTCCCAATCTCAGCATCAATCTCAGACTGATGACTCCAACCCATGGAGACAGATGATTCAATGGGAGAACAATGGACGTGTGTTCAGTCTTCTCAACAGTGGGGCTGAATACGTCCCGGCTCGGGCTCGGGAGCGTAGCAGGAACCCCCGAGTGCTTTTAGCGGACGCTTCCAACCGTCGATCACAGGGTGGGAATGTACGGAGGCAAGCACCCTCCAGAGGAACCTCTGAGACTGTGAGAGGCCAAGCCAGACATCCGTTTGGGTTTGGCCAGGTACCGGACAACTGGCGTCAAGGTGCAGCTGGAACAGGTGAAACGAGTCGCTTCCAATCATCTACCGGCTCTCGCTTTAGACAATCCTCCGGCTCATCCTCCTCCTCATCCTCATCCTCTTCTTCTTATCAACAGTATCCTTTCCCTCAACAGCCTCCTTATTCTGCTCCTCATGACTCGGTTTTGGACAGGTCAAACGAACCTCCCTTCCGTGGAACGGGGTACTCCACTGGTGGTGGCTATGCCGGAGTAGGATATGGAGGAGGTGGGTACTCCACTGGAAGTTTTGGAGGAGGTAGCTATAATGGAGGGGGTCCTGCAACCGACGACAGGTCTCAATACTATCCCTCTTACGGTCAACCATACCAAGCTGTTCCTGCCCAGCCTGCGCAGCCACCGGTCGCTGATGGATTGGACCACAGGTACATGCACAGTCTGTACAACGAGGACTCTCGAGATGCTGCAGTACCTGTTTCTAGCAACACAGGCTCATCGTTCCAGCCTGCAGTGCAAAGCCCCCAGTTTGAACAGTTTCCCCCCTTTGGAAGGCCCCAACCACAGCCTCCGTTTGTACAGCCACCTCCACGCAACCCTCTCATCTCTAACAACGCAGAGAGCCTCAATGTAAATGCAGGGAGTGTTTATCGTCCTCAGCAAAGAGGTATGATGCATATCCATGTCGTATACACTTGTAAAAGAATCTCGTTGTACATCCCACACTAATGTTACTCAATAGTTTGCTTATTGGGTCATAGACCAGCAGTCCAGAAAGTGTGTTTTGCAGATATTGCAGTGAATGCTGAATGCTGTCGAGCAAGGCTGCATGCTGCTATCCTAAGTAAAGTTAATCACAGAGGAAATACAGTAGGTACTTAAGCTCTTTCACGGCTGGAGATTTGTGGAAATGGATGCACGTGTGGAGCTCGTTTCAGATTCTCGCTCTCTCTCAAGAAAAGGAAGTGAGAAAAACAGAGAGACATCAAAAAAAATGTTGTTCTTCTGCCATCTCTTTGTGTTTCCCGGCAGCCCTTTGGATGTAGCAAACATATAACCCAAGGGACTCAAATTGCACAAAATTGTAAAGCTGTTTGCTTACGCAGCTGGTAATGGGCATTGCTTTTGAGATTTTTTTTCTGTTTGTTTCCTCATAAGCAGTCAGTGAAAATGACTCTCTCCTAATGTCTGAGCATCTTTCATTTCCATCCCCCCATTGCCATTGTGTTTCAATTTACAATCAAAGAAGTTCCAAGTCCATCTTCATCTCAGAGGCAGGGTTATTGGAACCAGGTGTTGTAGGATGTGAGCGTGGGTGTAAGAGTATGTGGTAGTTGGTGTGTGCGCTTAGTGCCTATGGATACTCGTTCCGCACAAAGAGTGCTCATTGTTTGAAGATTTGGTTCTGGTTTTGGTGATGACTGCATTGCGAGGGCTAAGGGTGAATGTTCCCAGTATTTGCTTTAGAGGGCGGAGCAAGGGGCTCAAGTGGCTTGGTTGTTGCGGGGTGGGTGGTGAACATGAGCGGTGTGTGTGGGGGATTGTGGGGTGTTACTACATAAGGAGTGGGAGATGGAAAGTACCCAGCACACATGGGGTCCATTGCCTCAGGAAACAGAAAATATTTTGCTAACCCCTAAATAAAAGTGTGTGTGTGTGTGTTATGCATGTTATGTGAACATGTGTGAGGAGGCGGGTGTGCGTAAGGCCTTTGGGACTGAGTTTCTGGCCACTGCCAAGGCTCATTTTGTAATGTGAAATGGTCTTTGTCTCTTGCTTGAGTCACTTCACGCACGACTAATCACCCTAGTTTACAAAATCTGGTCATAAGGGAAATGGGTGTAAACTCAATCCACTGGAAAGAACACATGTGGAAAAAAATTACATTACTCATTACCCAATGATGCAATCACAAACAAATAAGTTGAAATCAGAGCTCCAGACTGCGGGAACATATATTATCTATGAATCTGAATCTTAGAAATTGAAATAACATTAGATGGGACACATTTACTTGACTTGACTCATAGCATTAAACCTCTTTAAGATAGATGTTGAGATCTGGCCTCTATCTGACCAGTGGACATTCATTTATTTTACTTACATCTTCTTAAAAAAACAGTATGCTGTCATCATGTTTTTTCTAAATTCTTGTGGACTTTATGTGGAATTTAAGTCAACTTCAACACATCCTAAAGTTTATCTTAATCTACAGCTGTTTATAATGAATATCGGTGTAGTGCAGGCATCCAGAGAACAGAATTTTGTGGAGAAAAGTGCAGACTGTGTGAAGAAACTTTTGCTGGATAACCACAGTCTTTCACACTCTCTTTACACTGTTTACAAAAGCTGACCAAGGAAGTTTCCTGAGGCCTTTCCTGAAGTCTGTTTCAGACCGAGCTGGCAAATCAGTTGTGTACACAGAGGTGGAGATGGCAAAGCATTCACTGGAGTAGAGGGGCGGCACAAACGAGTCTAAAATAAGGAGACTGACCAAGGGCATTATGTTTTATAGAGTGAAAGTTGCTCCCAACTCTAAGCATGCCTCCAGCAGAAGTGAGGTTAGATCTGCACTCCACATTGTTGCTTTGAAAAATCCTCCCTGCTGGAAACAGCTGAATTTTCATGCTACTCCAAGCTGGTTTAAGTTTGTTATTGCTGGTCTGGCTGTCGGCAAAAAAATGCTGCTGGATGACCATCAAAGTCTTGCTGGTTAAGGTAATTAAGAGGCCTAGTGGGACTCCAGTATCATACGCTGGAGTCCATCGGTGCTGATCTTCTCAACAGGGTTATTTTCTCTGAAATCCATGACATGCAAAGCAGGAAAGCAAATATGCTGTCGCCTTCCCTTTGAAGAAATGTTAATGTCCACCTACGGACTCTTAGACTGCACTCTTATTATATTCATAAGATTATTTAGACATAATGTGAGCTTGCATTTTAAGTGTAAATAAAGGTGATAAGTAGTTTCTGTACTGGCCCTGTACAGAGTTGTATGAACATTAGCTGTTACCGCTAGCTCTGTTTTTCTTTTTTCTTTCTTTTTCTGTTTTTTTAACAGACTTGGTCACAGGCCCGGTTTTGATCCAGCAGGGAAGTGATCTCATTTTTGTTTTGCTGTCACCTCTCCCTCATCTTTTGTACTCTCTCTCTCCTCTCTCTCTCTCTCTCTCTCTCTCTCTCTCTCTCTCTCTCTCTCTCTCTCTCTCTCTCTCTCTCTCTCTCTCTCTCTCTCTCTCTCTCTCTCTCTCTCTCTCTCTCTCTCTCTCTCTCTTCCTTTACGTGCAACACTTTCTTTTCTTATTTTTACGTGACCTTGAAACCAGATGAGAAACAATGTTTAATGCATTATACTGTGAGGCTTCAGCATTACCTCCTCAAAACCCTCTTCATCTCTTGTGTATTTTGTCAAAGGCATGCTTATTTAGATACAGCCATTTTTCAAATATTTTACTTTTATTTTTTTTATTTTTTTACATTTAATAGTATGTAACATCAGAACAGCTCAGAACATTAAAGAAGCACATTTGTCCCCAGGACAGTGCGTTATGAGACCTGACAATGTTATCCTAAAAAAATAATAATAAAAATAACAGTCTGGGTATTTTATGGTCAAAGTTGATCTCCAAAGATGGTCCGTTTGCTGCTTTGGTGCACTTTTCTTGGTCTTTTTGCTTGTTTTAAAGGGATTTGGACATTTGGTGGTCAGACGTGTCTGTTTGGTGGCTTTAGAGTAGTTTTGGACATGTTCGACATGATCAGACTGGTTGGTTTGGTGGTTTTGAACACTTTGCAGGTGGTCAGACTTGTCAGTTTGATGGTTTTAGGGTGGTTTTCAGATGGACAGGCATTTGGACACACTTAGTTTTGGACATGTTCATCATGGTCAGACTGTCACTGGTCAGTCTGGTGGTTTTTAAAGTGGTTTTGGATACTTTTCAGGTGGCCAGGCATTTGGACACACTTTAGGTTGTCAGACTTGTCAGTTTGGTGGTTTTAGAGTTTTGGACTCATTTCAGTTCATCAGAGCAGTTGGTTTTGGTGGTTTTCAAGTGGTTTTGGACATTTTTAGGTGGTCAGAGCAGTCAGTTTGGGGATTTTAGAGATTTGCACATGTTTTGGGTGGTCAGACCAGTCAGTTTGGAGCTTTTAGAGTTTTAAACACTTTTTTTGGTGGACAGACTAGTCAGCTTGGTGGTTTTTAGAGTGGTTTGGGGAGTTTTTCAGGTTTCCAGGCTGGTCTGTTTGGTGGTTCTAGGGTAGTTTTAGATTATTTTTATGTGACCAGGTGGTGGTTTTAAAGTTATTTAGACACATATCATGTAGGTTCAGGGGTTTTTGGGTGCATTTTATTCTACAAACCAGCTGAAAATCAGCTTGACGAGGGCTGAATACCAGCCTAGACCAGCTATGACCTACTAAGACCAGTTAAGAAGTTTTATTTTCCCCCTTCAGTGTAATTTCAGGAAATGAGCTTCAGCAGCTGGTGCTACACTGTAACCCGATGATGTCTCCTGTTTTTAGGTTTGCCTGACCTGGTTCCTGACCCGAATTATGTCCAAGCCTCCACATATATTCAAAGAGCCCATATGTACTCCTTACGCTGTGCTGCAGAGGAGAAGTGTTTGGCCAGGTGAGAATCCTCAATTCTTCTATTTATGAAATGGCAAAACAAAGCTGGCCATGCAGTATTTACACAATAACCCTCCCACACTCGTTTACAACTGTTTACACCACACCATACAATAATACTTCAAACAACTGACGAGGAGAGTGTCTGATGCAGAAGTATGGGTGGTGTCACATCATATAAATTCCAGCCTGCTGTTATGAGCTCATCTCATATATACAACATGTTTCATTACTCAGTGCTGCAGTCCTTCATTAAGGTTTTATTTTCTCCTCAGCTCTGCCTATAGTGCTGACACCACAGACTACAGTCTCAGGGTTCTTCTGCGCTTCCCTCAGAGAGTGAAGAACCAAGGGACGGCTGATTTCATGCCCAACCGACCTCGTCACACCTGGGAGTGGCACAGCTGTCATCAGTGAGTCTCTCTTTACATCAGTACATGTGGAGACCGCATGGGCACAGAATACGCAGGGGACGTGGTGGACTTTTAATAAAATGTAAATCAGTCTCTGCACTTTTTCCAGGCAGGTGTGTTCACGTACATGTTTTCTAGGGCCAGTGCAAATAAATCTACATTTGAAGTCAAAGAGACAGGATAGTCAATGCATGACCTGACATTTTATTCACCAAAATGAGGTGATGTGAACATTATAGAGCACTAAATACTTTTTTTGGGGAATAATACATTTTTTACTCATAAAAAAAATAAAACATAATTTTCTTTGAGTTGTAATTCAATATTCATACTTTGTTTAACAAAAATTAAAAAATAAAACACCAAAATAATTTTTCATAAAATAAATGGACAATACGTGGACAAAACTGTTACGGGGCTGACGAGACGAGAGACAGGTGGATCCATTCGCAAGGCTTTATTATTAAACATGGTCAATACAGGCAGGGTCAGACAGTAGCAAACAGGTATGGCATGGGCAAGACACAAGAATAATCCAAGGCAAGCGTGGGTCGGAGATCGGCGTACAGTATCCAGAGAGCTAGGCAGAGAGATAGTCCAAGGTAACGAGCAATAATCCAACACGAGGTAATCAGAGTCCAAAGGGCAAGGCAGAGAGAATAAACCAGACGACAAGAGCAGGAATCAAACACGGGAAGACAAACTAAGGATACTAGGAAACGCTTGGTATGCAGACTGGCTAACAATACTCGGCCGAGTGTGAGGGAAAGTCCATGGCTTAAATAGTGCGTGGGTGTGTGTGTGATTGGGTGATGGTGATTGTGAGATTGTAAACAGGTGCAAGCGAGAAGATGGTGAACAGCTGTGTGGGTGCGGTGGATGATGGGAAATGTAGTCTATGAGTGATCTGTGACTGACTGTGTGCTGTGAAAGTCCGTGTGGTGGGTGAGTGACCTCTAGAGGTGAGTGACTGGAAGTTCATGGCTTGGATTCGTGACAAAAACGGACAAAACGTCTGGAGATCTTAAAGGTCTCTTTCAAGTTGACATCTTGAAATTGTGATCTCCAAAGACCAATGGCTAAATGAACACTGCAAATTTGGCAAATCATTCTAAGATAATTATTATTACATTTTGTTTCTTTTATATTTATACCTTCCAATTTAAGACTAAAATCTAAATTTAGTTTTTCGTCTATATCATTTCCTAATAATTGCCTAAGCTCTGAGGGAATGGCATTAATTACCATCATATACTCTTTGACAGGTAAGCTATATAAAATTAATATTTTTCTAAAAACTCTAAACAGGTAAGCACAAGGAAATCCCTAATAAGGACAAAGACACTCAGTGATCGCTGTAGCTAAGCTTTATAAAAAGCAGAAACGATTTGACTGATGAAACGTGTAGACAATAAACACACGATTGTGACAATATGTGGTTTATATGTGTCTTTCAAGTCATGTCCAGGTAATAAAAAATATATATATTAATAATCTTGTGCTAATTCACATACAATTTGAAACTATAAAATATACGTATTTTCTGCCATAAAATGGGGGGGGGGGTGTTTGCAGTATATAAACCAATCATAAAATTGTAATTAGGAAAATATAGGGAAAAAAATTGTAGAATACAAATTATTAGATATTGTCATTTATAGTCTTTGTTATTGTCCAGCAGTGTATTTGATTTCTTTGTCAATCAAAAGTAAGAGATAAGAAGAAAATAATAATGATAATAATAAAACCTGTTAAATAAAAAAAAGGTGTTACATTTGTCATTTCTGTCCCCCTCACCATGCAATTCCTGCCTTAATTAAAAGTCCCAGAATTATGGATTATAATAGTGCCCGATTGTGCAAGTATTCAGTTGGTTTATATTCCTTACCTTGTATCCGAATCTAAATTAATGTTGGCATCTATGTATGTATTTGGTTTCACTTGGTGAAGGGCTGTTATCCTCCGAGGGGATTTCCATAACATTTCCATGTACAATCATCTGGGCCTCGTGACAAGAGAAAATGAATGTCTGTCAGTACTTGTCAGGTCTGTGTTTATTCGCCTGTAGCTGTTCATTACATCACGTCTGCGTCGTGAGCATTTGTGAGAATTGTTCTTTTGCATCGTGTTGAACATCATCGATGATGGCTGTCACTCATGTCGGCTCATATTGTCATCTGTCATTGAAAATGAGTGATTTAGGATCTCACTGTAGCTGCAAATTGCTGCCAATGTTAATGTTCATAATAATGAGAGTGTTCTAGTCAAAGCTCGGGTCCCCAAACTTGACATGATCCACCTCAGAATATAAATGAAAATGAATGATTAATTAAATATTAGGACTGTCAATTAAACATGTTAATTTAGTCTAATTAATTAAACAATCTTACTGACTATACATAGAGAGAGAGAGAGAGAGAGAGAGACTATATATATACTTCTATATAGTTTGGGATCTATTATATACAGTATATATTCTTTTATGTTTTTGAAAGAAATCTGCTCACCAAGGCTGCATTTTTTTATCAAAATTACTGTAAAAACAGTGAAATATTATTACAATGTAAAACAGATGTTTTCTATGTGAATATCTATTAAACTGTAATTTATTCCTGTGATCAAAGCTGTATTTTCAGCATCATTACTCCAGTCTTCAGTGTCACATGATCTTCAGAAATCATAATAATATGCTGATTTGCTGCTCAAGAAACATTTCTGATTATTATCGATGTTGAAAACAGTTGTGCTGCACAATATTTTTGTGGAAACTGTGATACATTTTATTTTTCATGATTCACAGATGAATAGAAAGTTCAGAAGAACAGCATTCATTTGAAAAATAAATATTTTGTTACATTATAAATGTCTTTACTTTTGGTCCATTACATGCTTTAAATTTAATATTTATATTAAAATTCTGTACATACTGTATATATTTTTAATATATATATTGATGCATGTCATTAACTGAGATGAAATTTAATTAATTCTAAAATAATTTTAATTGGTATATCATGTAATTGATTTAATTGCAATTTTTTTAATTGGTAGACAGTCCTATTAAAAATCAATTGGAAGTGTAGTACAGTTTAATTCTGCAATAAATCAATCAATCAATAATGTAGATGAAAGTTTAGTTGGTCTGTAGGTTTGAGTGATGCAGTGGAAGGCTGAGATGCATTTAGTTGTATTTTGTTTTACTAAACCTGACTCCCATTAGCACCAGCATTCATCCCTGCTTCACTTTTTATCTCAAAATGAATGCAAGCGCTGACTGTAGTTCAGTCGAGGTGCAGACGAGTGTCAGTTTCTACGGCTGGTGAGCATTTGCTCATAAACAGATTATTAATGTAACCTGAAAATGTCAGTACATGAAGTATTTAGCACTTTAACTCATTTCTAATGCAATTAGACAGCTGAGCGGTGTGATGACGATGGTGCATGTGAACAAGCACCTGACTCTCTTTGAAGAAGAAGAACTGCAGGGAGATGTTTGTCAGTGAGCAGAAGCTAATCTATAATTGCTCGCACATCTCCGCTTCAACATGTTTGATATTTTTGTAGAGATTGAATGTGTCCTTGGTGTCTCATTACTAATAGCTGAAATGAAAACTGCAGTAGCCGGTGAAACTGCTTTCCAGTGCTTTGACTGTTTTGATTTCTCTCTGCATGCACAAAGACAACAGCAAGGTGAAGTGTAGACATACACTAAACAGATTTCTTTGAGTCTCAGGGTGTGACCGACTGTGGCCCTTCATCTCTGATGTAAGAGCTCAGGATAGAGAGGTAGAGAGCCTTGGTTCCTAGAGGCTTTGATGACAGACAAGAAGAAAACATATTTATATATGTAACCTGAACCCAGCTTGTGACCCCCCCCCCCCCAATCTCTAAAGACTGTCAGTCAAAATGGCTGATCAGTTCTGACAAATATTGTAAATATTAAAAATCTCTCTCTATGTAACGGAGTTGAGGCGGAAGCCGAAGTAGAATCCATATGCAGAGTTTATTAAACAGTTCCACAAATCCAAACTCAGTGTCAGCAAAGCAAGCGGTGAGGTCGATACACAAGGAGGCAGTCCAAACAGGCAAACAGATAAAAGTGCAATCCAAAAGAGAAGTCAAGAGAAACAGGCAAACTGGTCATACACAGGAGAACTAGACAGAGATATAAACGCTTGGTAAGGCAGGGTAAACTGGCAATACTTCGCAAGGATGCAATGTGGTGGCCAGGTTAATATGGCCGCCAAACAGGAAGTAACTGCAGAGGAAGAGCTCACAGTCAAAACTCAGGCGAGAGCTCCCTCTGCTGGCGTGGTGTTACAGAACCCCCCCCTCTAGGAGCGACTCCTGGCGCTCTACGTGGACGTCCCCGTGGTCGTGGCGCTGGACGGTCGGGCCTGGCTCGATGAAATTCCTCTATGAGTGATGGGTCCAGAATATCAGAAGCAGGTATCCATGATCTCTCCTCTGGTCAGTAGCCCTCCCAGTCCACCAAGTATTGAAGCCGACCCCCTCTACGCCTTGAGTCCAGCAGCAGATTTACCCTATAAGCTGGCAATCCGTCGATGTCCAGCGGAGGTGGTGGCTCTTGGGACTCCGCGTTGGGGTCGGCATTCGGGTGGACCGGTTTGAGGAGCGAGACATGAAAAGATGGAGAGATGCGGTAGTTAGCAGGAAGCTCAAGCTGATATGTGACCTCATTTATTTGTTTTAAAATTTTGAATGGGCCAACATACCTTGGGCTGAGCTTCCTGCTCGGCAGACGTAGCTTGATGTCCCTGGTGGAGAGCCAGACCCTTTGTCCCGGTTGGTAGGGAGGATGTGGACGCCTTCTTCGATTGGCCTGGAGTTCTTGTACTCGTACAGCTCTTTGAAGATGAACATGAGCGCTGTCCCACACCCTCTCGCTACGACGTATCCAGTCATCCACTGCTGGAACAGAAGAAGGTTCGTCAGACCACGGGAACAAAGGGGGTTGATATCCGAGCACACATTGAAAGGGGGTGAGTCCTGTAGAGGCATGAGTGAGGGAATTTTGAGCATATTCCGCCCATGGTAGGAATTCCTCCCACCGGTTTTGTTCCCGGCTGCAGTAAGATCTCAAGTATCTACCGATCTCCTGGTTCAATCTCTCGACTTGACCGTTTGACTGGGGATGATATCCTGACGTCAAACTCACGTTAATGTCCAATTGACGACAAAAGGCTTTCCATACCTGGGAAGTGAACTGAGTTCCTCGATCAGAAACAATGTCTTCGGGTAAACCATAAATTCGGAAGACCTGATGAAATAATGCTTGAGCTGTCTCCATGGCAGTTGGTAAACCCTTGAGGGGAATGAGGCGGCAAGACTTGGAGAATCTGTCAATGATGACCAGAATGGTTGTGAAATCTTTGGCGGGGGGCAGATCAGTCACAAAGTCAATTGACAGATGGGACCATGGACGTTGAGGAATAGGTAGGGGCTGCAGCAGACCAGATGGAAGTTCCTTTGGGGTCTTAGACTGTGCACAAATTTGACAAGCCTTCACGTAATCTGTTATTTCTCTATTCATTGCTGGCCACCAGAAAGCATTGTGGATCAATTTGATGGTACGAGAGATACCTGGATGGCCTGAGTTGATGGATGTATGGACCCATTGCATGACCCGCTGTCGTAGTACCTGGGGAACATACTGCTTGTTGGGTGGGCACCTGGCAGGCGGAGGATCTTGTTGAGTGGCCCTTTGAATTTCCTCCATGATGTCCCAGTTTACAGGAGCAATAATGACTGAGGGAGGCAAGATGGGTTCTGGTGAATGTTCTTGGAAGGGAGGATCATGGCGCCTGGAGAGGGCATCTGCTTTACTATTCTTGCTTCCTGGACGATATGTGACAGTAAACTGGAATCTTGAGAAGAATAATGACCATCTGGCCTGACGTGGATTTAGTCTTTTGGCACTTTTTACATACTCAAGGTTTTTGTGATCTGTGATAACCTGAAATGGATGAATGGCTCCCTCCAGCCAATGTCTCCACTCCTCTATTGCCGCTTTCATGGACAGTAACTCCTTGTTACCAACATCATAGTTCCTCTCAGCAGAAGTAAGTTTCCTTGAAAAGAAAGCACATGGATACAACTTAGCTGGTTGACCATGACGTTGTGATAGTACTCCTCCAATTCCACAGTCTGAAGCATCCACCTCCAGTACAAATGGCAGGTTAGGGTCAGGGTGTTTCAAGATAGGGGCCGACGTGAAGCTTGATTTGAGTTTTGTGAAAGCGGCGGTAGCTTCGTTTGACCATCTCAACTTGGATGGTTTCCCCTTCAGGAGAGATGTCAAAGGTGATGCAATCATGCTGTAGTTTCTGATGAAACGGCGATAGAAGTTTGCAAAACCTAGAAATCGTTGAAGTTCCTTAATTGTTGATGGTTGAGGCCATTCCGTAACTGCATGAATCTTGGAATTATCCATCTCGACTCCATGATGACTTATGTGATATCCTAAGAAAGTGGTGTGCTGTACATGGAATTCACATTTCTCTGCTTTCACAAAGAGCTGGTGTTCTCGAAGACGAGAGAGGGTGGTTTGAACATGTTTAATGTGTTCATCTTCAGACTTGGAATATATAAGGATGTCGTCTATGTAGACAATCACATACTGGTTCAACATGTCCCTGAAGATTTCATTGATAAATGATTGGAACACAGCTGGGGCGTTGGCTAGTCCAAACGGCATCACCAAGTACTCATAGTGACCTCCTGTGGTGAGAAAAGCTGTCTTCCACTCATCCCCTTCTTTGATGCGAATGAGATTATAAGCACTCCTCAAGTCTAGCTTGGTGTAAATCTTAGCCTCTCGAAGCTGTTCTAATGCGGCAGGAACAAGTGGAAGAGGATAGCGGAATTTTACAGTAACATTGTTGAGACCTCGGTAATCAATGCAAGGTCGTAGACCTCCATCCTTCTTCTCAACGAAGAAGAACCCCGCTGCTGCTGGAGAGGTAGAGGGCCTAATAAAACCAAGGTTCAAAGCCTCTTCAATGTAATCTTCCATAGCCTTGGATTCATGGCGTGATAGTGGGTATACCTTACTCTTGGGTGGCATGGCATGGGGTAGAAGATCGATGGTGCAATCCCAGTGACGGTGAGGTGGTAGCTGTGAAGCTTTGCTCTTACTGAACACATCTGAAAAGTCCTGATAGTAGGCAGGGATTTTAACACTGAAGGCAGAAGCTGGATCTTCAGCAGATGTTGTGAGACATGGTTGTGGCATATTGACGGGCATGCAATGGCTTCGACAAAATTCAGACCAGTGAGTCAATTCTCCATGATTCCAGGATAATACAGGATCGTGAGTGGATAGCCAGGGGTATCCTAGGATGATTTCAAATCAGGGTGAATCAATGATATAGAAAGAAATGCTTTCTCTGTGGAAGAAATTCTCTGGCCAGAGGAGAAATGGCCCCCCGACTGAGCCTGGTTTCTCCCAAGGTTTTTTTCTCCGTTCTGTCACCAATGGAGTTTTGGTTCCTTGCCGCTGTCGCCTCTGGCTTGCTTAGTTGGGGACACTTCATTTCCAGCAATATCGTCGACTTGATTGAACAAAATTTTTTTTTGAACTGAACTTAGCTGGACGATGCCATCACTGAATTCAACAATGAAATGCCTTTAACTGAAAATTGAGTGTTTAATCTTGTCATTTTACATTATTGACACTATTTTCCCATTTTGATATTGTGCAGTTGCTTTGTCACAATTTGTATTGTTAAAAGCGCTATATAAATAAAGGTGACTTGACTTGACTTGACTTGGAACAATCCAATCTGTAACTGAGCAGGTGCAGTTTGTCTGGTAACTCCTCCCTCAATGGGTTTGTTGTTGACATCGGTGATGCAAATGGTGGGCACACAAGGTAGTGTGGTTAAACTGTACTTCTTGACGATATCCTTGTTGATCAGATTCAAGGCGGCACCGGAGTCAATCAACGCTGTCAAAGAAATGGGACCATCTTTAGTAGTTAGCCGAACAGGAATGAGAAATGACTTTGAGATTGGTAGAGAGAATTGATCACCACTCACCCGGCTGGTAACGGAGACGGACCTCCGGGCTTTGTGTGGGCATTCGACGTTACGATGGCCTGTTTCACCACAGTAGTAGCACAGATTCTGTTGGCGGCGTCGAGTTCTCTCCTCATCAGATAAATGAGCATAATTTATTTGCATGGGCTCTTGGTGATCAGAGGGCGCAGTGAGGGAGTTAAGAACTGGTTGTCGAGTGGATTTTCTCTTGGGTGTGTTTCTCAGCAAATTATCGATCTTGATGGCCATGGTGATGAATGCAGTAAATGTTAAGTCCTCACCCTTGCAGGCTAACTCAGCCTGAAGCTCCAAATTTAAACTCTGTTTGAACACAGCCTTCAATGACACATCATTCCATCCACTTTGAGCAGCAAGAGTTCTGAATTCAATGGCGAAATCTGCAGCGGTGCGGTTCCCTTGTGACATGTGAAGCAATTGCGTAGAAATATCCTTGCCCCCCTCAGGATATTCAAATACTTCACTAAGTTGTTGTAATAGATACTCAAAAGACGATTGAAATCGTGAATCTGCCTCCCAAACCGCTGAAGCCCAATCAATCGCTTTGCCAGATAACAAAGACATTAGGAACGTGCATTTACTTCCCTCAGAAGAAAACTGATCTCTTTGGCTTTCCACATAGATACGGACTTGACGAATAAACCCACGACATTGTCCTGCTGAACCATCAAACTTATCTGGCAATGCCAGTCTTACCGTTGATGTGGAGGGCGAGGGAAGCGATCGAATGTAGTGGGTTAAATGGTCGTTTGCGGATTGCAGTTTGTTGAGTTGTTCCTGGTAATTTTTCAACAACTCGCTCTGATAAGCGAAAGCTGCTTGGAGCTGAGAAACCTCTGCTGGATTCATTGGTGGCGAAGTATTCTGTAACGGAGTTGAGGCGGAAGCCGAAGTAGAATCCATATGCAGAGTTTATTAAACAGTTCCACAAATCCAAACTCAGTGTCAGCAAAGCAAGCGGTGAGGTCGATACACAAGGAGGCAGTCCAAACAGGCAAACAGATAAAAGTGCAATCCAAAAGAGAAGTCAAGAGAAACAGGCAAACTGGTCATACACAGGAGAACTAGACAGAGATATAAACGCTTGGTAAGGCAGGGTAAACTGGCAATACTTCGCAAGGATGCAATGTGGTGGCCAGGTTAATATGGCCGCCAAACAGGAAGTAACTGCAGAGGAAGAGCTCACAGTCAAAACTCAGGCGAGAGCTCCCTCTGCTGGCGTGGTGTTACACTCTATCTATATATCTATCTATCATTTAAAATGTTTTATTTATTTATTGCTGTTTTCAGTATTTTAGCTATTTGCAAAGTATAAGTAAAATTAAAACTATAATAAGAATTATTATACGAGCCCCATTTTCAGGGGCTCAAATGTAATTGAACAACTGTAACTCATGGACATCAGCAGAGACTGGGTTTCTTCTTTGTGATGTTTGTCAGGTCTTTACTGCAGCTGACGTCAGTTGTTGTTTGTTTGTGGCTCTTTCTGTCTTTATTTCAGTCTTCAGCGAGTGAAATGCTGCTCGATCGTGTCGAGATCAGGAGATTGACTCGGCCATTGCAGAATATTTTACTTCAAAAACTCCTGGGTTGCTTTTGCTGTTGTTTTGGGTCATCGTTCATTTGTACTATTAAGCTCCACCCAATCAGCTTTGCTGCATGTGACTGAATCTGGGCTGAGAGTATATCTCTATACACTTCTGTCTCATCATCACTAAACAGCAGTAACCCAGAGCCACTGAGGCCATGCAGCTCATGATCTCACTGATCCATGTTTCACAGATGATGTTGTGTGCTTCGGATCATCAGCTGTTCCCCAGACTGTTTTCTTCCCGTCATTCTGGTGCAGGTTGATATTAATTTCAGCGTCCAATGAATGCTTTTCAAGAATATCAGCCTCTGTATTTGCTCTGGTGAAGTCTTCTCTTGATTGTAAACACGTCTGTCTCCTGGAGAGTGCTCTTCTCTTGGCTGGATGTTGTGAAAGGGTTTTTCTTCACCATGGAGAGGATTCTCCGATCATCATCACTGTTGTCCTCCGTGGACGTCCAGGTCTTTCTATGTTTCTGAGCTCACCGGTGCGCTCTTGTTTTCTCAGAATGCACCAAACTGTTGATTGGCTCCTAATGTTCCTGCTCTCTCTTTCTGCTGGATCTGTTTTGTTCTTGAAGCCTAACAATCGTCTGTTTCTCTTGTATGGAGAAATCCTTTGACCGCATGATGTGATTCACAGCAACAGCTTCCAAATACAAATGATACACTTAGAATCACCTCCAGAACATTTACCTGCTTAATTGATGTAGAAATAACGAAGGAATAGCCCACATCTATCTACAACCCCAAATCAGAAAAAGTTGGGTCAGTATGGAAAACGCAAATAAAAAAAAGAAAGTAGTGATTTCTAAATTTACTTTGACTTAGGAAGAGGGTACGGGTACTTGACTGGCCTGCCTGCAGTCCCGACCTGTCTCCAATAGAGAATGTGTGGCGCATTTTGAAGCGACCCCGTACTGTTGCCCACCTTAAGACTTGTTTGCAGGAAGAATGGGACAAAATTACACCTGAAACACTTCATCACTTGGTGTCTTCAGTCCCTAAACGTCTTTTAAGTGTTGTGAAAAAGAATGGCAACATTACAAAGTGGTAAATGCTTTACTGTCCCAACTTTTTTTGGAATGTGTTGCAGGTCTGAATGACAGGAAAGGATGTATATTTACAAATGACATGAAGTTGACCAGACAAAACATGAAATATTGTGTGTTCATATTGTCTGCAATGAAATACAAGTCAAAGTAAATTTAGAAATCACTACTTACTTTTTTTATTTGCGTTTTCCATACTGTCCCAACTTTTTCTGATTTGGGGTTGTATGAAACAGCCTTTGAGTCAATTGTCCAATTACTTATGGTCCCTTGAAAAAGGGGGGAGGTACATATTAAAGAGCTGTAATTCCTTAACCTTTCGTCCAATTGTGATGGGAATAGCCTCAAATTAAAGCTCAGAGGCTGCACTTTAAGCCCATATTATATAACTGTAACTTGAATATGTTTTGGTCAGCAGCTAAAATAATAAAAATTGTGCCTGTCCAAATAAATATGGACCTGACTCTATGTGTGTGTGTATATATATATATATATATACACATACTAGTGTTGTCACGGTACCAAAATTTCAGTATTCGGTACCAATACCAGTGAAAATCCACGGTTCTCGGTACCAATTTTGGTACCAAAGCAAAACACAAAAATATGCTAAATAAAAAACACATCTTTATTAATAAAGTTAAACAAAAATAAACTGCACAAAAACCAATGCCATTTTTTATGATTATTTAAAATTATTTCAAGTTTTTCCACAATTAATAAAAGTATGAAAAAAAGTAAACAAGTTCCACCCAAAAGTTTTTGTCATATTTCTGCTGCCGCTGAAAAACATCTGTAAACGGTCTGTTTTAGGGTTTGCTGGAGCTTCATGATCTTCCTGCAGCTGTAAAAGGAAAATATAATATTAGTAAAGCAGTGGACTGAGTCTGACCAAATACAACATTAGATCATTGACTCCAGCTAAAATATAACATTTCAGTAAATAACAAACCTCAGCTTTTAGAATAAATTTAGATAAGATTATATATTTTAAGACAAGTGTATATCAAATAGAAGGAAACTGTAGTATTAAAAACACTTTACAATAAGATTCCATCTTTTAGATAACATGACCTATCACATAAACAATAGTTATATATTGCAATTATTCTTCTTAGGGTTCATTTCAAAATTTACAAATACATAAAATCAACCAATCAATCAAAGTTCAATCTGTTAAAATTATTTGATGCACAATGAACAATGATCATGTGTTTGTATTAAATAACATTCACAAACATTAATTAATGTTGTAAAAATATATTGTTCACTCACTGTAAGTTGATGTTAGATAATAACATGAAGTCATTGTAAAGGCTATACAGGAGATAACATTTGACTGTACTTTCATTTAATACAAACTGTGTACATATTTCATTTTAAAGGGGTTTTAAAACCGCTAGTGATCCAGCCAAGAATAACAACAACTAGCAACTAACTAGCAAAAAAACATTTATAAAAAAAAAGAAAAAAACAGGCCAGAACTGTTTTTTCTGACGGACTGATATGACATAAACACTGTTAACTGTTTGTACATTCTCCAACACACATATTTTAGATTCACAATTCATTTAAAAGCCTCTGGTGTGAAACAATAGTAAATACCATCATGTCCTCCTGTTGTTTTTACCCTAATAAAAGATATAGGCGCATTAAAGAAACTTCATTCTAATGCTCATTATATTAGCGTTAGCCGAATCTTTTATGAAGCAAGTGCATCTGCGCAGCTTTCAGATCGCGCAGCAAGAACCGGGTTGACAGAAAGATGGTACCGTGATGTTTTCATTTTTTTAGTACCGACTTGGTACCGAAGTACCTGGACTTTTGACAACACTAATACATACATACACGTGTGTGTGTGTGTGTCACTTATTTACCTCTTTATTTATGTATTTATCAAGATAGTAACTAACAACTTCAGTAAACTGCTGTAAAAACAGAACATTTTGATGCAGTGGAAGTAGTTAACTAGTTCTTAGTTAACTGTGGTAGCACTGATATTTCTTTATTTTTAGTGAGATGACAGCAGGCGGTTTCTTCTCAGTTTGTGATTGTTTAAATACTGCTCTGTATAACTCATATTTATTTGGATTCTACAGTATAAGTCAGGTGCACATGTAGAAGAGAGTTGCCTTATGTGATTAGCTGGCCCAATTTTGTTGTGGTTAGCACCGGTGTGTGTGTGTGTGTGTGTGTGTGTGTGTGCGTGTGTGTGTGCGTGCGATTTGTCATTCAAATGTGGTTTGCTCAGGTATTTGGCAACCGGTCCCTGAAATGTCTGTCATCCCCTCATCAAATAAGATTTAATATGCTTGGCATATTATGGGAAATATAGTATCCCTGTGGAAACTCTGAACTCTGTCAGAGGAAAGTACCTGTTTTCCCTGCCGCAGTCCTTCAGGTATCACCACAGCTTTCCAAGAAACACTTTTGCCAAAAGACCAAACAGATGGTAAGAAACAGCGGCGTGACACGTAGAGTCGCTCCTGCAGGAATATTCATGCTTTTCAAAGACTTGACCAGAAACAAAGAGCATTGCTTTAAATTATGATTTCAATGTTTATTGATCATTATTTATTTATTGATTGATGGCTGTTAACCTTTTGTCTATACTATTGATACAGTGAGTTTTTTACATTGAGATTTTAACATTCATAGATTATTTTACAGTAGGTGCTTCAATGTAACCAACTGTAATGCTATGGATGCTGTAGGCGACGGATCGTTTATAGACTTTTCTCACAGCAGCTGGAATAATTAAATGTATCATTTTAATGGCGGATTGTAATCCAAAAAGCTTTGTGTTTATGAAACACATGTGACTGAAATTAGATTATATTCCAGTTTTAAATATGCATCTGATTACAGATAGCCTGGGATTACACAAGATTTGTATTTTAAAGAGAACCAGTTCTAAGGATGAATAATTTGCTTTTTGGGTTAAAATAATTTCTTTATATGAAATTTGAATGGTATGACAATTAGAGATTAGACTGTACAGAAATTGAAATCTACATGTAGTCTAACGCTAATACACACTATATACACGCAATGCTTAACATTAACAATTTGAGAACAAAGTATAACAGTAATGATACTTTGCACAGTTTGATGTGATATGAGCTAATTAAAAGTGATTTGATTTGATTTGATTTAACCGATCGTTAGATTTAATCACCATTGGTAACGCGATGTATTGTAATGTTTTTTTTCCTCAGTTGGTCAGAACAAAAGTGGCAGACTTGTTACTTACTCGTTCAGAGGATATCATTTACTGATTCAGACAATATCCGGTGAAATATCCGTCTCTTCTCTCTCTCCGATCAGACATTACCACAGTATGGATGAGTTCAGTCACTACGATCTGTTAGAGGTCAGCAGCGGCCGGAAGGTGGCGGAGGGACACAAGGCCAGCTTCTGTCTGGAGGACACCACCTGTGACTTCGGCCATCTCAAACGATACGCTTGTACTTCACACACCCAGGTATACTTCTGAGACACATTCTCTTGATTTTTATTCACTGTAAAAAAATCCAACTTTTGAAAAGTTCTACTAAACAATGTAAATAAGTAGCCTGAACAAAGAATTTTTAGTAGAAGTCAGTAACATTTTTTGTGTGAACTGAACAAAAATACTCTAAACATGTCGCTAGCAAAATATGTTTTGTTTACCTTACTTGTTCACAACATATCCAAATGTTCTCCCAACTTTTCAAATTGAGTCATCTGAACAAACAATTTTACATTGAACAATATTGCACAAGTTCCCAGCATGCATTGCAGCTTGAAAACATTTTATGTTGATTATTATTTTTTGTTATCATTTTTTTTTTTCACACACAATGTTAATTATTATTAAAATATTATCATTGTTTTAAATTTTACTGGCTTGATTTATGCTGCTGCTGCTGTTGTCACTGTCAGTTAGCTGTCATGTGGATCATAGTTCATATTTTTACTGATTTCAAATTTGATGATCCCCACTATGATTGAGAATTGTGTGCTGAGGTATATGTGCATCTCATTGCAACTTGTTTAATACATTTGTCTAATAGCAAAAATGTTTGCCTTTAGTTTTAAGAGACAAATACTACCCATATTATGTTGAAGGCTTTGAAAATAATCATAAATCTAAAAGAAAGAGGATTGTTAAAAAAGATTAGCATTGCTAAATGTTAAAAAATCTTTGGTTCTTCTGACAGATCTTTTAACACTCAATAGACTGACTTTTATTCTTTAGATGAACTAACGTTTTTAAGTTGTTGGTTGCTAGTTGAGTTAACTTAAAAAGTTGATTGTGATAGGTTGCCTTATTCTTTTGAGTTAGGTTATTTATTTATTTTTTACAGTGAATAAAATTATTAGTATACCATAGTTTTTTTTTTTTTTGATTATACTAAATTTGTTTGAATATTCCAGGGTCTCAGTCCAGGTTGCTTTGACACATACAATGCAGATATTGATTGCCAATGGATTGACATCACTGATGTTCAGCCAGGAAACTATATACTCAAGGTAACGTTCTCAAAGACGACCAAAACATTTACACTCTGTCTTCTATTTCACACCGAATGCATTTTTTTATAACCTTCAAAGAGAGTCTTCTCAGAGAATATCTCGAATCTAGCACATCAACAGAATACAATACATCTCACTAAAGGTTTGGCACGAGGAGACGTTTGATGTCACGCATGTCATCTAACTCATCTGTTTGTTATCGATGATGCTGGTGCAATGAGTTCGGTATGTGTACGGTACAGCCTGTGCTCATAAATAAGACAGATACAGACATGCCTCTTCAGGCAGATCCCAGCCGCTCACTTTCTGACCTTCAGCAAAACAACAACACAACAGATGAAGTACACCGCTGTTAAAAGAGGTCGCCATTACCTTCTACTCTGAGGCTACGTTTTAATATGCTTTCATAGCAATGGATGGCCAAGCACTCTCTGCAGAAATTTGAAGAATTGCCAAAAATGTCTCCTAGTCAATGATAGAGACTGATAGAAGAAATGAGCTACTAAATGAGCTTACTTTTTCCACAGATGACAGGTGCGTTTTTGTTGAGGAAAAGATTTCAAAGTCAACTTTTCATTGTTTTATGTTAAATTTATCCACTTTCACCCATTAATACTGTCTGCCAGAGCCTAAAACTACAATTTGACAATTATGCCAATGGCCATAAAACTGTATGTGCATTATTTCATTATAAAACATTATAGAAAAAAATCAATACAGAATAAATTTGGAAATGCATCTAACTGCATTTTTTTTCTTTCATGTATTTATTTATTTTAAAAAACAAACCAATAAAGAAATATTACTAAATTACTATTGTATAATAATAATAATAATATATTATATTATTATTATATAACAACAGTACAATTAAAATACTAACATTTATGGTTATTTTTTTTATGTGCTTTTAAATGTTAAACCATGGAGCATGTATTTTGGTGGAAAGCCACTGGGACAGATTTTGTTGACAACAGATTTCTAAACCATTTTCATTACAACATGGGAGGATGTTTGGCACATGTTGTATTTCAAATGGAGTTTATATAATTACAACATAGTCTTTACGGTTTGATAATCGACATTAACCATATCATGTTCGCAGGCCTAGTTAAAATTAATAATAAAAAAAGGTAACCAGCCAGCTGGTGAGTAGCACTACTTTGTAAACTCACCAACTCTGAATTTTGCTTGCATTTGGCAAGTGTTAATTTTAGGCCCTGCATGTCCAAAATATGTAATAATGTGAGCACATTTATATTTTATGGGGTGCACTTACTTTTTCACTGCACTGAAAGTCTAAAATCTGTTTAAATTCCAGCTTCAGGTTAACCCAAAGTACTTGGTGCATGAGTCGGACTACACCAACAATGTAGTCAGGTGCAATATCCACTACACAGGGCGCTTTGTCAAGACAACAAACTGCAAAATCTCCCAGTAAGTACAAATTGCTTTTTGAGTGTGTTAATGGGTAACTCCATAATGTGTGGCATATATTCATCTGCATGCTTTAAAATAAAGTTTTCACTGCTGTGCCATAGAAGAACCATTTTGGGTTTCAATGATCAGCTCATAAAAGGACCATGTTTTTCTTAGTGCTTTAATAATCTAAAGCACCTATTGATCAATGGAAATGGATGGGAAATGTTCTTCATGGAACCATCAATGCCAATAAAGAGCCTTTAATTTTCCACATCTATGAAACTCAACAAATGACTGTTTCTTCTGCTCCTATAGGTCATGATCTGTCAGATCCGGATGAATCTCCATGGAAGCGCTGTTCCATTGCAATGTGAATGGAATTCCTGGTTCGGTTGTGATTGTTTATTGCATTTGTCTCGGTTCCCGTTTTTGTGCCGTTCTTGTGAAGCTGGGAGGAGCACACATAATGTCACCCTCACGCAAAACCAAACACACACTGAGGAATCCCATACTTCACAGCACACCGCAGACCAACGTCTATTTTCCTTCCAGCCACCCCATTAACCCTGGTTTTTCATAAAAACACACACTCGCTGCCCCCAATTAAGTCTAATTCCTTCACCATTATTAAGTGGCTTACATCGCTGGAATGCAAAGTGAGATCAGGTATGGCACTGTTGAACTGTAATTCTGTCATTCAGATCAGAAAAATCAGCAACTGGAAACAATCCTCCTTTTTTCCAAGCCCCTCTCTTTGTCTGTGCCACTTTAGCGAAGGTCCAATATTGAAGAAAGAGTCGTATGAGAGAACGGCCAGCCTGTCAGTCATCCTCTAGCTAACCAATTAAGTAAAAAGTGGTTTTAGTTTGAATGAGGGGCCTGGGGGGGGGGGGGGGTAAATAGCTTTGGGATTAAAGCACTTTGAATAAATGAATCCAAAAGCTGGAGGCAGTTTATCAAGGTGTTTATACCTTGGAGGTTTATTATAGTCTTTTACTTAACCTGCTGTGATTTACATTACATTGGATTGTAATGTTGCCTTGTATGTCAGTCCATTGATAATGCAATAAAGCAAACAACTTAAATTCAAGCCATACATGAGATGTTCCCCCTACAAGCTGTTGAAGCTCTATCAGTTTGGTTTTCAGTGATTAAATAAATATTTCAGGTTCAATACAAGAATTAACTGACAGAATTTGTGGCATAATGTTGATTACCACCACAAATACTTTACAAGTAATTACACTGAACCCCTTGCAATGAAAGTAAATGGGGCCAATTTTTGGATTAGAGTAGATTCTTCTGTTAAAAATGGTGCATCATTTTAGCATTGTCATGGCAATGAAATTGTAAAATTGGATTTAACTTTACACAGATTTTTTTTTGATTTTCTGCAATAAAATCATGCATATTGTTTACATCTTGTGGCTGTACTATTGAAACAAATATGAGTATTTGGTTTTATTTAGTTTATGGATTTTCCCCATTCACTTCCATTGTAAGTGCTTTAAAACATTAATGCTTTTTAAAGAAAAAGTAGATTTTTTTTGTGTCAATCAACATTAATTATGCATTTACCAGACAGTTTTATCCAAAAGAGACTTGCATTGCATTCAAGGCATGCACTTTATCAGTTCATGCATTCCCTGGGAATCGAACCCATGACATTGCTGTTGATCTACATCTACATTTATGCATTTGGCAGACGCTTTTATGCAAAGTGATTTGCAATACATTCAGGATATGCATTTTTATCAGTTTTTGCATTATCTAGGAATCGAACCCATGAACTTGCTGTTGCTAGTGGCATGATCAACATTAACATTTATGCATTTGGCAAATGCTTTTATCCAAAGTGACTTACATTGCATTTAAGGTATGCATTTTATAAGTCAACACATTCCCTGGGAATCAAACCCATGACTTTGCTGTTGTTAGTGCCGTGAGCTACATTTACATTTATGCATTTACCAGACAGTTTTATCCAAAAAAAGGCTTGCTATGCATTCAAGGTATGCATTTTATCAGCATCATGCATTCTCTGGGAATCAAACCCATGACTTTACTGTTGCTATAGCCATGATCTACATTTACATTTATGGATTTGGCAAAAACTTTTATTCAAAGTGATTTACATTGAATTCAAGGTATGCATTTTATAAGTCCATGCATTCCCTGGGAATCAAACCTATGACCTTGCTGTTGCTAACTGCATGATCTACATTTACATTTATGCATTTGGCAAACACTTTCATGCAAAGTGAATTACACTGCATTCAAGATATGCATTTTTTTCAGTAAGTGCATTCCCTGAGAATTGAACCCATGACCTTGTTGTTACTAACTGCGTGAGCTACATTTGCATTTATGCATTCACCAGACAGTTTTATCCCAAAAAGAATTGCATTGCATTCAATGTATGTATTTTGTCAGTTTATGCATTCCCTGGGAATTATAATGCCATGATCTATTATTTAAGCTTCAGAAACATTATGTCACAAGTGCTGTCATATTAAACTTGTATATTCCTTGAGTGTTAAGCTTGTAAACCTTCCTTTGTGAGATTTACTTGTTCTGACGTCCATGGTGGAACGTATCTATTGTTTCTTTAACTGCCAACACTGGTCAGCTGTCACAGGTCGCCATATATGATATGATTAACCCACTGATGCATGCCATTATCTAGGTAAGAAATGAATTTATTTTATGATATTATATTCATACCCACTGTTCTCATGTACTGTGTGGAGGGAAATGCTGTACTTGCTATGTTACACTCCAGGAATTCATATTTCTTTGTATCTGAAATTGAGATTTATGCCTTGAACGTTAAATCGAACACAGACTTAGTTGATACTACTGTTGCAAAGCTAACATTGCATAACTTGATGTTACTGACAATCTTAATTCTATCCGTACCTACCTCGGAAAGAGAAAGTTAAACATATGCAGTGAAAAAGAGCTCTTTATGAAGAGCCCTAAATGACAAACATCAAACACATATGCTATAATCCAATACATTCTGTTAAATGCATACAAAACAAGCTTTCTGTGAGGGTCGTCGGATATGTGTGAATGGAGCGTGTGTTAAGATGCATCACACGCTTCAACCAAAGCTAAATGAATTCCTTTCTGTGGTGAGCAGTTCTTTTATTATGAAAACATGTTACAGTGTTTTCCATTATCAAGATCCAGATCAAATGCAGAACAGATTTTGTCTTATCGTATCTCTTTATACTCTGCATAAATGATTATTATAACATTGTTTATAGTGTAGACAGTAAATTTGTTTCTGGTTGCTATCTGGTTTTGTGGTCCATGACAGGTGCATATCAATCTCTTTGAGTTGTTGTTATCATTGTTGTGGTTGTCGGTTTTATTTTTTTGTGCTCAGAATCATCTTAGAGTTCATACTGGATCTTTAAATAAAGACTGACGTGTATACCAGCTTTTTTAGTGCAAGTGCAGTTTCATTTTTTTGACTTCAGACCATCTAAATTCAATTGAAGTGGTTGGAAAATACAATTCTGCCCCACACTCATCAAACTGCTAAAGTGGCAGAGTTTTAGGGAAAGTTTCCCATCTGCCGTCTGCGTTTGCACAGAACATGTACTGTACTGAATGCATGCGGTTTTGGCGTACCGAAACAACATTTTGATTAAGATTTAGGCCAGTAATAAGAACTCTGTAACCCCAGAAGCAGAGCAAAAATTGACATCACATCCACTGCATCCACTCCAAACAACAATCTACACTTAAAATCATCACAGTTAAATACTTAAAGTGCAGGTAAACGGGAAAGAAACCATTAAGAACACTTGAAATGCCTCTCCTTCCCCAAAACACACACATGCAAGCTTGAACAGATGACTACAAAGAGTAGCTTGGGTTTAGCACATGATTTTTCCATTATAAGTTGATAAAACATTTTTGTTTTGTATCAGCCTGCTTTGATATATAATATGAAAACTAATAAACATGTAATTTCTGACAAAGACAGTGATGCCAAAGTTTACAAGAGGGACAAACCAGAACACAATGAGCCTTTGTTAAGCTTTTGGTAAGCTGGAGAATGCTATGAGATGCTGGCTAAGCAACAAAAGATTTTTATTATTATTATTATTTTTGTCACCAGCTGATACCCTAGTTTGCGTATATACTGTAAATATGAATGAATCCATGCATGTATAAATAAATACGTGCATGCATTTTAGTTTTTGTTTGTTCTTCAAATCAGTGGCTTCTTTAGTATAAACAATGTTTTTAATAATGATTATATTTTGAGAGACCACTGGTGTGAAAAAAACGTTTTAGTGAGTGTGAACTGTGCAGTTTATAGACTACATGCTTGTGTGTTTTCAGTGAGAAAAGGACGCCAAATAAGACCGAGTCAGAGACCTATTAGTGAATTCCACTAACATGACGTCAGATTAAAAACAGAACGAGGAGCCATTTTCAGAAGAGCGCCAAGTAATACGTGTGCTTGGGTTTTAGAGTAAACACATGCGTGAGCTGATTTCTTTCACTGAGAGAACAGTCGTGAGGGTCTGCAAGCCCTCAATGAGAAGAGAGCAAAGATGACAGCGAATAGAGAGAGAGAAAATATAAATGCCAGACCAGAAGATTAGAAGGGAGAATATGAATCATAAGAATCTGGCATTTCAGCTTAGACCAGCAAACCAGCATAAACCGGCTGTTCTTTCTGGCATTAGCTGATTACCAGACTGATCTAGTTCGGTGGTTTTAGAGAGGTTTTAACCTTATCACCTGTTCAGGCTTGAAGACCAGTTTGCTGACCAGCTTGGCCATGCAGGCTAGAAAACCAGACAGAGCTTCTGAAAACCAGTTTAGACTAACAATATGGTCTTTTTGTTAGGAATGTAAAACAATGGAAAATACATTCACGTTTCGTATTTGAGGGCAGATGGAGTCAAATGCTCGAATGATGCAACAACATGTAACAGTTCTTCAGTTAAGTCATTCGTGTTATGAAGCTTGTTATGACTCAGAATCATAACATTCGGAAACGAAGAAAGCCACTGCAATAATATCACCAGAGCATAACTGCATTTTATCCTTGATGAGCTTTTGTAACAAGTATTTAGTAAATATTCAGTCGCCTACACTGACCAGCTCATAATGTATATGCAACATGCATTATGGTATTGCACATGTATGCAGGGTATGTTTGAATCCAATTGAGAAAATAGTCATATTCAAGCATTTATATGCTTAGTTGTTTTTTGTTTTTTTCTGTTGATCAGATTATTTCAGTTCTAAATCAGCTATTTTAATTTAATTCAGTTTTCGTGAGCCCAGCTAACAGGGAACGTTCCCAGAACTTTAGCTTTGAGGTTTTCTCAAAGTTATGAACAACGTTCTTCTAGTAACGTTAATAGAATGTTTATTCAAAGTTATCTGGTCTTTATTAAAACGTCAGCACAAAAACATTATTTATGCATCATGCATGGAACATTTTGGTTGGACGTTTAATGTCTAATGTTTTTAAAATGTGGCTACTTGTTTCAAAACATCCAAAGAACATTCAAAAATAACATTCCCATAATCTTTCCTTTAAGAATAAACATAAAAATAAAAAACATTTAAAAACTGAACATTCAGAAATAATGTTTTCATAACTTAATGCAATGTTAGAAAAACTTCCTTGGAGTGTATTT
>CM041798.1:25825394-25954899 GCA_023376895.1 Aspiorhynchus laticeps
ACAACTCTTATAAAAATTAAGAGTAATCCCTTACTTAATTTATTCTAGGGAAAATGAATGCATATATATATATATGGTTTTAGGTATATATTCATGTGCAAATAAAGCAGTTCATGACCCAGACTTTGCTAAGCAACATTTCTTAGATTCACTTTATTATATCTTAAAACAAGTAAGAAGCTCCTCAGATGTTTATGTCTTTTAAAGCAGCACTGATTGTGAAGATCATAAAGTGAAGGAGAATTCCATAAAATAATAAGAAGGAGACAGAGGACATTAAACATCATAGCATATAAATTCCTACACGGTGTGTGTGTGTGCGTGTGTGCAGTGTGTGTGTGTGTGTGTGTGTGTGTGTGTGTGTGTGTGTGTGTGTGTGTGTGCAGTGTGTGTGTGTGTGTGTGTGCGTGTGTGTGTGTGTGTGTGTGTGTGTTGGTGTGCAGTGTGTGTGTGTGTGTGGGTGTGCAGTGTGTGTGCAGTGTGTGTGTGTGTGTGCAGTGTGTGTGTGTGTGTGTGTGTGTGTGTGTGCAGTGTGTGTGTGCAGTGTGTGTGTGTGTGTGCAGTGTGTGTGTGTGTGTGTGTGTGTGTGTGCAGTGTGTGTGTGCAGTGTGTGTGTGTGTGTGTGTGTGTGTGTGTGTGTGTTTATAAAACCCAAGGATGAAGCTCTCTCACCCTTGAGCTGGAGGACATAAAGCCGCTCTGTTCGCTGGAGAACTGACTTCCTCTGTGTTCCCCTTCAAATACACTTTTTTCCTCTTCTCCCTCCTTTATCTGACCTCTCTGCACCCCCATCACGACCTAAAACCATATTTACCGTGCTTGAATTCATGTTCCCCCTGATAGTGTTCATCACAATATTGATAAGGTTCAGGCCACTGGGCCGGTCCAGAATGAAATCCTGTTCTTTTGAGTAATGGCTGTTGATTTTGGGGTGGTAATGCAGCATTCTGGAAGAGCCAGCTGTTGTCTCACACTTACCATGGAGATCCGAAAACCAAAACAGACAGATGAAGTCATGTCCCAGCCACCATTACTTTATCATGCCTTCATGCCCAGGCCAAGAATACTCCACCGAATGTGTAACAGACTTTCTCAAGGGACAAAGAACCCTGAACTAGTGAGTTGTGCATTTTATACATGTGCTGCACCATGTCCTGTAATGAATAATACCTATAAACCCCTGTGCTTGTTAATTATAGATGCTTGGGCAAAGAATGAATGGCCAGAGATGGACTGAGACTATAAATCAGCCTGGGACCTACTCTTATGAAACAGAAGTGTGCTTAACTGTATTGAATTTGCACTTGCAGTGTACTTCAAATCTTAAGTATATATAAAAAAAATAAAAAATAAAAATTCTTGCAGATAATATAATATTGATGAAATAAAAGGTTACTTAAGTGACTTAAAGAAAGACACATTCATGACTGTTTCTTATCACATTTAAGTAGACTTTTAAAAAGTGCACTTTGTAAAAAAAATGTTTTTAATTTTTAATTTGTGTTGCTTTAAGGAAGTAAAATTTGTATGTGTTGACGAACATAGTAAAGCACATGAAAACCTTGATTATTATTTTATTGTGTAATTTAATATTGCACAATTATTAATAATTGTTTGATACAATATGTTCTTATATGATATGTGGAATGATATTGTTGGAATTAATTTCAGAACGATTTTTTTTTGCACAAAAATATTGACAGCCAATCAGAATCTACCTAACTTTAAGGAGCTTCAGCATTTAAAGCAACTGTATGTAGTTTTGTATATTTTTGAGACTTTGAAGCCCTCTACAGTTAAGTGGTTGGAATTCACTGTCGTAATTACAGTGGATAGCCGAACACGTGCGACTGCATATTTCACTACAGAACAGTGCAATGCAATGACCTCAAATGACTAGATTCAGAAGTGCGCATCTGATGGACACTTAACTATCCCATGAGGCCACGGAAGAGGATTTGTGAATGGCAGTAAAGAAACGCAACTGATGCTGGTAGGTCACGTGACAGTAACAAGATGACAAGTCCGGATTGCATTCATGCAACATACTTTTTAACAGACGCTACGTAATCGGTTATCCAAAATAAATACTTATGCCGAGTTCACACTTCACGATTTTCAAAGTCATTGGATCACCATTGTTTTCACACTGCACGACTATCTGGGGTAACATTCAGTCGCTGCTGTGTTCACATTGCATGATGGATCGGCGACAGGAGGTTACACACCGCATGACTTTACAATAGAATCACCGACAACTCTGTCTGGTCCGCAAACTACAGCCAAACACACATTTTGGTCTATAAGTCCTCCTCGAACACACAATAATTAACAAAGATGACTTGTTAACAAACATACTTCTGCTGGGAATTTTTTATGTACACAAATCTAAGTAGCCTATTGAAAGTGAAACCAACGTTTTGTGCATTTTATAATGAGTTTATTTCTTATAGCCTATAAAAGCCCTCAAAATGATGAAAAATAAAAATGGGTAACACTTTAGAATAGGGAACACTTATTCACTATTAACTACGACTTTTCCCTCAATAAATTCCTAATTTGCTGCTTATTAATAGTTATTGGGTAGGATTAGGGATGTAGAATAAGGTCATGTAGAATAAGGCATTAATATGTGCTTAATTACTATTAATAAATGACTATTCTAGTAATATGCATGCTAATAAGCAACTAGTTAAGAGACCCTAAAATAAAGTGTTACCGAAAAATGCAATAAATCTTTTGTCCTTTATAGAAGAATATTATTTACAGGAAAAACCCAAGCCCCTTCTTCATCTTCATGTAGCCTAGCTGTTCTGTATATTAAAATGCAAAAATGTAGGCACTTTGTTTGTAAATGGCTAATAGCTTTGTCCTCCCCAAAGTCCTCCCCAAACTTCCCGCTGCCCTGTATCTTGCTCTCTCATTGGCTGTAGGTCAACGCCGATGTCTTTTTCAGTCAGAACTCATTCACACAGCATGATTGTGAATTGCGACAGCTCCAGATATTTAGCATGTTAAATATTTCAGGGGCATCTGCGACGCATCTTTGATAATTCACACTGGTCGCGTGAACGAGCACCGATTCGCCTCCGATTTCGGGCATTTGTCGGCGATTTATCAAAACCTGTCGGCGAGTGAAAAATCGTACTAAAATCGTGCAGTGTGAACTTGGCATTAATCAGAGAGTATATGCGCTTTCGGACGCAGTCGCACTGCCGTAAAGCGATCCGCTGTTTTCGCGGGATTTCGTACCCGCTCACTAAACTCCCAAAACAGACGTTTGAGGAAAAAATGGGAAAGACACAGAAGTCAGTGCATCATCAGAATGATTTTAAAACGATGTTTCAATGTAAAAACGTACATACAGTTGCTTTAAAGCGGCAGAGATGTGAATCTTTATAGTTATTGTTAATAGTGTTGTTATCATCACGTGACGCAGAGCGGCATCTGGTAGCTCGTTATACACTAATTTAACTTGAATGCTGTTCAGAATTACTTAATTTCCTTCTAATACAAGCAACAGAAGAGCAGTGTGGTGAGTATCACGGAGAAAAGGATATTCAGAGATAAACCCTAAAGCAAATCTTACTGTAATTTCCCATCTGCACACTATGTGAATTTCCGCCTTTATGTTCACTTATACAGGAAAACGCCTACTGAGTTTCAATACGGATAAAACTAATATGTATGTTCAATATTTTATTAGAAAGTGTTACATCAGTTCTCTTATGGCCATGTTCATTGTAGGCAACTTAATACTGGTAGGTAACTAAAAGAGTTATAAATGCACAAATGCACTAGGTTGTTATTTACAGAACTGTAATATAATTTGACATATGTGTTTTATTATTATGTGTTTCCTTGGGAATCCAATCCATGACCTTGACCTTGCCTGTGTTATTTACCGGTTGATCTATAGGAGCACTAAACACTCGGGCCCTTTGCTGTCAGTAATATAATGCAGCTACCTTTACAAGACAATCTGAGAAGAGTCCGGGTTTGAGATGATATAATAGTCAGTACGCACTGATATAAGGAACATGTTTCACTGTGATGGCGCTGACTTTATGAGTAATACTATATAAAACAGTTTGATTTAAGCTGGGAAATATGCTCATCTTCATTATACGATCTCTGAGTTTTATTACGTCGTCTCTGTCTTAGTGCAAATCGTGTCTCTTCGTGCTAAAGCAGAGGACGTCGCTGATGTTTATGGCGGTGGGTTGTGCTGTTGTCTTCTGGGATGCTCCGTGTGTCAAACTCTAATGTGAATGTTTCCATCATTGCTCTGTGCAGGGAGATACAGATGATGAGAAAGAAAGGGAGCATGAGACAAATCCATTTATTGTCTTCAGCAATCTAATCTGGGGGCAGACACATGTCCACGCTGAAAAGGCGCCTGCTTAAATTTGCAAGTGAGAATCAAGTTATTAGCCTGACTAAGTAGTGTTGTTGTCCATTTGCAATCTGCAAGTCAGGGCTGTTGGGTGATGTGTGTCTGGGGAATCCCAGTCTGCAAAGAGAGGGAATGATAATCATATGGAGATATCTCAACATAGAACAACACTGCGCCCTGCTGGACAAACACGCTTTGAAGCCCAAAGAACAAACAGGCTTTCTTGTACAGGTGCATCTCAATAAATTTGAATGTCGTGGAAAAGTTCATTTATTTCAAATTGTGAAACTCGTGTATTAAATAAATTCAATGCACACAGACTGAAGTAGTTTAAGTCTTTGGTTCTTTTAATTGTGATGATTTAGTCTCACATTTAACAAAAACCCACCAATCTCAACAAATTAGAATATGGTGACATGCCAATCAGCTAATCAACTCAAAACACCTGCAAAGGTTTCCTGAGCCTTCAAAATGGTCTCTCAGTTTGGTTCACTAGGCTACACAATCATGGGGAAGACTGCTGATCTGACAGTTGTCCAGAAGACAATCATTGACACCCTTCACAAGGAGGGTAAGCCACAAACATTCATTGCCAAAGAAGCTGGCTGTTCACAGAGTGCTGTATCCAAGCATGTTAACAGAAAGTTGAGTGGAAGGAAAAAGTGTGGAAGAAAAAGATGCACAACCAACCGAGAGAACCGCAGCCTTATGAGGATTGTCAAGCAAAATCGATTCAAGAATTTGGGTGAACTTCACAAGGAATGGACTGAGGCTGGGGTCAAGGCATCGAGAGCCACCACACACAGACGTGTCAAGGAATTTGGCTACAGTTGTCGTATGCCTCTTGTTAAGCCACTCCTGAACCACAGACAACGTCAGAGGCGTCTTACCTGGGCTAAGGGAAGAAGAACTGGACTGTTGCCCAGTGGTCCAAAGTCCTCTTTTCAGATGAGAGCAAGTTAAGCTCATAGCCCAAGTTGCATGAAGTCCAGTGTTAAGTTTCCACAGTCTGTGATGATTTGGGGTGCAATGTCATCTGCTGGTGTTGGTCCATTGTGTTTTTTGAAAACCAACGTCACTGCACCTGTTCCAGCAGGATTTGGCACCTGCCCACACTGCCAAAAGCACCAAAAGTTGGTTAAATGATCATGGTGTTGGTGTGCTTGACTGGCCAGCAAACTCACCAGACCTGAACCCCATAGAGAATCTATGGGGTATTGTCAAGAGGAAAATGAGAAACAAGAGACCAAAAAATGCAGATGAGCTGAAGGCCACTGTCAAAGAAACCTGGGCTTCCATACCACCTCAGCAGTGCCACAAACTGATCACCTCCATGCAGTGCCGATCCTAGACTTCTGGGGGCCCTACGCAAAACTGTGTCGGGGGTGGGGGGTGGGGGTGAGAATGGATGAGACACATTTGTCCATGTTTCACTCCGTCTCGAATCGTGCTCGCAGAAAGCGATCGAGAAACAGTATCTCTTCCATGGCTCGTATAAGCTCTCGTTTTTTTTTTTTTTTTTAAGTAAGAGCAAGAGACTGGAGGACATTCACGTTACATGATTTGGCTGATTTGTACGTAGAGAGCGTGACAGCACACCGCATTAAAAGAAACGATCATTCATGTTTTCAGAACTGCTGGCCAAAATTAAAAACGAAAATAAAATTAAAACATCTTTGAGAGCAAGGGGGGCCCCTGGTGTTTCAGGGGCCCTATGCAGCGTGCGTATTCTGCGTATAGGGAGGATCGTCTCTGCCTCCATGCCACGCCGAATTGAGGCAGTAATTAAAGCAAAAGGAGCCCCTACCAAGTATTGAGTACAAATACAGTAAATGAACATACTTTCCAGAAGGCCAACAATTCACTAAAAATGTTTTTATTGGTCTTATGAAGTATTCTAATTTGTTGAGATAGTGAATTGGTGGGTTTTTGTTAAATGTGAGCCTAAATCATCACAATTAAAAGAACCAAAGACTTAAACTACTTCAGTCTGTGTGCATTGAATTTATTTAATACACGAGTTTCACAATTTGAGTTGAATTACTGAAATAAATGAACTTTTCCACGACATTCTAATTTATTGAGATGCACCTGTATATCTTGCTGTCGGAACCCTTTATCCATGCAGCATGTTGTATTTGAATGAGACTGAAGACATTTTTAACAACGTTAAACCAAATATAGTTTGAGTTTTTAGCAAAATAGACCTAGTTACCATAAAATGTTCTTGGCATGAAAATAGCCACAGAAGCTGCCATGGCATTAAAAACAAACAAACAAACAAATAGATGTTGGTTGTTTATTTAAACTCAAGTTATGAATCAGTAACATTTGTTTCATATCACATGGAAAACAAATGTCTAAAATCAAAGGAAAGTTGGAGTCAATTCCCTTTTCACATACGGGTATAATAAAGAAAATTAGCAGTGCATTTCAAACAGGACTGCTTCATCAGCGTTCTTCAACATCCATGTTTAAGTGACAAAACAAAGAGGCCCCTCATACTAAATATGATCAACACATACACATATCTCACATAAAACAAGTCTAAGGGTCCATTTACAGAACAATGATGCACTAAAAATAGACACATTTATCCTTTGCAGTCTTGATAAGTTTTGCATACAGATGACAACGTTATCAAAAATGGGATCTGCGTAAACAACTAAAAACACTGTATTATGGTTGCAATGCGCATGATATACTGTAACTGTTTTCAGAAATTCACGTTTTTGTAGTTTACATGGAGATGGTAACGGTATCGTTTCCAATATCTTGCACTTTGCACTTTTTTGTGTGTTTTCAAGCTTCTGAAATGCTGCTGTCATGTAAATGAACAGCTAAAACACAAAAAGTTTGCTGTTTTTAGTTGAAAACGGTGTCATGTAAATTACTTAATACAGTAATCATCTAGTCGTTTATGAATACTAAAATATTTTTAGAAGTTATTTAATTGAGATTGCACTCACTTGAGCAGTTTCTAGAAGATCAAATAATTTAAAACAATAACTAGAAAAATATATATTCACGACAAAAATGCATATAGATATTTAGCCGTTTGTAATTAAAATATACAAATGTTTCTATCTTTTTCATTTCACAGATAATTTCTAGCTGAATTTATATTTTAAAAAAGACTTTAGTAATGTCCATGATGTATTAAATATTGTATTACTGTAATTCCCATGACTAGAAATCACATTTTTAAAATTCCCTGATATTTCCAACTTTTCCATGACCATGGGAACCCTGATTACAAATTTTAATCTACATAAACTCATTCATAATTTAATACAGTCACATAAGAGCAACCCAGCTAACAGGAAATGTTCTCAGAACTTTGGCTAACGTTGTGGCGAGGTTCTCTGAAAGTTATGAACAAACATTCTTCCAGTAACATTAATACAATGTTCATGTTACAGTATCTGGTGTTGAATAGTGTTCTCAAAACATTAGCACACAAATGTTATTTATACGTTACTCATTAGAATGTTTGAAACATTTTAGTTTGACGTTTATCTAATTTTCTTTCTTTCTTTCTTTTTATCTTACTACTTGTTTCAGAATGTTCAGAGAACATTCAAATGTAACGTTCATGGAATGTTTGGAAAATGATACAATTAAATGTTCAAAAAAGTTTTGAAAACGGGATGTTTCGAATAACTTACCTGTAATAGGAACGTTAGAAAAACGTTCTCAGAACATATTTTACTTAGCTGGGAGCAAATAGGCCAAAATAGACACAAAACATAAAATAAAAACACAAACATTTACATTAAAAGAACTAAACATCCCAAGCATCAGTTGGTTGGTTCCACCTGGGGTCCGAACTAAATAAAACTAAATATATAGATATAAATAGATAAATGAAATGTAAATAGATAAATGAAATGTGCACTGTTTTTAATTTATTTGTATTTTTTTACATGATTCCCAATTATTTATATTTATAACTTCTAGTATTTGTGTAGGCTTTACATTTTTATTTCAATGTTGTAATTAGCAATTTATTTAATTTTATCTTTGAAGCAGATTTGTTACGTGACAGCATTAATTACAGTTTCTTAAAGATCATGTTATCTGCATCTGCTCCATCAAGCCCCTCCCATAATATCTGTCATAACTCAAATTAATGCACGGCTCAGATTAACTGTATAGCATGTGTGTAAGACTCAAATACAGTTATAAAGTAATTATTTAATCACTAATAAATCTTTCAATGAGTAAAACTGGCTGTGTCTATAGTGTTATAGACTACACAACATTGTCATATTATTTTCAAATTAATTTTTAAATGATTATTATTTTAAATTATTGTCCCTGGATCAGTAGGGTACTCTTATAATAAAGTAGCGGTGGCTGGGGCAGATATTAAGTATCAATTCTGCTTAAAAAGAAGCAATCTAATCCTGTTTACATGAAATAAGCTGCTCACGAGCAGGTTTAAGCTTACGGACCTGTTGCTATGACAGCAAGTCTAGGATGAGCTTTGAAGACAAGATCAAGCGAAATCGGCAACAATCAAATCCAGCTAACTGAGTTACCGACGTACGAAGAACAGACCCCAGGTGTTTCTGGCTCGGCCTGTATGCTCTGATGCCTGCTGGGCTGTGTGTGTTTTACAGGGTGTTGTCGTTGGAGGGAGTGGAGTAGGGTGGTGTCTGCGGTCTCTGCATCGCTCCGGACGCTGCGCTCAGAGCCGCCTGCTGGACGTGAGGGTTCTTCCAGGCGCCGGAGACCCACTCCTCCTGTGCTTTACTCACGCTGCCGCCGCTGCCGCGGTAGAAGTTATGAACCTGACAAACACCAGCAATACTCAATTAAACCAGGATACTTTAAAAAGAGTACTTATTACAGAAACAATGCTGTGTGAACTGAATTAATATTTTCAGACTCTTCATTACATTTAGTTAAATGAAAATATAGTTTAAATTTAAATACATAATTAAATACATTATTTCTTTACAAAAAAATAATAAAAAAAAGTGTGTTTTTTGACCCACTTAAGTAGGACTTCAGTACATATTTATATGTAATTTCATAATTATTTCTATTGTCTTTGAAATATGTGACCCTGGACCACAAAACCAATCATAAGGGTCATTTTTTTTAAATTCCATTGATGTATGGTTTGTTATGATAGCACAATATTTAGCAGAGATAGGACTATTTGAAATTCTGGAATCTGAGGGTGCAAAAAAAAAGTACAAATATTGTGGAAATCAACTTTAAAGTTGTCCAAATGAAGTTCTTAGCAATGCATATTACTAATCAAAAATTAAGTTTTGATATATTTACAGTTGGAAATTTACAAAATATCTTCATGGAACATGATCTTTATGGGACCGCATGTTCCTCTTCAGCTCTGCAGCATATTTTGGATTTGTTTACTGATGTTGGCATCCTAATGTTATCCTAATGATTTTCGGCATAAAAGAAAAATGGATAATTTTGTCCCATACAATGTATTGTTGGCTATTGCTACAAATACACCTGTGTTACTTATGACTGATGATGTGCTGCAGGGACACATGTGGTTAAAGTTACTGCTGAATTTACTGAGAAGCATTTATGATCAACTAAAATATACTTTCATGTCATTTCCAGATGTGCAATGATGAAGTTAAAGTTTAGTAGATTTAAAATGTATTAACGTTAAATGTAACATAAAACATAATTTAAAATGTACTTTAAAAATAAATTGAAATCACTTCAAAGTGCACTTTTAAAGTGTATTTATGTGTTAAAAACAAAGTCATGTAGTTTTAAAAATATATATATATACTTTTAGGATTTGAAGTAAACTACAAGTGCACATTTAATACAGCTACTTCTTTTTCAAAAGGGAAGCTGAGAATATCTTTATAATATAATAACTTTAACTGAAATGCAATAAGATATAAACAAAACTTAAACATATTTCATTAATTGCCAAGGCAGCATTTCTCATTTTTATTTAGTTTAACTTTACGTACTAAAATAACTACAACTGAAATAACGAAAATAATAATACAAATATTATAGACACATTTTTTAAAAACAAAAACTAAAAAAAAAGATCAAACAAAATATTATTTTTTTTTTTAAATATATAAAATAATTAGAATAAAAAATACAACCAATTCAAACTACATTTAAAAAGCTAATTCAAAATATTAAACTATAATATTATCTCAGTCATACTAAAATAACACTGGTAGGCGGATTATCACCCATTCTCATTGTCTTCTGCTTTTCAGGCACAAATACTACGGTAAATGATTTATTTACTCTTGCATCTAATTAACAAGCACTACATGCTCCAGCATCACATTTAATGACACGCCAGACAACAAAGCAGCCCCTCGTCTTCAATATACATGTCAGCTAAACGAGCTAAACGAGCTGTGACAGACGGGACGACTGCGCAGGCAACGAGGCAAACCCAGGCCTGTCCTGCTTTAATAGATCAGAGAGGGCCGTACCTTCGTCAGCACCACGAATGAGATGACAGCGACCGCGGTGAACATGAGGGTGGGGATCAACATGATGATGGAGGCAAAGATACTCGTGCCAAAGAAGGAGATGGTGCCCAACCAGCCGCTGAAACACAGAGATCAGACCAGAGCGTACAGAGAAGAGAGTTCATTCATTACACATAAATCATAGCATGATCTTACCAAACACCCCATCCTGGAATACCAATGGCCTGAATTATAGCAATGAACAGTTGTGCCATGAAGACAAAGAAGAACGCCATGAAGTAGAATGAGCTGTCGGTCCTGAAGATAAACAAACAAATCATATAGTACATGTTTACTTAATAATAATAATAATAATAACATTATGAATTCAATATACATTTACTACATGATGATGACGATAATTAACAAATACTAATATATTTCATAAAATACAAATATATTCATAAAGTACAAAATAGTATTAATAATAAATAATAATAAATATGGTATTATTATTGGATTCATTACACATTTTCCATATTATTATTATGATAGTTGTATGATGATGCTTATTATTATTACTACCATTATTAATACATTTAATAAAATAATAAATTGCTCAGTAATAATAATAATAACAACAATGATTCAAAAATTAAGCACTACATATATAAAATCTGTTAAAAAGTAATTGGGTCAGAGTAATAATAATAATAATAATAATTAATTAATTACACATTTATTATATTATGATGATGTGATGATGATGATAATGGTATGATGATGCTTATTATTGTTATTATAACCAATGTCAATACATTTCATAAGATAATAAATTGCTCAGTAATAATAATAATTAATAATAATAATAATAATAATAAATTAATCACTATATAAAATATGTCAAAAATGATTGGGTCATACTACTACTACTACTAATATTAATACTAATAATATATATATATATATATATATATATATATATATGCATAATGGATTCATTACACATTTAACATATTATTATGATGATGTGATAATGATTATTGTTATTATTAATCAATATTGTTGTTGTTTATATTAACACATATTAATACAATTCATAACATTCGAATGATCAAATAATAATAATAAATAATAATTAATAAATAATGTAATATATATATATATATATATATATATATATATAATCAGTGTATAAACATAATCACTATATAAATAATCTGATAATAAACAGGTAGACTGATGCTCACTTGAAGGCGTTATAAATGGGTCTGAACCAACACACATAAGAGCAGGGGGTGAAGAGAACAACCCAGATGATGGACATGCCAAAGTTAGTCACTCCTCCACCTCCAAACATCCACGCCATACAGCCGAAGAGATTCACCAGCAGCGTCACTCCGTACACTGGAACAACAGCAGACTATTAAACCATCACAAACCCACCTGGATCTGTGTGAGAGAGTCAGAGATTAGAGAAACCCTTCTGTTCCAGAGAGTGTACAAGAGAATAAAGCTCCTTCTTTCACCTTACACCACTTCAGAGAGAGAGAGAGAGAGAGAGAGAGAGAGAGAGAGAGAGAGAGAGAGAGAGAGAGAGAGAGAGAGAGAGAGAGAGAGAGAGAGAGAGAGAGAGAGAGAGAGAGAGAGAGAGAGAGGAGAGAGAGAGAGAGACAGAGAAGAGAGAGAGAGAGAGAGAGAGAGAGAGAGAGAGAGAGAGAGAGAGAGAGAGAGAGAGAGAGAGAGAGAGAGAGCTTGCAGCTGTCAACAAATAGAGTAAATGCTTTATCAAGCAGAGTAACCTGAGGACCCACAATCCAGCATCTCAGCTACTGCACTGCATTTGAACAAAGCTTATGAATGTCATATGTGTCCCTGGAGCACAAAAGCAGTCTTAAGCCGCTGGGGTATATTTGTAGCAATAGTCAAAAATACATTGTCTGGGTCAAAATTATTGATTTTTCTTTTATGCCAAAGATTAGGATATTAAGTAAAGATCATGTTCCATGAAGATATTTTGTAAATTTCTTACCGTAAATATATCAAAACTTAATTTTTGATTAGTAATATGCATTGCTAAGAACTTCATTTGGACAACTCAAAGGTGATTTTCTCAATATTTAGATTTTCAAATAGTTGTATCTCAGCCAAATATTGTCCTATCATAACAAACCATACATCAATGGAAAGATTATTTATTCAGCTTTATTCAGAGCCAGAGCAGTTTAGCCAATAAATACGCTTGTGTTACACACACAACTGTGACATGCAGTGTACTCAGTGAAATGACTCGATGACAAAAAAATAAATAAAAATACTGGTTCCATGCCACAAAAATATTTTAAATAATTCTAGGAATTTAAGGGGTAACAAATTAAGAAAAAAATACATTAAATTGATCATAATTGATGATGATAATAATAATAAATAAGTAGAATTTGTAGAAAAGCATGCCATTTCACTCAAAAACAACAAATAGAGGATACCTTTGGCAGGAGCAGGTACATGTAGTATCTACAGCAGGAGATGAGAATTATTAATGTATATACAGCACAGCCTGAGACGCTGTCATTCACAGCAGTTTGTCTGTAATATATAGGCCAGTGTTTCTCAACGTTATTGGATCCCCATCATTTTTGAAACCCCTCAGAACAAAATATGCTTATTGATTTCAGTAGTGCAGTGAGCAAATAAAGTATAAATCACCACTAGTTAGTAGGCTTACCCAGTCTGCAGCCGGATCAGTTATGTGCAAGATATACTAATATGTAAATATGTAAAATAATACTAAATATGTAAAAATAAACAAATACTTAATATATTTGTAATTACATGTTTATAATGATAATGTTGCAGTTTAGTACATTAAAATTACATGTGCTTTAGTATGTTAGTCAATTATTGACATTATTACAAAGTGTACTTTAAGTGTACTTAAGTGTGGTTAAAGAAACATTTATGAAAGTCACTCAAATGGCATTTTATTTCATTAATATAATATTTTCTGGACATAGTTTTTTTTTTAAAAATATACTTTGATGTACACTATAAGTGCACATTCAATACAATTAAGCACACTTCATCACAAGGAGAAGCTGAGGATAATAAGCAAGATAATATAATTTAGTAATATTTGCACATTTTCAAGATATGTAGGTTAGTTGTTACCAATTCTTACCGGTTTTTGATTGGCTTTTCAGGCAAAAAATACTTCAATAATTGAATATATGTAAAAATATACAAATACTTGATGAGATATTCTAATCTTAGACATACATTGGTTTTTAATAAATGATTCCACAGACTCCATGCAATCACAGTTTACACCACTAGAGGTCCGAGACAGAAAGTGAGTCGATATTTTCCCAGCAGAATCTGTGTGAATTAGACCTGATTATTATTTTAGGTTGTTTTGATGTGTTTTCCAGACTCACAGATCCACAGGTGGTAGAGTCTCTTGCACATGGTGCGGTGCTGGTCAGGAATCTCCTCAAAGTCCTGATAGAAGCACGGCTTCAGAGGAATAAAGCCAGGCAGAGGAGGAAAGTTGTTCTCTACACGACAAATAAACAGAATAATGCATTAATGCAAAATGCACTTTGTTATTGTTTATACTTTTGTAATGAATGAATGAGTGAATGAATGAATTATTATTATTATTAAGAATATATTTATTTAGTTTTGATTTAGGGTCCTTACCAGCCATTGGGAAACTGGTGTTGGCTGCTTGTTCTGAAGAGCTGTGAATCTATAAGTGAAGAATCATATGATCAGCTCAATACACATTCTGAACATTTACAGAACAATGAACACTGACCAACAGTACGGCGTGTAGGGGCAAGTTGTCACAGAGTTTGAAACAATTACCTTTTTTTCTGCTCACAAGACTGCATTTATTTGATCAAAAATACAGTAAAAATTGTGAAATATTATTACAATTTAAAACAGATGTTTTCTATGTGAATATCTGTTAAACTGTAATTTATTTCTGTGATCAAAGCTGTATTTTCAGCATCATTACTCCAGTCTTCAGTGTCACATGATCTTCAGAAATCATAATAATATGCTGATTTGCTGCTCAAGAAACATTTCTGATTATTATCGATGTTGAAAACAGTTGTGCTGCACAATATTTTAGTGGAAACTATGATACACAAACACAAATAAAAATACACAATATTTCAAATAAATGTTTTACAGTTCCCACATAAATATCAAGCAGCAAAAACTTCACCACTGACTATATTAGGAACCATTATTAATTAATCGCTAATACTTGGGCACAAAATCAGCATATTATAATGATTTCTGAAGATCATGTGACACTGAAGACTGGAGTAATGATGCTGAAAATACAGCTTTGATCACAGAAATAAATTACAGTTTACAAGATATTAATATAGAAACAGCTATTTTAAATAGTAATAATATTACTGTTTTTACTGCATTTTGATCAAATAAATGCAGCTTTGTTGAGCAGACATTACAATATCTTATCTTAAAAAACATTAAAAGATTTTAATGACTTCCAAACTGACACTGGTACTGTTGCCTAACATAATATTAATTAAAAAAAAAAAAAAAAAATAAAAAGAAGACCTTAAGGTACATATTAGCCTGAGTATGTGGGCATTTGAATACAGTCTTAGACAAACATGAGTCAAAAAGATCTCTGAAATCGTGTTATATTCAAAGTCCAGCTGAAGAACTGTATGTGTTGTTTAAAACTATGAAACTCTGATCTGTCTTGAAGCTAACAGTGTTTAATGTCTGGACATCTGCAGGCTGGGAGTGTGTTAAGAGCTCCTGGATTAAGAAGCAGGATCACAGATAGGCTTTAAGTGTGTGTTTTATATACTCACACATTAAAATGCGTCTCAACGCGGATCGCAACATTTATCTTCAGACTATTGTGTACATCCCTAATGCTGCATTTGTTTGTTTCTCGGCCATTTACTACAAACAGTGAGCAAATGAAATCCATCCATCATGTCAGCTCAAGCTAAGCTCGAGCTTTAACAGAGACTGAATGGAGAGGAATATAATCGCCTTACCTTCTCCTGCACACCGAGCACCCTACAGTAACATGACTTCTAGTGCACACTTAAACACTCATTCACCAGCACAAACTAAAGGAAGCAGAGGCGCTCGTTTCTTCAGATTGTTTCTAAAGTTTGTGGTAATCTTCATTGAGTTAATATTCCTCGCATATCCAGACACATCACTGACTACGCTTACGGATTTTAGCCAATAGGAGTGCAGTATTACGTTCTGAACACGCCCTCTTGCACCTCGTCGGCCAATCAGCGCGCTGGATGGCGGTTGCTCTCCGAGGTGCTGAAGTTGTTGTTGACTGACCTCATTATCATTATCAAGTATTTGATTATCAAGTATGTTCATACATATAAACGAATGCATTCTCCAAAATGTTCTTCTCTACATATGTGTTTTTTTTTAAGTTATAATCGTATTTTAATCACAAGAGATTTCAAACAGGCTAACCTCAGAAAAGGAGTTAACAAGTCTTAATAAATGCCCAACTAAAGACGAATGTCTAAAAACAGATGCCTTCTGTTTCATATAATTTTATTGGCAACAAAAATAAATCTTTAAAGTATGAGATAAATTATGAAAATGATTATAAGCTCTTGAGGATATAGAGTGGAGTTCTTCCTCACTGTAAAAAGTAATGTTATGTTAAATGTGATACTGTTTCTTTGTAATTATTTGTGAAATTTACGAGCAATTTCTGAGTGAAAAAATTTCTACGATATTTTTCAGTGCTCGTGCATTTGCATTATTTTACCACTATGTGGCAGAGTTTCTATGTCAGGTCATATCTACTTTATAGCTTCATTTCTTAGTTCTGTCATGCTTATAAATGTAGAAAATGCATGAAAGCAGAGAGAGGATGAGGGTGGAGATTAATGAGATAATCTCTCCTGTCAGTCAGATCAGATCAGAGCACAGCATCACTCTCCGTCTGCAAAACTCGTCTTTATTTGTCTTCAGTGCTGGAACATCATCGTGAGGAAGATATAATAACCGCTTCTGAAGATGATGCGAGGATACAGACCGGTGAGTAGCTGCATTTGCATTGATATTTTTTTCTTTTTTTTTTCTGTTCATTCAAAGTTTTAGTTTGAACAGTTATTCTGTGAATATTATGCATATATATATATATATATATTTTTTTTTTTTTTTTGGTTTTCCCCACTGGAGAATATTTTGAACTTGCTTTTTTCATAATATTTAAAAACATCATCTCCTCAAATGTAAAATTTTCACAAACATGCGATTTTAAAAAAAAAAAAAATGATTTCATCGGTTTTTAATTTTAGTTTTCATAACTACTGCAAAATGCTGTATTGTACAGAAATAAGCCACTGATGTTGTTATAAAATTGCTGTTTTTTTTATATCCTTATGAGGATAAAGCTGTGATAGAAATATTGCTTGCACAAATAACTCGTGCATGTTTTTATTTATTTATTTATTTAAAATTAGTTCATATATCACAGATTCCTGAGGTATCCCAACAAGAGTATTTTTTAACAAAGATCTGGAAGAAATAGTTCATTAATTGCACATTTTTATAGTGTGATATCAATGACAGATATTTCATACTTATGTTTTTCATTTCAAATTTGCACATATCAGACCTGTACACACATAATTGTCTATATTATATATTGTGTTTTTGCTATTTTGTATATTGCCTATTTGTATATTTGTATATTATTCTTTATTATTTGTGTCCTGTCCCGTTGCTGTCATTCTGTTGCACTGTGGAGCTTCTGTCACTATAACAAATTCCTCGTATGTGTAAACATACCTGGCAATAAAGCTCATTCTGATTCTGATATTCACATTCAGAGCAATACATGGTTTATATATTAAACCGATATGATGTTTGTAGCAAGATTGAAGCGGCAGCTGTTGCAGAAGGATGATTTAAAGATGTACATATTGCAATTGCAATATGTTTTTTTATTCAAACTGTGGATCGGAGGATTACAGTAGCTTTACCTCAGGACACCTCAGTGCTTCAGACACAACAAATCCTTCATAATGATGGTCTGCTGCATTCATATTGTCTCAGAGCTGATTGAAATTTGTCGCCTACAAACTTCTTTGTCTGTTTGGTCTCCACAGACTCCCGTCTCCAACTCGACTCTGTCCTTCTGTGGCTCTGATAACTCCTCAGCGTATAAGGTTGATAATGGCCTGCTGAATAACGGCTGCTTTCTGGACGCTCTCGGTGTCGTCCCTCATGTCTTCTTGCTGTTTAGCACCTTCCCCATCCTCTTCATCGGTGAGATGCTTTCTCAGATTTCACAAATATTGTTACAACATTATTTGAGATACAAATATTGTTCAAGTGCATTGAGAAAAATCACAGGAATACTCTTACAAATTATGTTTTCAAAAAGAGTTTTCACAACGATGCCTTAGAATAGCAATTTTTTTGGTTCCCCAAAGAACCTTTCAATTAACTTTTTTCTTAGCATGAAGAACATGAAGAACCTTTTGTGCAATGGAAAGGTTGCATTGATGTTAAAGGAGTCATATGATGCAATTTCGTGTTTTCCTTTGTCTTTGGAGTGTTACAAGCTGTTTGTGCATATATAAGATCTGTAAAGTTGCAAAGATTAAAGTCTCAAACCCAAAGAGATATTATTTCTAAAAGTTAAGACTCGACCATGCCCTCCTAAAAACGGCTCATTTAAACACGCCCCACATGTCTACGTCACGGTGTGGGAAGATTTGCATTACACCGCCCAAACGTATATGCAATGAAAGAAGGCATAACTTTTATTCTCGATGTAGTGTTGTTGCTGCCGGCGCCATGTCCTGCAGACACTGTGTTTCATTGTGAAAGAGAAACTACTTTGTTTGGGCTTCCAAATGAGGACACAACTAGAAATCAGTGGTTAAGTTGTATTTGCAACACTGTTCCAGAACAGTACAACGCAAATATTGGAGTGTGTGCAGCGCAAATTACAGAGGACTGTTTCCTGAACCTGGGAGAGAGTAGCCTATAATGTGAACACTATAAAGTGGAGCAATTCCAACGTCGCAAGGACAGTCTGGCACTTCTGACTCACAGCCTGTAAGTACGTTTCGATATTTAAAGAATTTGCTACTGACTATTCAAACGCGAGTTTTGAGCTGTGTAGATTAGCGCTTGTTGTTTGTCTGATCACAAATGCAGACATGGTAATGTTTACGCGGCGCAACAGGTAAAAAGACAGTATAAGTCATTATAATCAGTAATTATGTCCCCACTGGATGCAACAAATGCCTCGTTTATAATGGGTTTTATTGTCTTTGTCTCGTCGCGCCGGGACACGCATCACAATACAGTAAGAGGCGTAACATTTCCGTCTCACGCTTGAGGTGTTCGGCCAATCACAATGCACTGGATAGCTGGCCAATCAGAACACACCTCGCTTCTCAGAACGATGAGCTTTGTAAAAATCGACGTGTTTCAGAGAGGCGGAGCATAGAGGAGCAACAATAATATACAGTATGTGGAAAATAATGTGTTTTTTGAACCTTAAACCACATAAACACATTGCATTACACCAAATACACCAAATAATGTTCTTTTTAGCAACATCATATGACCCCTTTAAAGATTCCTCATGGAACCATCAATGCTGATAAAGAAGCTTTATTTGTAAGTGTGTAAATGAATGAAGACGCTGTGGTTTTGTGTGATGTGTGATGGTGTGGTTGTGTTTGTAGGCTGGGGCAGTCAGAGCTCTAAGGTTCACATTCATCACAGCACGTGGCTTCATTTCCCCGGTCATAACCTCCGCTGGCTGCTCACCACTGTCCTGCTCTTTGTGCTGGTGTGTGAGATCGCTGAGGGAATCGTGTCGGACGGGTGAGAACAACTACTAAACCATGGCTTCGCTTCAGTGATTATCAGCCCATTTGTGTTTGACAGTTGTGCACAGTTATTTAGACATGAGGAATAAAATAGTTATATAACATTTCTAAATTAAATAAAAAAATAAACCTGTATTTAAGATTAAAAGTGCTTCTAAAATTAACTTTTAAAATTAAGATTTTTTTTTTATTCTGTTACGATGCATTTAGTTGTTCAAAGGTGACAGTAAAGACATTTATGTTACAAAAGATTGATTTCTATTTCAAATGTTGTTCTTTTGAACTTTCTATTCATCTGTGAATCCTGAAAAATAAAAAAGTATCATGGTTTCCACAAAAATATTGGGCAGCACAACTGTTTTCAACATTAATAATAATCAGAAATGTTTCTTGAGCAGCAAATCAGTATATTATAATGATTTCTGAAGATCATGTGACACTGAAGACTGGAGTAATGATGCTGAAAATACAGCTGCAGATCACAGAAATAAATTACATTTTAACAGATATTCACAAAGAAAACAGCTGTTTTAAAGTGTAATAATATTAAACGTTGCATTGAGATAATAACAGTTTGTATGAAGATAAAGCCCAGTTTTCATCACAGAACAAATAAAAATAGACAATGATAGTCACATGCTGCAGTATTTACTGACTGAATGAAATTCTCCACCAGGTTCAATCAGTCCCGTCACCTCCACCTCTACATGCCGGCAGGACTCGGGATACTGGCTGCCATCACGTCCATCGTCTATTACCACAACATAGAGACCTCCAACTTCCCCAAGCTGCTTATAGGTACAAACAGACCCTGACAGCATGATTTCACACGGGACTGATGATCCCTGAGATAAACGCTGAATGAAGCGGAGCGGCGGTGACCAGACAGTATGCAAACAGAGGAGAAACATCTCAAAATATACTCATGAAATATGTATCTTCTTATACAGCGTTGCTGATCTATTGGACTTTGGCTTTTATCACCAAAACCATCAAGTTTGTGAAGTATGACGATCACGGCATCGGTCTGAGGCAGCTGCGTTTCTGCATCACAGGACTGCTGGTGCTTCTGTACGGCCTGCTGCTGGGAGTCGAGGTCAATGTGATCCTGCGGAGGGTAAGTACAGGGTCAGAGGATTATTTATAGTGGGCGTGTTTGTGTAAAATAATGCATATCTGCCACTCAGAGAGTGGATTAATGGAGGCAGCGTTTAAAGGGACAGTTCACCCAAACATGAATGTTTGCTGTTAATTTACTCAGCCTCAGGCCATTCAAGATCTAGGTGACTTTTTTTTCTTCAGTAGAACAGTAAAGAAGAGTTTTAGCTCAAACCGTGCTCCTTATGAATCATAAAATGCAAGTCAGCAGCTGCACGTTTTTGAGGGGGAAAAAACATATCAAATAAAACAAAATGAATCCCCGTGGCTCCTGACAATATATTGAGGTCTTATGAAGTGAAACAATCGGTCTGTGCAAGAAACTGAGCATTATTTACAAAATCATTACCATTATTTCCACTGGTGACATCAGAAATGTCATGCATAAAAATTGTGTCTTTGATCCATTAATTGCACAATTGCAAGAAAAAAAATAATTAATTATAATATTTAAATATTTAAAAACGTTATGTGTGTGAAGTACATTTACTAAAAATACTTGTCTGAAAAAACTACCTAGTAACCATTCGCCTCCATGTCAGACAATAAATTAAGCCATGGGGACATTGACATTTTAGCATAATTATTGCAAACAATTAATAAAATAAAATAAAATAAAATAAAAATATGGTACTTCTAGTACTACAAATATAATAATAATAATAATAATAATAATAATAATATAAATAAACATAAATGTTATTTTTTTTTTTTTTTACTGTGAGACAACTGAAATCTGCTGGAAAAAACATATATGTGTGAAAATGTTTCCTGGAATAAAAACTTCTCTGAGTAAATGCCTTTAACCATTCTCCTCTATGTCAGACAATAAATGACGGTATGTGGACACTGGCGCTTTAGGTATGGCATGATATCCTCTGTGTATTGCATAACCGAGCTGCTCCGGGTCCATGTGAGATTAAAATACGGAGAACCTGGCCTGGCTGTATCCAGCTGAATCAAATGCACCGCAGCCCACAATGAACTTCTGTTCGTGTCTGACAGCTGTTTGTGAGCCGCGTCACTTCTCGCTGGACGGGGCAAATCCCTCACTTTCTGCTGGCTTTGCTAAGCTGTTTATCAGGATGGTTGTGTTCTTCTGAGGACAAATCCAGCTCTTGAATTTATATGACTGCTTAGAAATGAATGTTCATAACTCATCACTGGGGATAATCCAGTCTCGTAACCGTACCACATTTGGCCTCATGTTATTAAGCTAAAGTTTCAGGTAATTAGCAGATGAGTCAGGCTGTTTGGGGGGGAAACAGCTAGGCTGCATGCTGATAATACATTTTAACTGGTGTCAAATTATAGTTTGGCAAGAAAATGATGCATTATCTGTTTTTGGACATAAACGTAAGTCATTCTGGAGTTTGAACAATTGGAAACAAAGTATCTAGACGTGTAAACTATAATGTGCAAAACAAGGGTCAAGTATTACTAAAGTTTGTTTTAGAAAACTAGTTTTACTAGAGCATCCCTTGTGAAAAAGAAGTACACTTTACTTTTAAAAAGTTTATACTTCAGTGTAAACTGAATGTAGTTTTTTACACACTTAATTGCATGTTATCTACAATTAAGTGAATATGTATTATATTTAAAATTTATATTAAATGGAATTAGTTGAACTTAAGTATGCTTTTCTACGCTAACAGTGCATTTCAGTAACATTAACCACTCTTCTTTTCACAGCGTTTATTTAGAAATCCAATGAAATTGTTTCTAAAAGCTAATGAAAATGAGGCATATCTATTTTATTATTATTTGGTGATTTTTTTTTTTTTTTGCAAAACTTATTTTTTTCTCAATACTTCATATTTATTTTATGATTCTTCATTTTTGTTTGCAAAAAGCATGCTTATTTTTGCTGAATCCATTTTTTTTTTTTTTCAAAGCTTTATTTTCTTTTGCAACGCTTCATTCTTTTACAAATATATGTGGCATGATTTTGACTCCATAATGAATGTCTTTTCCAACCCTAGCAATGCTCTTGTAAGAGACAAAGGCTTAAAAACACACAATGTTGATTTGTGTGACTGAAGTGCACTACACGGTCAAATATAATGGGTAATTCCTGTTATTCTAGAGAAGACAAATATCAATGCTGTGAAATACAGAGGCATTCTGTACTTCCTAAAGTCTGGGAAGAGCCATTTCTTGATTTGCTTCAGCATGTGTTCTTTGTTTTTTAATTGATTGAAAACTTGAGAGTTCTTCATAAAACCAAGATCCACCGAGCACATTTAGGATGAATTAAAATGGAAAATTTGAGCTTGAGCATCAATATCCTCGCTGATTCCCTTGTTGTAATTGCAGAAAATCCCTGCATCCATGTTCCAACATTAAAAGTAAAGCTTTCCAAAACAGCACAATCTGTTACAGCAGCAAAAGAAGGAATTAATGATGGTTTTGAAATCCAAATGCACATACAGTACGAGTCTGGTGTTGATGCTTGACTAATGATTGTGTTCTCGCTTCGGTTTCAGCGCTACATGTGGTTTCCGTATCCCACAGAGGTCAAGCCGCCGGATGACCTCCAGGACCTGGGCGTTCGCTTCCTGCAGCCGTTCGTTAATCTGCTGTCTAAGAGCACATACTGGTGGATGAACACCTTCATCACCTCCGCACACAAGCGGCCCATCGACCTGAAAACCATCGGCAAGCTGCCCATTTCCATGAGAGCTCTCACCAACTTCCAGCGGCTCCGCAAGGCCTTCGACGCACAAGCGGTACAGTAACTTCCATCACTGCGCTAAAGAGATCTGTACTACATTATGAGGATTGACCCCGTCCAGTTTGAAGGTCTAAAGTCTCACTTTATTGTATTGAGTGTCAGAGACATTTAGGATTTAATTTGGATAATATAATAATATATAATATAATATAATATAATATAGTATAATATAATATAATAATAATATAATTAGTGCTGTCAAACGATTGATTGTGATTAATTGCATACAAAATAAAAGTTTTTGTGTACATAATATATGTGTGTGTTCTGTGTATATTTATTATGTATATATAAATACACACACATATAGTATATATATTTAAAATATGTACATGTATTTACATGTCAATATTTATATTCACATCATTTATATTATATATATATTATAATATAAATTATATATATTATATAATATAATATATAATTTTATTATAAGAATCATTTTAAATATATAATTTCAGGTTTTAATTTAAGTTGATGTCAATTTGAAAATGTAGTATTGTTCATTATTATTGTTTTATTATTATTGTAATTATTATATTATTTTGGGGTTGCTAAGATTGTTTTAAAATGTTTTTGAGTCTCTTCTTCATTTATTTGATCAAAAATACAGTAAAAATAGTGAAATATTATTACAATATAAAACAGCTGTTTTCTCTGTTAATATCTGTTAAACTGTAATTTATTTCTGTGATCAAAGCTGTATTTTCAGCATCATTACTCCAGTCTTCAGTGTCACATGATCTTCAGAAATCATAATAATATGCTGATTTGCTGCTCAAGAAACATTTCTGATTATGATCAATGTTGAAAACAGTTGTGTTTTCAGTGCTGCACAATATTTTTTATGATACATTTTCTTTGATTAATTGAAATATAATTTTTTGTAACATTATAAATGTCATTACTGTAACTTTTGATCCATTTAATGTCTTTGCTGAACTTTTCTTAAACTTGTTGACCCTAAATTTTGAACAGTAGTATATGTAGGAATGTTTAGTGTAATTATATATTTTTTTTTCAGTATAAGGTCAATGCATTAAGGAACACTGATGCAAATCACAACAAAGTGCACTTAACTGAAAGAATAAGGAGTGAAAATAGAAAATATCACTCAGAGTTTGTGCAAATTGTTGATGAAAGGCCAGCGATATGTAATCTGGATTCCAGGAAGAGCTGCATATAAGCAGATATTACATAAGTTTAAACAGTTGGATGCTTTTCTCTGCCAAATTCAGAGATCTGCAAACTCTGAGTTTTCATGCATCTGTGTGTGTTTTTGGCTGATCCTCCCTGTTTTGTGTTGACATCCACTTGTGTAACCACACTGCTTATGTCCTTAATACAGCAGAGTTGTTTGTCCTGAACAACAGAAGGGACTTCAGAAACACTTCAGATTAAAGCCCTTATGTAAGATACGGAAGAACATGTGGCATTTACATAATCAGTACATCAGTTACTAAGTTGCCAGTTTCGAGATGATTAAAATGATATATAGTGACTGAATCTCATAGTCTGTCATAAACACACAGTTTTTCACTCTGAGCTCTGTGTGGCGCAGGAGGACGGTCCGGTCCCTCCGAAGAGCTCGCGGTGGATCTGGCTCGCTCTGCGTCAAGCGTTCGGCCGGCCGCTGGTGCTCAGCATCACCTTCCGCTTCATAGCCGACCTGCTGGGCTTCGCCGGGCCGCTCTGCATCTCGGGGATTGTTCATCACATCAGCAGTGACAATCACAGCGCTCTGCCTCCGGTACCATTGCAAATAATACAGTATATACAGTAGCTATTGGGACAGTTAAGATGCACTTAAAGGGATAGTTCACCCAAAAATGAAAATTCTGTCATCAATTACTCGCCCTCATGTCGTTCCAAACCCGTAAGACCTTCATTCATCTTCAGAACACAAATTAAGATATTTTTAATAAATGTAGAGAGCTCTCTGACCCTCCATAGACAGCAAGGATCCTCGATCAAGGCTCAGAAATGTAGCAAGGACATCGTTAAAATAATCCATGTGACGTCAGTGGTTCAACAGTAATTTAAACAACGTATGCAATGTATGTATGCGGATACATTCAGATCAAAGAGTAAACAATGTAGACGGCATACCCGCATACATACGTTGCATATGTTGTTTACGTATGTGATACGCTCCAAAATGCGCTATTGGGTGACGCGGAGGAGATGAATTGCTGAATAAAGTCATTATTTTTTATTTCTTGCGCAAAAAAATGCATATGAAATGAAATGATATGAAATGAGACAGGCTACAGCGCGCGCCGGTGTCTTTGTGCGTGCAATAGAAGACCGAGCACAGTACCGTTTCCGCGCTCGTTTGACTCGCGCCTGCCGCTGAAGTGAAGCTGAAACGTCTCCCGTTTGATGTGGTCATAAGGACCTTCTGCGACTGATTAAATGCACTTCTTGTCAAGAGAAATAGTGACAGAAACAGCAGTTGTGAGTGCGGTGGCCAACCCTAGCCCCGTCCCTTTGTTAATTGAGTTCAATATTTTTAACGCGATAAATTGAAAAAATTAATCGCATGCGTTAAAGCGCTAATTTTGACATCACTAGTAATATATTCATGTTCCTGAACACTGAGTGCAAACAAACACTTAGGGGAACTGCTTTGTGATTCTGTTCATTAATCGAGTCAGGTTGTGCGACGCTGCATAATATGTGTCACTTTATATGCAAGAACAACCAAAATGATTTATGGCATTTTTCTGCATATTATTTTGAAACACGTTCATATTATTTACTTCTTAAAAATAGGTTGCTCTGGTTAAGATCGAATATGTACTCTTAAAGTATGTGATCCTGTGTTTTTACAAACACAAGGGGGATGATACAATGTTTATCTCATCCCTTGAACACACTTAAGGGGCTTCAAGAGCACAGAGATTGCTGTGATATATGACTTTGAGATATATCACAGCAATCGTTGTTGTTATTAGATGACATATTAGATGTTATTAGAAGACTCTCTGAGCTTTAGTAAAGAGGGGTGATTTGCATCCAAAACTAGCCTTCCTCCCTTAGTAGATGTATTGGTCTTTCTTTCTTTCTTTCTTTCTTTCTTTCTTTCTTTCTTTCTTTCTTTCTTTCTTTCTTTCTTTCTTTCTTTCTTTCTCCAATCAAATCAAAATTTGATTATATTTGAAATGTATGGAAGTCTGTTTCTGCCACAGGATTAAAAAAAAAAAAAAAAGTTTAAAAAATTGTATCCCATAATTAAAAAAAAAAAAAATCTCCTAATTCCAAATAATTAACTTCTTTTTTTTTTTTTTTTTTTAAAGTCAGAATTGTGAGATAATAACCTTGCAATTGTAAGAAAAAAACAGTCAAAACTGTAAGATAAAAATTAACAATTAACATTTTTATTTTTTTTTTATTCTGTGGATGAAAAAAAATGAATTATGACATGTAACCTTATACTTCAGAAGTGAAAATGAAACTTGGAATTGTGAGGTAAAAAGTTGCAATTAACTTTGTGAACTTAATGAAGAAAATAATCCAAAAGTTGAAATAAAGTATCGGGTAGGTGTAGGGAGGGCTTTATTGTCACAATAATCTGGCCTCCATTTAATAATTTGAATTAAAACTATAATTTACACTCAATACGTTATTATTGCGTACTGTTTTTTAATGTACTACAATACTGAGGTGCAGATAATTGCCACTATTTGCAAAAAGTAGTATAAATAGCAGAACATCCTGTTATTTTAACATAGTGTAAATAGAATCTATAGCTATTTGCACTTAGTGTAAATAACATCTATCGCTAAGATCATTCAGTGCCTTTTTTATTCTGTGATGAAAACAGGCTTCTATAGAAATGTGACCTGGACGTGTTTGTGCCAGATTCTCCCACTGCTGGATATTTGACACGCTTGGCTCTGTTTGTAGGTGAAGCTGCTCGGAGAGCACTTCCTCTCGTCAGAAGCGTTCCTCGCGAACGCGTATGTTCTGGCCGTGCTGCTGTTTCTGGCGCTGCTGCTGCAGAGAACCTTCCTTCAAGCGTCTTATTACGTGGCCATCGAGACCGGCATCAAACTCAGAGCAGCCATTCAGGTGAGATTCACTCTGCTTGTATCTTCAGGGTTCTGTTGAAGCTTGAGCTAACTGTTTTAATGGCTTCATTAGACATGTGTCTGGTAACCTGGAAACATTTCTCTGTTTTTTCCCCGTACAGACTAAGATTTACAATAAGATCATGCGTCTGTGCACGTCTAACATGTCTATGGGTGACATGACCACGGCTCAGATCTGCAGTCTAGTGGCCCGAGACACAAACCACCTCATGTGGTTCTTCTTCCTCTGTCCCAACCTGTGGGCCATGCCAGTTCAGGTTAAGATCAACCATTGCTTTATGTAAATTATACCACGGGTTCCCAAACTCAAACTCAAGCCAAACACATTAGATGTAAAATGAAGAATGTGTTGAGTACAATTTGAACCAGCAGGCCTGAAAAGAACGATCTAATTGGTTTAGAATGGGCCTGTAGAAATAACTTTACTGTCATCATTTAATCATCCTCAAGATGTTACAAACTCATATGACTTTCTGTGGAACACAAAATGAGTTTTTGAAGATTTTAAGATGATATTTCATTTTTTTTTAATAAATAAAAAGAAAACAAGTTGATAGAATAGAAATAGAATAGAGTGTGCTAGTGTTAGAGGGTCAATTTTTATTTTTGTATTTTTGTAAACAAAACATTCATGTATTCACGGTTCTCTTATGTTGGTTATTGGTCAAATCACATGCAGATTAACAGATACAATGTTCAATATTTTTTCAGTAAATGTTTTTGTTTTAAAAATGAATTATATATAGGGCTGCATAACTTTAAAATTATAAAGCAATTATTTTGTAATGTATATGGTGATTTTAACACCAATTTGACATCTGATATCTCTTTTGGGGTCATTATTATTATTATTATTTTTAGCAGGGTGATTATAGTTTTAATAAAAGTAAAACTATAAAAATGTTGCTGCTTGAAATAAAGTAAATGTTAACTGAAATAAAAATAAAAATATAATAAACATACACTTTTTTAAGTTTCAGTTAGTTCATTTCTCATTCTCATTTTACCTTGATGTACTAAAATAACTAAAACAAAAGTTTAAAAAATATATAAAACTATATAGACATATTTAAAATAAAAAAAACTGTAAAAAATTACAAGAAAAAAACTAATTAAAAATGAAGTAACAGAATATATACAAATAAAAACAAATTAAAAATATTAATAAAAACTATAACAGTTTCTCAGTGAATTCTAAAATAACATTAATTATTAGTTTTAACTCTGATATATAAAAAAATACTGTTGTAAGTTGCACAATCAAAAACATTTTTTTATATATATAACAATAATTTTATTATAAGTTGCTAATATTTGTTTTAAATTCTTGACTTTCAAACATTCAAACCACCGAGCTTTGAACACCTCTAGTTTTTATTTAGGAGGAACACTGGTGTAATTTGGTAAACCCTGTATTATAAATAACTAGACGGTGAATGCATTGTAAGCTGTGCTGTGCAGATTGTGATGGGGGTTCTGCTGCTGTATTATCTGCTGGGGGTCAGCGCTCTGATCGGTGCCACGGTCATCATGGCTCTGGCTCCTCTGCAGTATTTTGTGGCCACTCGACTCTCACGGGCTCAGAAGAGCACGCTGGTGAGCAATTCACTGATATTGATTTACCATTGAGATATATAGATGCTGTCACTACACTGTAAATAGCTTAAAGAGAATAGAAAGAAACCTGTGTTCTGTTGGGAGTCTGTTTCTAACCCTGCTTATGTATAAGATGTATATCCTCCTGAGACCCCCCAAATAAAGCTTTGTGAATTTAGTATTTTTTCATGTCATTACATTGTTTAGAACATAAGAAAATTTTTTGAAAAATTATATTTTATTCATATTTTATTCGATGTCCTCTGTAGAGGACACTAGGACTAAGTTTTTCTAAAAATAAAATGGCATGAATAGACATCAAAAAGGCAAAAACAATGGGATTGTTTTTAAATCACCAATCAATTTTTAGGTTTCAGGATTTTTTTAATATTAAACTTTGTTTAAGGATGATTCTCAACTATGTTATAAAATATATAACAAAATGATTTGATATACCATTTTGTGTAAAAATTTCCATAAACTGGTTTTCCCATTAAACACAGTGTATCTATACTGTATCTAATTTGCATATTAATATGTTGCTGTTGGGACAGCATGTTGAAAAAAATAATTGTCATAATGGGAGTAATAATTGACCAGATTTTCATAATAATATCTAATATTTCATAACAAAATTGATATATAATTTATTTTCCTATTCAATTGTTATGTCTCCCAAAATGCGTAATAAACATGCTTTTAGTCCTGGTGTCCTCTACAGTGGACATGTATGAAATTATTTCCTGTTTCATAACAGCAAGTCATATTTGAATTTGAAAACTCATAACATTTTCCTGAGATGTTGCTTTATGACAAACAATTTCAAAATTATTCAGATTTAAATGACAATTACAAAATATAATCATATTTCCATAAGGATGTAAACTTTTTCACTAAATTAAATTTAGCCATTTTAAAGACCTAGGAGAGGGAGTGTTCATGATGAAACATCCAATCATTTAGTGTCTCTATAAAGCCCTGAATGTGCTCTGTACAGGACATCCAGACTTAAAGCTGTGACGTGTGACGTCTCAGAGAAATACACTAAAATAGAATGTCCAATAGAATGCTGGGTCTCAGGAGAACATACTGTAAATCACCTTGATTGCATTCTAATATCAGTCAGATGCTGTACACGTTACAGGAGTACACCAGCGAGAGACTGAAGAACACTAACGAGCTGCTGCGGGGAATCAAGCTGCTGAAGCTGTACGCGTGGGAACACATCTTCAGATCCAGCGTGGAGGAGACGCGCAGACAGGAGCTGAAGAACCTGCGCACGTTTGCACTCTACACGTCCCTCTCCAGTGAGTCTCAATACACACACACCACAGAGCATGTGTGTTCAGTCACAATCATCAACACAAATAAAACAGATCATTCATATCTGGAAAACAGAGATTGAATATACTATAAAATATACAAATCAGAAAACTGCAAAAAATAAATTATAATAATAATAATTTAATTTGTTTAGGATTTTTTTTTACAATGCATATTGTTTCAAAACACCTTCATAAGAACATGCTACAATTAAATTGAATTATTTAAATAATTGTATATGTAAGTGTATCATATGTATACAGTATGTGTATATATATATACAGTATATAGTATATATATACATACATGTGTGTGTGTAGAGTGATGAGATGTGTGTGGAGTGTGTGTGTGTGTGTGTGTGTGTGTGTGTGTGTGTGTGTGTGTGTGTGTGAGTGTGTGAGAGTGTGAGTTTGTGAAAGTGTGTGTGTGTGTGTGTGTGTGTGTGTGTGTGTGTGTGGTGTGTGTGTGTGAGTGTGTGAGTAGTGTGTGTGTGTGTGTGTGTGTGTGTGTGTGTGTGTGTGTGTGTGTGTAGAGAGAGAGAGTGTGTGAGTGTGTGTGTGTGTGTGTGTGTGTGTGTGTGTGGAGAGAGAGTGTGTGTGTGAGAGAGTGCGTGTGATGAAAAATATATTATGTAAATTCAATAATAATAATAATATATTATTAATAATAATTGGTAATCAGAAAAGTACAAAAACCTAAAAAATATATTTAATTTAATTTAAGTTTATTTGTATAGTGCTTTTGAGAATTATTTGTTACAAAGCAGCTTCACAAAAAGGAAAAACAGATGTTAGAAATTCAATAAAATTCAATTATTTAAATATTTTTATATCTAAAATTATATATTTACATTTGTATTATTGCATATGTCATAAAATATCAAATAAAATTGCTCATCAGAAAATTAAAAAAGCTTCACAGTACATCTTGTTTCAAAGCAGCTACACTCAATGTTATAATTAAATAAATAATTTCATAGATGAAAGTATAAATATATATTAAATATAAATACATTTAAATTATAATATTTATTTTATTGCATTTGTATGTAAATCAAGTAAAAATGCAGTTATTTCTTTGATTTTTGTCCTCAGTCTTCATGAATGCTGCCATCCCAATCGTTGCTGTTCTCACAGTGAGTCAATTCAATTCAATTCAATTCAATTCAATTCAATTCAAAATTGATTATTGGCATGACTGTAGATGATACAATATTGCCAAAGCTTAGTATACATGTGCAAAAAGATGAAAATAAATAAAATAATAATATAATAATAATTAAATGAACATCGCATTAATAGAATGTAATATTATAACATCTTAGAAGTATTAAACTGTAACAAATTAGAACGTGTGAACATTTGATACAACAGTCTTTAACTTACATAGAAACATACATACTGAGGATCACTGTGGTGGACAAAATAACACACAGTCAGTAACACAAACACAAAACACTGTCTCTCAGGCTGTGGCGCACAATACACACACACACAAACACACACTGTCTCTCAGGCTGTGGCGCACACACACACACACACACACACCACACACACACACACACCATTCACCTGCTGTCTCTCAGGCTGTGGCACACCACACGTATCTCGCAGCCAGTGCTGCTGTCTGTCCCTCTCCTAATAGTATCTTTATTTGTTCTGTTTCACTAATGGCTGTAAAGTTCTTTATTAAGTTGGTGAGTTTGTTGAAGTAGAGGTTTCTTATAGATATGTATTTCTGACAGTGAAGGAGAAAGCGCGTCTCTGTCTCGATCTCTCCTGTCTCACAGTGAACACACACTCTTTGCTCTCTGGGTAACCAGCTCTTTCTGTGTCTGCCGGTCTCGATGGCTAGTCTGTGCTCACTGAGCCTGTACTTGGTCAGGATCCGTCTCTGCTTTGTGTCTCTGACACTCTGGAGATAATCTTCCAATTCATAATTTGATTTTATGGTCCGATATAGTTGTAATTTACTTTGTGTTTTAGTTTCTTGATCCCAAATGTTCCAGATATGTATTTTTAGATTGTTTGATCATTTGATTTATTTTGATGTTTAGGTGAGAAGCAGTGCTGGTCTGAGACTGGTTAGTGTTAGTAGAGTTAGTCAGGTTAGTAAGTCTCAGAACCAGCTGACTTAGGGGACTCTTTTCGGGGTTCAGTTCTTGGGTTTGTAGTGCTTTAAAATGTAGCGATTCTGTGGGACTTGATTTAAGATGCATCCAGAATTTGAGGGACCTTTTATGCATATTAATAATCAATGGGAATCGGCCTAATTCTGCCCTACATGCATTATTGGGTGTTTTTCTTTGTAGTTTTAGGATCATTTTGCAGAATTCTGTGTGTAGGGCTTCTGTTGGATGTCTGTCCCATCTAGTGTAGCTCTGATCACTGAGTGGACCCCAAACCTCACTTCCATACAGCGCTATGGGCTGAATCACACTATCAAAGATTTTACACCAAATTGGAATTGGTATTTCAATATTTTGGAATTTTTTCTTGATTGCGTATAGAGCTCTTCGAGCTTTATCTTTGAGAGCATTCATGCATACTGAATCCGATGGTGATGATCAGGCAGTACAGTGATGCATCTGGTTCTAGGGCGTGCTGCTAGACTGAACTGGTATCTGTGTTCCTGACATCTGGGCTTTTTCTGGAAGACCATAATGTTGGTCTTTTTGAGGTTTACCGCCAGGGCCCAGTTCTGGCAGTAGTTCTCCAGCAGGTCTAGGTGCTGCTGTAGTCCCTGTGGGGTGGATGACAGCAGCACCAGATCATCTGCGTACAGCAAGAACTTGATGTTCTTGTCTCTTGATCTTCTCTCTCTCTCTCTCTCTCTCTCTCTCTCTCCCCCCCCCTCTCTCTCTCTCTCTCTCCCCCCCCCCCTCCCCCCTCTCTCTCTCTCTCTCTCTCTCTCTCTCTCTCTCTCTCTCTCTCTCTCTCTCTCTTCTCTCCTCCCCTCTCTCTCTCTCTCTCTCTCCTCTCTCTCTCTCTCCCCTCTCTCTCTCTCTCTCTCTCTCTCTCTCTCTCTCAGCTCACTGGTTTGTGTGTCAGTGTGAGAGCTCTGTGTGTGTTTTGCTGGCAGATCTTTGTGGTTCACGTGCACCTGCACAGTGCTACAGACTTCGATCTGTCTCCCGCTGTGGCGTTCGGCTCACTGTCGCTCTTCCACATCCTGGTGACGCCTCTGTTTCTGCTCTCCAGCGTCCTGCACTCCACCGTCAAAGCTCTCGTCAGGTGACCCGCACCATTACCATGCATCTGACATCCATACACTTGAGCAACTAGGGCTGGGCGATATGGCAAAACATTTAAATCTCGATTTTTTCAGAATGTTTGACTGATTCTCGATCTCTTACTCGATCTTTTAACTAGTCAACTTGAAAATGTAACTACAACATGATTCAAGTAACTTTTTCTTTATTAACCCTCCAGTTAAAGACAATGCTATTGAGGTTGCCAACATGATGTAAATGTTAAACAAATCACTTATTAAATATCTTTGCTGAAATGATGCATGAACAACTACATCTTTTACAAACTTGTCTTATGCATATAGTATGTGACCCTGGAGCACAAAAGCAGTCATAAGTAGCACAGGTATATTTGTAGCAATAGTCAACAATACATTGTATGGGTCAAAATTATCCATTTTTCTTTTATGCCAAAAATCATTAGGATATTAAGTAAAGATCATGTTCCATGAAGATATTTTGTAAATTTCCTACCATAAATATATCAAAACTTAATTTTTGATTAGTAATATGCATTGCTAAGAACTTCATTTGGACAACTTTAAAGGTGATTTTCTCAATATTTTGATTTTTTTACACCCTCAGATTCCAGATTTTCAAATAGTTGTATCTCAGCCAAATATTGTCCTATCATAACAAACCATACATCAATGGAAAGATTATTTATGACTGGTTTTGTGGTCCAGGGTCACAAATGTTCAGAAATAATATGAGGAAAATACTTAAAAAGAAAAAAAATCTCAAAAGTCAAGGTGATTCAATTTCAAAATGACTGAAGGTATAACACCAGTAGACTATTATTACTATAAATGTTCTGTAAAAACAATGAACAGCAGCTTTCTGTCTGTCAACATGATGCAATCATGAAATATCAGACATACAGTAGAAGTTCTTCAGGTTTTTTTATTCACTTGTACTGTTTTTACATGAATGAAACAGCAGTCTAAAAACACGACGCTCAAGTTAAAAGAAGTTCATTCCCATCTTCTTGCATGTTTTCCTCTTCCACTGCTCGCCTCGCATCTTTATCAACACAAAGCTCATTCTGTGTGAACAGCACCTCGTGATATATTCTCCTCATGGTCCTTCACTGAGCGTGTCACTCGTGAGCGGTTAATCATGTGCGGTCGGAGCGTTCGTTTCTCTTTACTGTTATCACTGGCATATTGTCAAAGTGTCTAATTCTAACGTTTGGTAATATTTCTATTGAAAATTGTGATTCCTTGATTTCTAAAAAATAAAATCGTGGCAAAACATTAAATTCGAATTAATCGATAAAATCGGAGAAAACGACCAGCCCTATGAGGAACTAATGCTTCCAGTCTCATTGTTTCACACATTTGATCTTAAAAAAGCCTCATGTTTGACCTCTTCTCTTCTCAGTGTGCAGAAGCTGAGTGAATTTCTTGGCAGTACTGAGATCAAGATCGATCAGGATCCTGTAGTTCAAACTACAGCAACAGAAAACGCCAACGGCAACATTAAGTCTGTGGTGAGTTCAGCTTCATGTCCTTCCCAAACCATGTGTGAACTGATTTCTTGCACAGAAGTCAAAAGTCAAAGTCAAAGTCTGCTTTATTGTCAATTCTGTCACATGTACAGTACATACATACAAATAATTGAAATTGCGTAACTCTCAGACCCCTGGTGCATACAGATAACACTAAACACTGACAGTAGACGTACAAATACAGATAAATAAAGTTTAAACATATGTACATACAAACTATACAGATATACAAATGAGGACATTGTAGAAAAAAGAGATAAATAAAGTGGCATAAGGCACATGGCAGATAGAGTGCAAACCAGTTAAATAAACAAAACTGTGCAGATATAATGAGTGTAGTGCAAAAAGAGCTTATCAGTCTGTTAAAGTGATAAGAGCTCAGAGAATAGAGAACAGTCTTTTATCAGACTGTCAGAAGAGGTAGTTTGCAGTCAATGCTGGATGAGGTAGTGATCAGTGACTGGTGCGGGTCACAGTTTGTAAGTGGAGGGGGGGGGGGTTACTCCTGGGGATTTGGGGATGTGGGGAGCTGAGGGGGGGGGGGGTCGTAGGGTCAGAGTTCAGTGGTCCGTGGGGTAAGAGAGGGGAGGGGGGGCAAAGTCGGGAGGGAGTTCAGCTTCCTGACAGCCTGATGTATGAAGCTGTCTTTCAGTCTGTTTGTCCTGGCTTGGAGACTCCGCAGTCTCCTCCCTGATGGTAGCAGACTGAAGAAGCTGTGTGTCGGGTGGGTGGGATCACCTGCAATGCAGAGGGCTTTGCGGGTGAGACGGGTGCTGTAAATGTCCTGGAGGGAGGGGAGAGAGACACCAACGATCTTCTCAGCTGCTCTCACTATCCGTTGAAGGGACTTGCGGCAGGACGCGTTGCAGGCGCCATACCACACAGTGATGCAGCTAGTCAGGATGCTCTCAATGGTGCCTCTGTAGAAGGTGCACATGATGGGGGTCGGGGCTCTGGCTCTTCTGAGTTTGCGAAGGAAGTAGAGACGCTGTTGTGCTTTCTTGGCTAGTGCTGCAGTGTTGTTGGTCCAGGAGAGGTCCTCTGTGATGTGCACACCCAGGAACTTGGTGCTGCTCACTCTCTCCACGGTCGCACCATTGATGGTCAGAGGAGCATGCTGAGTGTGCACTTTCCTGAAGTCAACAACAATCTCCTTCGTCTTCTCCACATTCAGAGAGAGATTGTTGTCACTGCACCACCCGGCCAGGCGGCTCACCTCGCTCCTGTAGTTTGTCTCATCTCTGTTGCTAATGAGACCCACCACAGTCGTCACATCCGCAAACTTAATGAAAAGGTTAGAGTTGTGTGACGGTGTGCAGTCGTGGGTCAGCAGAGTGAAGAGGAGGGGGCTCAGCACACATCCTTGGGGGGCCCCTGTGTTCAGTGTGATGGTGCTGGATGTGTTAATGCTGACCCGTACTGCCTGAGGTCTCCCAGTCAGGAAACAAAAGGATAGATTTTAAGCAAGGATACAGTGAACTATAGCTTTAAGTTAGAGGAAGATTGAGTATTGCTCTTTAAGCATGCATTTATGATTGTTTCAAAAGCATCTGCACTCAACGCTAGGGCTGCACGATTAATTAAAATAAAACCAAAATCACTGCAATAATCTTTAATTAAAAAAATTATTTAAATGCATACATAAATTACGACAGCCATAAATATTAGTATTGCAATTTTATTTTATTTAGATTTTTTTTTCCTAAATACGTGATTTTTTTTAAATTTGTGTTTTTTTTATATTACAGTCATAATATTTCTTATCTCGTTTTTATTTACTAATTTTTATATTTTAATTTAATAATAATAATTACAACAACAACAAAACAATTTTTTTTTTTTTTTTAATCCTACAAACAAGCACCACATGCCTGGATTTTTTATTTTTTATTTTTTTATTGCTATTTTTATCAGGGAAATCACAGTTTGATTTGTTTCCACAAATGGTACAGATCTACTCAACACTTTATTGACATGAATACTAGTTTTGCAATGTAAAAAATATTTTAAAATGTAAAATAAAATTATTATTATGAATTTTTTTAATTATTTTTATTTTACATTTTTAAAATATTTTTATATTACAAATTTCAGATCTTTTTCATATATAAAATGTTTTTATTCAATGATTTTTATATTTTCATTTAATCATTTGTTATTATTAGTAGTAGTAGTAGTATAGCTTTTTTAATGAATAATTCCTGCATTGCATGACTGAAGAGTTGTGTTTCTCTGCCTCAGTATGCATTACAGCTCCAGGCCAAACTGGTGAATCGTAAGAATAAAGCCAAGCAGGACGTGAACAGGAACTTTGAGCAGCAGGACCAGGAGCTGACGGCATCAGCCAATCACGACGAGGACGTGTGCATAAAGGTCCGATTCATATGATACATGCTTTATTGAATACTGAATGTCTAGAACATTGATCTGTTGATGCTGATTTTTTAATAATCAAATTACTTGGTATAGTTTTCTGCGTATTAAACTTTTTTTCCTAGATTGTGAACGGCTACTTCACATGGACGCAGGGATGCCCGACTCTCACCAATATCGACATAAAGGTTCCTTTCGGTGAGGTTTTGCCAGTTTGCACAGTTGCTGTATTTGCAGCAGAAGCACTAATGTGACTCCACGTGATCTGTAGGTCAGCTGACGATGATCGTAGGGCAGGTGGGATGCGGGAAATCCTCTCTTTTGCTGGCGGCACTGGGAGAGATGCAGAAGATTTCTGGAAACATCACATGGAACAGGTAAAAATCAACATAATGCTGTATTATGATATAAGATTATGAGAGGCTGTGCTTTATTGTGAATGAAGTCATCATGTCAAAGGGCATTAATACAATATAACAAAAGCCCTTCTTTCAGCTTGTTTATTTCATGGTTATTATTGTTAACTAAAAATAAAAGATTTGTGTTAATACATATTATGCTAAAACTATACATAATAAATAAATAAATAATGAATTAATTGAAAATTAGGCAACAAAAACCTAGGCCACAAAAACTAAAGGAAATAAGTTTGTTGAAGCACTTAAATTACTATCAAACATACATAAATAAAAAAATAAAAAAATAAAATAACGGAATAGTAAATAAATAACAACTAAGAAATAAATGAAAGCTAAAACTGGAACTGAAATAAAAATAAATAAAACCTAATTAGTAATATTAAAAAAATCCTAATAAAAATGACAAAACACATAACAAAATTAATTAAAAAAATACACTAGAATTAAAACAAAAATAATATAAAAAATAATAAAAAATTGTAATAAAAACTGTAATAATATATAAATAATACTAAAATAACTATAACTATAACTATGGCTGGAACACTGTATTGACCAATCAGCCTCTATGCATTTTATAATCTGTTTTTAATCCACTTAATAATTTTGTATTTATTTTTTTCTATTTTTAAATATGGATTGGATTGTAATCAGATCTCATATTAATGCTGCTTTATTTTCTCACAGTTTACCCAAGAGTCATTCTGAAGAAAATATGAGGTATGTATTGCATTACACATATACATATGTATATATATATATATATATATATATATATATATATATATAATTATACAGTATATACAGTATATATATATATATACACACATATATATAATTTCTTTATTTATTCATTATAATCATTGATCTATTTTGTCTTACAGAGCCCAGTCTATGAGTGGAAGACAGTCGCTCAAGTAATTATATGATTATTATAAATGCACTCTGTTTTATAGTTGATCAGCTGCACAGTATCCTCACTGCTTGTGTTTTCAGGAAGAGAGGTTCGGTGGCGTACGCTTCCCAGAGGCCGTGGCTCTTAAACACTACGGTGGAGGAGAACATCTTGTTTGACATGGCCCCCAATGAGAAGAGGTAAAAGGGCCCCGTGATTCCCGTGTGTTCAGTCGTGTGAGAGATGCGTGCGGTTGAGACTCTGCACAAACACAATACTCCTGCTGCTGTCCAGAGGCCACAGAAAAGTGCTTTTATCTGCCTTAAAAGAACCGACCGGGAATAAACAGCAGCATCTCAATGAGATTCCAGTGCTGTCGGTGTGAGACAAAACCCTCAGCTCGTCCGTGAGGCTTTGCTGTTATATAAGGATTCAGGATCTGTGTTTAGTGCTGGCCGTCACAGTTCTGCATTCAGAAACATGCTGCTTTATGTGCTTTGATGCACTCTTATTTTACTACCATTAACGCACTATTGTCGTTTTTGTTAATATTTTGAATTAGGTTTTATTTGTATATTTCTATTTAAATTTTAGGTAAAGTTTTAGGAATTTTGTTGTGTTTTTTTTGCAATTTGTAATAGTTTTTTTTTTATATGTCCATACATTTTTCTTAGTTTTTAGATTATTTAGTCTTAGTTTTTTTAACTACTTTAACTTAAACTAAACAAAAAATAGAAATGTTGCCTTGGCACCTAGCTGAAACAAAATAAGTTGAAGTTGCTATATATTTTTTCTTATTTCAATTGTTTATTTTATTTTAAGTAATGAAAATGTTTAATGATTTTTATTTTACTTTATTTTATTATTTATTTTATTAAATTAATAAATATATTTTATTATTTTATTTTTTTTATTATTATTTTTTTTTTTTATTATCTTTTTTAGTTTTTTTTATTGATAGTTAACCAAGACATCTTGCTGTTTGAAAAGCCTTGTGGGAATTTGTAATATATTTATTTTAATATATGCAGCCTAGATTATAACAATCTTAATTTGCAATATCACAATGTTCTTGCTACCATAATTTGATATTATTTATATTATTATTTAATTGTTTACTTCAAAACTATTTTCACTCAGAAATTGTTAGTACATTTCACAAATAATTACAAATAAATAATTTGTCTAAAGGTTTAATTGACAGTTCAATGTTTAAAACCTTTAAAAATAGTTTAGTATTATTATTATTATACAATATAAAAATTACTAAATAAAAACAAGATAAGAAATGTTATGATTGTAATATAAAAATATATAAAATAAAAAATTGGCAAAGACTAATACTATAATAATTATTATTTTATTGTACATTTTACAACTGTAACATTGCAATGCTAATATTGTGTGCCAGGGTTCACAGGCTGATCTGGCTGTTGTGGTCTCTCCTCAGATATAAGGAGGTGATTGAGGTTTGTCAGCTGCAGCCGGATATCGACACGCTGCCGCAGGGAGACCAGACGGTGATCGGAGAGAGGGTACGTCATGTGAGTTATCATTATTACAGCACAAACTGAGCAGAGCGCATGTTCTGTGTGTCTGTGAGCGTCTCAGTCATCGCTGTGTCTCTGTGCTGCAGGGCATCATTCTGTCCGGCGGCCAGCGGCAGCGGATCAGTGTGGCTCGAGCTCTTTATCAGCAGACTAATGTGGTTTTCCTGGTGAGTTCAGATCAGTGTTCAGCTTCATCATCCACACGTTCAGCAGCCGTGTTCGTATAACACGAGCACCTTCATTTGTGCTTTCAGGACGACCCGTTTTCAGCTCTGGACATTCACCTCAGCGATCACCTCATGAATGAAGGAATCCTCAAGTTCCTCCGGCAGGAGAAGAGGACCGTCGTGTTGGTCACTCACAAACTGCAGTATTTACCTCATGCAGACTGGGTACGAGCTTTTAACACTGTGAAGTTATTTCACACGTCGGCCTGCATGGGTCAAACTGAGTAGAGAATTCACATTAATGCATTAACTATATCAAACATTTAGTCAAAGCCATTTAAACAGCATCTGCGATGTTCATATTATCATTATGTGTGTTGGCTAGGGATCAAACTCATGTCATTTGTTTGCCAGTCTTGTAAAATGTGCTTTTATTATATCGGTCCTGTAGATTATAGCCATGCGGGACGGGACGGTGCAGACACAAGGGACCTTAAAGGACATCCAGTGTGCTGAACCTGAACTGTTTGAACAGTGGAGAACCCTGATGAACAGACAGGACAAAGTAAAGAAAAAAAAAACTTGTAATGTTCTTCTAAAATAAAATAAATTAATAAATAAATATTTGATAAATATTTAATTTGATTTATTTATTGTTAGATATATGTTCTTTTAAAATAATTAATAAAATAATGTATTTAAAAAATATGTATGTATTTATAAAAATATTTCCTTGATATGATGATCTTGTAAATTAAAAAAAAAAATATATATATATATTTTGTTTTTTTTGTTGTTTTGTTTTGTTTTGTTTTTTATAAAAAAAATATTAAAAATGCTTATTTGATATTGTGTTCTTCTATATATAAATGAGTAATTTATATTGTTTCTATGATATGATGATCTTCTAAAATATATTAATCATTAAATATTTTTCAAATTATTTATTTATAAAATTGCTTTGATACGATGTTCCTCTAAAATAAACATAGACAAATAAATAAATATATTTTTTTAAATTAATTAATTAATTAATTTATAAACATACTCCATTCTTCTAAAATAAAAAATGAATATATAAGAAATATATATATATATTTATTTACATAATTTGTATTGCTATATTTATGCAGTAATGCAGTATCTCAACATTTCCACAGGAGAACACCACAGAACTGAAGAGGAAGAGTTTCAGGAGGGCCATGTACTCTACAGATACTCTGGCCACCGAGGACGAGGATGAAGGTAAAACATCTTCATCCAAACGTGAAACTCAGTGTCAGTGCTTGCATATACGCATTTCTAATAGAAATGTTAGCCATACAGGGTTATGCTCTATAACACCTGACAGGTGGCTGTCCTGTAACGTGGTTGTATCTGTCATGCTGTGCGTTTGTCTTCAGTGCCGCAGTGTGACTCTGATGTTCTTGTCTTCATATCTATGATGGCTTCTCGTGTGTGGACTTCATCCAGCTGCTGATCTCACTGTTAGTGAAGTCAAAGGTCTGGACTCGACGGCATGAATCCTCTGATGAATAGCATGCAGCCCGAGGATGTTAGAAACACAGTGAAGCCATTATAACGCTAGTCTTACGTAACACATCCACAACAAAACAGCACACAAAACATTCACTATGCTCCTGCGAGCTACAGTTATCACATTAGATATTCGGTGTGTAGGTGGTAAGTAATGCAGAGTGTCTTTTATCCACAAGAAATCCAAGGATACGCTGCTGTTATCACATTAGTGATGACTATTTAACATTGTGAACGTAGAGCTTTCCTGCATGATTTTCCTGCTCATGATAATGTGCTGCGCTTGAGTCTCAGACGCATGAAACGCATGAAGCGTTCGGAGAAAGTGATGCACCTTCTCCTCGTTTCTCTACCTGACGCCACACATGAGTGCATGGAAAATAATAAACCACTGCAGTTATTCAGCATGTTTGTTTACTGATTATCCAGAAATTAACTCTGATTATTGTTTATCACAAATGTTTCATTCTTAAAGGTGAAGTGTGTTATTTATGTGCCACTACGAACAACCAGAACTGCAAAATAATGTTTCAAGCAAGTTTAGAACATAACAATAATATAATATAATATAATATCATTGCTATCTTTATGTTCAGCTTTTATTTTAATTTTAGTTCAAGTTTTAGTAACTTTGTTCAGTTAATTTTTAGTAATTTTTTTTAGTTTAGTAATTTAGTTACTGTTTTATATATATATATATATTCTTCAGCAAGTTAAACTGACATTAATGTAACAATTATCTGAAATAAAATAAGTTTAGGCTTGTTTATATTTTATTTTAATTCAGTTAACATTTATTTTATTCCAGGTTATTATTAGTAGTATTATTATTAGTTATAGTTAACTGTAATAACCCTGGAAGCAGCTAAATTGTTTTCAAAAATCAGGCTGCTTAAAATTCAGTTTGCATCAACATAAATAAATAAGTAAATATATTACAATAGAAAACAGTTATTTTAAATAGTAATAATATTTTTATATAAATATTATTAATTAATATTAATAATAGTTGCTGTATTTTATATCAAAAAATGCAGCCTTTGTGTGCAGAAGAGACTTTATTCAAAAATATATATTAAAAAAAATCTTACCGACACTAAAGCTTTGAATGGTATTATATTTCAAATTAAAAAAGAATATAAAAATATTACATTAAATTAAATTATTAAAATAATAAATAATAAATAAATTAAATTAAATTAGTCCCACACTCAGAACTACTCAAACAACAGAATGCATTTCCAAAATGACACACTTCTCCTTCATGTAATTAATTCCGGCTGATCTGAGCGCGCTCAGTGGAATGAACAGGCTGAACTCTGCTTAACCTCCTCCAGAACGAGATTGGATGCTGTTTGGTTGTGTTTGCAGACAGCTCCATCAGCACCGATGAGGACAGCCTCAGGGCGGAGCTCCGTCACAGGACCACTATCCCCTGGTGCTCGTTTGCGACGTACCTGCGCGCCGCGGGTCTGCTGCTGCTGCCGCTGCTCGTCCTCTCGCAGCTCGCCAAACACTCGCTGATGGTCGCCATCGACTTCTGGCTCGCGCACTGGACGTCCCGCGTCATCGCAGCACAGATCGAGAGTGCCGAGAGCAACTGCACCGGCACAAAGGTCAGAACACTGAAACAGCAACTTGGACAAATTTGGAAAAGTTGTTGAATTCTTAGCTGCTTTTTAACTGAAGTGCTGTTGTGTGAATCCACAGAGACTGTGTCACACATGCTTGAGCATAAACACACACACACACACACACACACACACACACAGACAGACAGACAGAAGTGCACTGTTTTAATCTCAAGGGTTTGATCGCAGCTGTTGGAGTCTCAGTCTCAGTCCCAGCAGACCGTCTGTTCACTACAAACACAAGTCTTTAGTCTCAGCTGAATGACTGCTGTTTTTCTTTAGTGAAAGAGTCTTCATGTTTTCAGAGAATCAGTTTCATAATAGGACAATTACCAGGAAACAATGTCAATATAATTTTAATTTCAAAGAAATGCAGTACCGTTCAAAACGTTGGGGGATGTAAGGTTTTCTCTTTGTTTTTCCAAAGAAATTAATACTTTTATTTAGTAAGACGCATTAAATTGGTCAAAAGTGACAGTAAATATATTTATAATGTTACAAAAGATTGCTATTTCATATACATGCTCTTCTTTTAAAACTTTCTAATCATCTGTGAATCCTGAAAAATAAAATTTATCACGGTTTCCACAAAAATATAAAGCAGTAAGTAATGATATATAGTTGGGCAATCGTGGCCTAATGGTTAGAAATGTCGATGACTTGTAACCCGAAGGTTGGGGTTCGAGTCTCAGGTCCGCGGAATTTCGTTGTACTGCCTGAATAACACTTTACATAAAATATCCTTACATATAGTCCACAAGACAAAAAAAGACCCTTGAAAGTATTCCATAACCCCCCTCAAAGTTTGGTTACGGTGTGGTTCTTAATACTGTGTGAGGTTACTGGATGATCCACGACTGTTCTTAGTTTTGTGATGGTTGTCATCCATCTTGTTTGTTCTGAACAGATCAATTGAGCACTCATTTCAGACAAATCTCAACGTCTAGATTAACGGTTTGCTGCAGTGCTGCAGATTAGAACCCTTTCCAGCAGTGACTGTATTGCTTAGAGATCCATCTTTTCACACTCAGGACAATTGATGGACTCAAACACAACTTTTATAAAGGTTCAAACGCTCACTGATGCTCAAGAACACGATGCATTAAGAGCCGGGGGTGAAAGCCTTTCCAACCGAAGATCAAGGTAAATTGATACTTAATTTGTCTTCCGGGAAACGGCAAGTTGTCAAATGCTTCCGGACGGCAGTAATACTTGTAAAATGATATTTCGAAAACAAAAGTTGGATCTTCTTCAAGTTCAAAAGGCTTGTTCAGCTCCCCGACTTAATGCATCGTGTTGGCTTCACGAGCATCAGTCAATGTTTGAACCTTTTTTAATAGTTGTGGTCAGTCCCCCAAGTTGTCGCAGTGTTGGAAACCTCTGTCTGGACAACATACAGTCACTGCTTGAAAGGGTTGCAAGATGCGAAATGCTGGAAAATGCAGCAATACAGAACGTGCGCTGTCTGAAGAACAGTGCTCATTTTAACCCTTCTAACAAACAAGGGACTCATGAACAACTCACAAAACAAAAGAACAGTCGTGGATCATCCAGGAAACCTTCACAGTATTAAGAACCAGGGTTCCAAACTTTTGAAGGGCGTTATTTGAATAATTTCGCTTTTTTGGTCTTGTGGACTATATGTAAACTATTTTATGTAAAATATCTTACTCAGGACAGTACTAAATAAAAGTAACATGCATTTTGTATGATCCTTTATTTTGTTAAAATTATTCACATTTTCACAGATTCTGCAAGGGGTTCCCAAACTTTTGCATGCCACTGTATATATATAGGGGCAATCGTGGCCTAATGGTTAGAAAGTCGGACTTGTAACCCGAAGGTTGCGGGTTCGCGTCTCAGGTCCGGCAGGAATTGTCGGTGGGGGGAGTGAATAACCAGCGCTCTCTCCTCCTTCAATACCACGACTGAGGTCAGACCCTTGAGCAAGGCACCGAACCCCCAACTGCTCCGGGTGTGTGTTCACGGTGTGTGTGTGTTCACTACTGTTTGTGTGTGCACTTGGATGGGTTAAATTCTGAGTATGGGTCACCATACTTGGCCACACGTCACTTCACTCATTCACTCACTCACTATATCAGTGGCAAGCGGTGACTTTTTTAACTGGGTATGCTGAGTGCTAAGATTAAGATCCCCCCCATTATTTATTGCTTAGAGATCTATCACTTATCACACTCAGAAATGTTCATGCAATCATGCTATATTTGTCATAAGTTCAACGCTCCGGCGCGGTTAGTGCTCACACTACATGCGTAACCACGCTCTGGCCCGCCTCTTCCAACCGAGCCAGGGACAGCTAAAGGAATGAAGCGATCACACTAGTCAAACAAACCGGGCTTTGGGAGTCAAATGCGCTCAGGCACGGTTAAGCTTGCCTAGTGTGAGGGTACGTCGGTGGTTCCCCTAGTCCCGCTTGTTCAGTCTCTGGCGGCCTGGTCAGTGCTCCCCAGACCGTCTCGCTGGCTCACGATGACCATCACGGTCTATGCGATTCGGCTATGCGATTCAGTTTGGCCGTCCCCCTCCCAAGTTCAGGGGCCTTTGGATCACCTCTGTGCTGGACAAAGATGCTCCTGTCTTGTGTGCAGAGATCGCGGTCCTGCTGGCGAAGGACGCGATACAGCCGGTCCCTCCAGCCGAGATGAGGTCAGGATTTTACAGCCCTTACTTCATCATACCCAAGAAAGGCGGTGGGTTACGACCAATCTTGGACCTGCACGTTCTGAAACGGGACCTTCACAAGCTCCCGTTCAGGATGCGCAGAGACGCATTTTTCAATGCATCCATCCTTTCAATTGGTTCGCAGCGATCGACCTGAAGGACGCGTACTTCCATGTCTCGATCCTCCCTCTATCCCTGTCGCCTCGTGTCTTCACCAAGGTCGTGGAGGTAGCCCTTGTTCCATTAAGGGAAGCAGGCATTCGCATTCTCAACTACCTCAACGACTGGCTCATACTGGTCCAGTCTCGAGCGCAGTTGTGCGAGCACAGGGACACTGTGCCCAGCCACCTCAGCCGGTTGGGGCTTCGGGTCAACTGGGAAAAGAGCAAACTCTCCCCTGTGCAGAGGCTCTCTTTTCTCGGCATGGAGTTGGACTCGATCAACCTCACAGCACGTCTCTCAGTAGAGCGTTCTCAGTCGATGCTGAACTGCCTGGAGTCTTTCCAGCGCAAGAGGGCGGTTCCACTGAAAGAGTTTCAGAGGCTCCTGGGGCATATGGCATCCACAGCCGTGGTCACGCTGCTCGGATTGCTTCATATGAGACCGCTTCAGCGTTGGCTTCACGACCGGGTCCCGAGATGGGCATGGCGACGCGGCACGTACCGGGTCTTAGTCACCCCGTCCTGCCTCCCCGGACACGTCCCACTGCCAGCTGTTTTACTCCCTGTCCGAGGGGACCCTCGGCACAGACACGTTGGCACACAGCTGGCCTCGGGGTCTATGCAAATATGCGTTTCCCCAGTGAGCCTTCTCGCACAGACCCTGTGCAAGGTCAGGGAGGACGAGGAGCAAGTCCTTTTGGTGGTGCCATACTGGCCCAATCGGACTTGGTTCCCAGAACTGATGCTCCTCGCGACAGCCCCTCCTTGGCAAATTCCTCTGAGGAGGGATCTCCTTTCTCAGAGAGGGGGCACCCTCTGGCACCCGCATCCAGACTTGTGGAATCTCCACATGTGGTCCCTGGACGGAACGCGGAGGTTCTAGGTGCGCTACCTCCAGCGGTAGTAAACACCATCACTTCAGCTAGAGCCCCGTCTACAAGACATGCTTACAGGCTGAAGTGGAACCTGTTCGTCGATTGGTGTTCTTCCCACCGGGAAGACCCCCGTAGATGCCCAATCGTGGTTGTGCTCTCTTTCCTGCAAGATGGGTTGGAGTGAAGGCTGTCTCCCTCCACCCTCAAAGTGTATGTTGCCGCTATTGCCGCACATCACGATGGGAAGCATGACTTGGTCATCAGGTTCCTCAGAGGGGCCAGGAGGTTAAATCCTCCACGCCCTCATCTGGTACCCTCTTGGGATCTCCCCTCGGTCCTGACAGCCTTGAAGGAGGAGCCCTTCGAGCCTCTGCAGTCAGTAGAGCTTAAGTTTCTGTCGTTAAAGACAGTGCTTCTCACTGCATTGGCCTCGGTCAAGAGGGTAGGGGAGGAGGAGGCAGACCCAGCCATTGCTCTGCTCTGTCCCGTCCGCGCTTTGCACATTTACATGGACCGCACGCAGAGCTTCAGGACCTCAGACCAGCTCTATGTCTGCTTCGGAGGACAGCAGAATGGAAAGGCTGTCTCCAAACAAAGACTTGCCCACTGGATAGTGGAGGCTATAGTCCTAGCTTACCAGGCCCAACGCTTGCTGTGCCCCCTCGGAGTAAGAGCACACTCTATGAGAGGTGTTGCTTCTTCTTGGGCATTGGCGCAGGGCGCCTCAATAGCAGACATCTGTAGAGCTGGACGCCAGGTCCAGCACTCGTGTGTTTGCCCAAGGTCAGCCATTGTGCTGAGCTAGGTGCCCGTGTGTAGTGATTCCCCTTCAGGTGATCCCACATGTGTATTCTTCCACGGTAAGGCTCCCCTCACGGAGAGCCCGTGTCTTTCCCTGGCAGAGACCTTCTGCCATCTCTGCTGTGTATTGATCTCACCCCAGGCTGGCTGAGTCTATCTCAGAGACTTCCATATGTAGTACTGCCCTTGGCCAGTCCATATGTGTAATCTCAACATGGTACCTCCTTTATGCAGGATGTGGCTTCCGTAGCGTTCCCCTACTTGGGTACGCTTTCCTAGTGTTATCCATACCCACTGTATGGAACAGCAGTGGCTCTCATCTCTGCCTAAGCCCTGTCCTATCTTCCATCCCAACTGGTGTAGGGGGACTTGCCGGCTTCCGCAGGGCACTGGAGGGGGTCAGCAATAGTGGCGTTTTCATAGGGATCCCATTTACGTCAGTCACTATGACATAACGTCGAACGTGACTGACTGAAAGGGAACATCTCGGTTACATATGTAACCCTCGTTCCCTGAAGGAGGGAACAGAGAGATGTTACGTCCCGTCGCCACAGTTGCTGTACCACCGCTGTATGGCCGGGGCCCACAGTCTCGGCTCCTCAGCGAAAAACTGATGTGCGTCTGCACGCGCTCTCCTTTTATACCCGCGCTGCGGGGCGGGGTGCACGTGGCAAAGCACGCACGCCAACTGTCATTGGCTTGTTTTGTTAACACTCGAAGGTGATTGGGCTCTCGGGCGAGATCCCATTTACTTCAGTCACTATGTGGCAATTAATGGAAAAATTAATGTTTGGAAATGTAAACTGATATTTCATACTGACACACTACATCAATAGAAATAACTGACTTAAAACCATGTTTAGCTGCTGAAAATACTAGTGTTCTAATCATTTTGGCCACCATTGTATATACGAGAAGAAGCCATGGTATGAGTATCGTGTCTTGCTTCTTTCAAACATATAAAAAAAATCTTACTGCCCCAGACTCTTGAACAACACTGTATATTTGTCATTAGTTTGAGTGGATGTTGTTGTGTTGCTTCTCTCTCAGGACTGTGAGTTCAGTCACTCGTCGTACCTGCAGGTTTTCTGCGGTCTGTGCGCTCTGGGAATCGTCCTGTGTCTCGTCACGTCTCTGACGGTGGAGTGGACGTGTTTGCGTGTTTCCCGAGAGCTTCACTGCAGCCTCCTGCGCACCATCGTCCTCGCACCCATGAGGTCTGTGTGAGCTCCGCAGCTCATGATCATCCTCTAAAACCACACACATGTACTGCAAAAAAATGTGACCCGTGCTGGCAAAATGAGTGTGAATGTGCACGGGCTAATTTTGTGCTAAAGGCAAAATAAGTGAAAAATTTTGATTTTGTTCGAATTTAAGGGTTTCACAGCGATCCCAATGCTCCAAATAGTAATGAATCATCTAAAAGTATCTTTATTTGTGCATTTTCTGAGAGAAGTACTCAGTTCCCCGTTCACTTCTCGCACTGATTGACATCCAAAGCACCCCGCATAAAGACGACACAGACGGCGTTCTATCCCGATACACATACAGGCCTACACAGATTTACAGTAGGCTAAATATATTTAAGAATTCATGCAAACATAATATTTATGTCTTAAGTGAACGTTTGGGGAACTGTTGGGGAAAAACATTGGATGTGTAACATTATATTAGATCCGAGCATTACACTATGGCTTAACATAGGCCGTCTGTCTCATTAATGTTAATCAAACAATTGATTGAACTGCTTTTGTAGTTTTAATAATCAACTTACTTGTAATGAACTATTTGTTTTTCTTACTTGAATGCTTTTTTTGATTAGATGTAAAATGAAAAAAAGTAATACACTATACACTTGTTTCTTTCTTGCAATATATTTGTTTAAAACAACAAAGAGGAAATAAAAAATAGCTATATTGTGATTATAAATCTAGTAATGATTATTAAAAAATAAGTGGGGGAAAAGATGTATTGTCGCTGGGTGATTTTGCTTTGGAACCTTCAGAAAACTTTAAATCACTTTTTCTCTAAATTTTCTTTGCTGACTCCATCAACCTCAAACAGGTGTAGCTCAGTCATTTTTTGTCCGATTCCAACAAATCATGCATCGTTTTGAAGGTTTTTAATAGAGAATGTAAAAATAAAAATAACTCATTTTTGAAAATTTGCTTATTGTGACTCATTTTGCCAGTACAGGTCACAAATATGCAGAAAAAAGTCCATAAATCGGTGCTCTTTGGATGCGGGATTTCTAAATTCATCAAAAAATGAATCACTCCAAGGCACTCAACATTGTAGTGAAAAAATTAAAAAGACTTAATTCACATGGCTTTACATTAAAAACAACACACAAGTGCACTGACGCGTCGCAGCTAACAAGCCTTCATCAGGGTGTCAAACTACAAACACACTCAGAGTCCATTTAAACAATCAATTCGTCACATGACATAAGCTATGTTTCCATCCAAAGTTACGAATTAAACTTATGCACAAAATTGGAATATCGCAAAAAACATTTGTGAATAAAGCATCATCCAGTGAGTTGAAGAGAACAAACTCTGTTTTCTCTGTGAAAAATGTTATTTGCTACAGTATAGTAGAAGGCACTGCATATAATATTTTTTGTATACAATAAATTATGAGCTTCAGAGCGTGCAAACGAAACACGGTCATGTTATCTTATTTTCGGAGCCTGCTGTTTAGGAACGCAGTTCTGGGAGTTAATTATAACGAAGTACTTTAACGAGACTTTTCTCAAGCATTTTAGAATGACAAAACTAGCATTTCAGATGCTGTGCAATGAGATCGGTCCCTTGGTTGGTCCAGTTTTATGCTGTCCCACCGTAAAGTCACATGTCTTTTTTGATGCGCATTAAGACATTTATTTGGTAAAAGTTTTTCCATCATAGTTAATGCACATGTTTTCTTACCGGATAAGAAATTTATCCTACTTAGTTGAGCACATACATTTTTTTATGCACATTTTTTAATTTATGCGCATCTTGGCGTTTCCATCCAGCACTTTTTTATGAGATATCCCAAAATACACATAAAAATAGGTGGATGGAAACATAGCTAAAGTCACATGATTAAGTGTCAAAGCATCACACAGATAATTATTTTTCATAAATATAATTGTACCCAATAAATTCAAATTATTAATATTAATTAATATGAAAAATAATTATCTGTGCGATGCTTTGAGACTTAATCAGGTGACTGTGTCATGTGACAAATTGATTGTTTAAATGGTGCACTTGTGTGTAGTTTTTAATGTAAAGCCATGTGAATAAAGACTTTTTTCACTACAATTTGGAGTGCCTTGGAGTGATTCTGTTTTTGAAACACATACTGATCTGTGTTTCCCACCAGGTTATTTGAGACGACGCCCCTGGGGAACATCCTAAACCGATTCTCAGCAGACACCAACACAATCGATCAGGTACTGGAGGATAAACAGACTTTACATTTCACAGGAGACCTCATGCATTGTGCTTGCGGCCAGGATTGGTTTGGTCAGTGTTGGAATGGGACGGACGGATGTGTGTGTGTGTGTGTGTGATTTCAGCACATCCCGGTGACTCTGGAGTGTCTGATCCGCTCGACTCTGCTGTGTGTGTCTGCGCTGGGCGTCATCTCTTACGTCACACCGCTCTTCCTCATCGCTCTGCTGCCGCTGGCCATCGCCTGCTACTTCATCCAGAAGTACTTCAGGGTGGCGTCCAGGTTAGTCGCAGAGTATTCAAATAAAAAAGAAATAATAATAATAAAACAATGTCTGTGATAGATAAAGTTTCACCACTGATGTCTGGAAAAATTCTAGCAGGTTACCTGAACTATTATTTTCTTTATTGTTGTTGTTTTTTAGGTTGTATTATTTTGTAATATATTTCTTATTTCACCAAAATGTTAAAAATGTTTTCAATTATGCAAATTTGTCATATTTAATGTTTATAATTCACTTATTAAATAATATTATTTATTTTAATATTATATTAAATATTTAATTAATATTCATTTATTATAGTTTTTATATATTTTATATGTAATGTCATGTTTTATATTTTATATTATTTCTCAATGTTTTTTGTATTATATATTTATTATTGTATATTATATTATTATTGTATTTATACATTTAGTTTAATTACATTTTTAATTTTTATGATTTATTTTTTAAATATCTGTTGTTTCCTAATATTTCTCAAAATTTATAAATATTGATTTTTTTTATTTTACATTTTAGTATATTTCTTCTTATTGTATTCATTGTATTTATATTTATTATATTTTCTACATTTTAAAAATGTAAAAATGTTTTAATGATACAAAATATTTTTTTATAATTTAATTTAATTTATATTTAATGTTCTTAATGTAATTATTTCTCAAAAATGTATAAATGTTTAAATGATACAACATTTTTATATACTATATAGTATATTTCCTATTATTTCGCAAAAAGTACAAATGTTTTAATGATACAAAATGGTAATATTATATGTTCTAGTAATTTAGTGGTGCATTTCTTATCATTATTTAACTTCCATTATGAATGGTCTGTTTTCTCTCTGTCTGTATGTAGAGATCTGCAGCAGCTGGAGGACAGCACTGAGATGCCGCTCCTGTCCCATTACTCACAGACCATAGAGGGCCTCACCACCATCAGAGCGTTCAGGTAACACACACACACACACACACACTAATGTAGAGTCAGTTATTGATCTGACACACCACGTCGACTGACTGGACTCTGTTTTGTCTCAGACACGAGCAGAGGTTTAAGAAGAAACTGCTGGAACACACAGATGCGAATAACATCTCATCTCTCTTCCTGATGGCAGCCAATCGCTGGCTGGAGGTTCGCATGGTAATGAAAAACATCATAGCAACTCTAGCACAGATTTAAATTACATATACAGTCAAACCAAAATTTATTCAGACACCAGATATATTTTTAGAATTTTTTTACAAGTGGGTGCAGGACACTGTAGTTCATTTATTTAAGTGAGGATAGCAAAATAAAGTAAACTGTGACCCAAAAATTCTTCATACAGTGGACTACCAGTAAAACTGATAAAAATTTGGGACCAAAAATTATTCAGACACTTTGACCTGACCATGTTTTGCTGAAGTGTTTTTCTTTAATTGCTAATGCGACATTTTTACACCACAGACTGAACAAAATTAAGCATTGCTTAGTAATTGGTTGACCTAAATTGGTCTTATCTAATTGTGTATTTAAATTTAACAGCTCCGTTGTCACAGACAAATGACCAGATTTGACCAGATTAGACTTTGTACCTACAAGAAGAATTTCAGTTTTATCACTATTAAGTTTAAGGAAATTAGATGAAAAACAATTTTGTATTTCAGCTAAACAGCTTAAAAGAGAAGATAGAAATACCAAATTAGGCATAGAAGACATATAGAGCTGGGCGTCGTCGACATAGCAATGGAAATAAATTCCAAACTTCCTAAAAATTTGACCAAGTGGCATTAAATAAATGATGAATAGAAGAGGCCCCGAGACTGAGCCTTGGGGAACACCATCAGTAACATGCGATAGCTCAGATCTGAAGGTTTTAAGTTGTACACACTGAGTGCAACCAGAAAGATATGATCTAAACCAAGACAGACAGGTGTCTGTAAATCCCAGGGAGACATTGTTAATGAATGCATATTATTTTTGTATTGGCTGTGTGCAGGAGTACATCGGGGCGTTTGTGGTGCTGATCGCGGCGGTGGCGTCTATAAGCAATGCTTTATACAGTCAGCTCTCAGCGGGACTGGTGGGTCTGGGACTCACTTACGCTCTCATGGTAAACTGCAGAAACAAACCTGCTGCTCATCAGTCTTCACTAGTGAGTGTTCCTCACTAACCGCCTCTGCTCTGCCTCCGTGAAGGTGTCCAACTATCTGAACTGGATCGTGCGTAATCTGGCAGACATGGAGGTGCAGCTGGGCTGCGTGAAGAGAGTCAGCGGTCTGATCCACACGCCGCTGGAGAACTACGACGGACTCATGAGTGAGACACTGACACAACGCTGGGAAACAAGAGGGAACAGTCCTAAAAACATAAGAATAAGAGGGGGAAAAGAAAGGGAATAATAACAATAAAAAAATATATATTTTTAAAAATGATGATAATAAAATATGACCATGTGGATCAAATATTCATTTCAAATCATAAGATTTTTTTTGTAAAAAATGCAATGCATTTTTGTTGATATATATGCCAGTTCATATTCATTCAGAGAAACAAAAAACAAACAAACATAATAACAGCATTTTTTGGGGAATATAACAAAAAATTATATATGAATTTAAATAATGTTTGAAAATCATATGTATATTCTTTAATATATTAAAACTATTTTAACAGTATTATGTATATATATATATATATATGTATATATAAATTAATAATACTGTTAAAATAGTTTTAATATATTAAAGAATATACATATGATTTTCAAACATTATTTAAATATACATAAAATAATTTAATCTATTGGATTATTATTATTTTGTTGTCATTGTTATTTATATTTTAGCTTCATATAAAAAAAAAAACATTGTTGGAAACATTAAATAAAAAAAATAACGTGAATTAAATATTAATTTCAAATTAATTTTGTAATCAGTTGTATTCTTAATTATTATTTTTTTAAATAATAACAATTTCTATATTTTAAAGATTATCTGAAGCAATATAAATGAGTGATTTATATTCCGGGTATATACATTAGTAGTTAATATTTATTACAAAAATAATAGATAAATAATAATAACATTTTATGAAAATAATAATAATAATAAAACTGAATATTAATTTCAAATCATAATAAAAAATAAAATATTGATAATAAAATAATAACATTTTAGGAAATAATAATAATAATAATAACATGTTAAGAAATAATAATAATAACAATAACAACAATATTTTAGGAAATAATAATAAATCAAATATTAATTTCAAATCATAATCAAATTAAAATATTGATATTTTAAACACAAATATTCTATGCATATGAATCAAATATTATTTTTTTAATTTATAGCATTTCTAACCATTTGAATGCACGTTATATATTGTGCTTCAAGGAACATTAATGCAATATTTTAATTATTTTTGAATGTTCTTTAGAAAGTGTTCATCAGCAGATGTGATGTGATTGCAGCTCCCGCTCAGGTTCCTGCCGGATGGCCAAAGTACGGTGAGATCCAGATCAAGAACCTGAGCGTTCGCTACGACAGCAGCCTGAAGCCCGTCCTGAGACACGTCAACGCTCACATCAGACCGGGACAGAAGGTCAGTCTGACGCTCTACACAAACACATTCACAGCAAAATACACGTGAAGACTGAGTGTTTTATGGCTAGGTGGGAATCTGTGGACGGACGGGAAGCGGGAAGTCCTCCTTTTCTCTGGCTCTCTTCAGAATGCTGGACACGTTCGAGGGTAACAGGAGCTTCGTAATGATCAAACTCATCATGTTCTGACCTCTTCTGGGTCTTTGTGATTCCATGGATGTGTTTTGTTCTCACACAGGGCAAATAGTCATTGATGGGATTGATATCGCCAAGCTTCCTCTGCAGACTCTACGATCAAAGTTTTCCATCATCCTGCAGGATCCCATTTTATTCAGTGGAACGATTCGGTGAGGCTTTACACGCTTCTCCAGCCTTTATACTGTATTTTCAATCAGGTTCCCTGTACAAAGATGCACAAATCATCCAGTCTGTTCTAGTCTTTCAGCATGCACTTGTGTTTCTCAGGTTTAATCTGGATCCGGAGAGAAAGGCCACTGATCAGATGCTTTGGGAGGCTCTTGAGATTGCTCAGCTCATGCCAGTTGTTAAAGCTTTACCTGGAGGACTAGGTGAGATCAATGAGGACTGGATGAGCAGAACAAAAATAAGCAGTAAACACTACCAGTCAAACATTTGGAATAATTAAGATAAAAAAAAAAGAAGTATCTTCTGCTCACACAGGCTGTTTTTATTTGTTAAAAAATATATAAGTAAAAAAATAAAATAAAAACAGTAAAATTGTGAAATATGTGACCCTGGACCAAAAATACCAGTCAGAAGTAGCTGTAGCTTTCTTTTATGTCCATGTTCCATGAAGATATTTTGTACATTTCCTACCGTAAATATGTCCAAACTTAATTTTTGATTAGTAATATGCATTGCTAAGAACTTCATTTGGACAACTTTAAAGGCGATTTTATCAATATTTAGATTTTTTTGCACCCTCAGATTCCAGATTTTCAAAATAATAGGCCAAATATCGTCCTATCATAAGAAACCATACATCAATGGAAAGCTTATTTATTCAGCTTTCAGAAGATGTATAAATCTCAATTTAAATAAAAAAATACTCTTATGGCTGTTTTTGTGGTCCAGGGTCACATGTTACAATTCATAACAGCTGTTTTCTATGTGAATATCTGTTAAACTGTAATTTATTTCTGTGATCAAAGCTGTATTTTCAGCATCATTACTCCAGTCTTCAGTGTCACATGATCTTCAGAAATCATTCTAAAATTATTTGATTATTATCAATGTTGAGCTGCCCAATATTTGTTTGCAAAAAAATAAAAATAAATCAGCAAACACATTTGTTATTTAGACATTTTCTAGTGGCTTCAACATTTTATTCATCAAAGCAGCCTGAAAAAAAGGCTAATGATTTCTGCAAAAAAAAAAAAAAAAGATACAAATACGAAATACCATTAATAACTGAGCAACAGTAATAGCTGATAATAAATAGGCATATTATAATGATTTCTGAAGGATCATGTGACACTGAAGACTGGAGCAATGATGCCTAAAATTCAGCTTTGATCACAGAAATAAATTACAGTTTAATAGATATGTACATAGAATACAGCTATTTTAAATTGCAAAAATATATCACAATTTTACTGTATTTTTGATTACATAAATGCAGCCTTGGTGATTTTTTTTTTTTTTTTTCAAAAACATTAAAAATCGTAATTATTCCAATCGCTGGACTGGTCATGTAAATATCCCATAAATCCATTCATGTGATTTAATAAGCAATTCACACAAATTCTCCGCTCCACAGATGCGATGGTGACGGAGGGAGGAGAGAACTTCAGTCAGGGCCAGCGGCAGCTCTTCTGTCTCGCTCGAGCCTTCGTGAGGAAGAGCAGCATCCTCATCATGGATGAAGCTACAGCGTCGATCGACATGGCCACAGTGAGAACAAGAGGTTATTCAGCAGCTTGTTTCTCTGGTGCATGTAAAGTTTGGTTAATCACCGTCTTTGTTCCTGTAGGAGAGTATTCTGCAGAAAGTAGTCATGACGGCGTTTGCAGACCGAACAGTGGTAACGATAGCAGTGAGTCCCTGCACCTCTTTAAACTATACTATACAAAACTACACAGCAGGGGTCTTCAACTCTGGCCCTCGAGGTCCTCTTTCCTGCAGAGTTCAGCTCCAGCCTCCATCAAACTGACCTGAGAGTAACTTCCTAGTGATCCTGAAGAGCTTGTTCAGGTGTGTTTGAGATGAGCTCTGCAGGACAGTGGACCTCGAGGACCAGAGTTGAAGACCCCTGCTATACAGCATTTACTGAACCTAAAGACTGTCATCTACTCATGCCAGTCCACAAAAACCTTAGCAACATTCACGTTAATATGCTGGATTATATGGAAGCTTATTTCTGCCACTGTATTAAAAAATTTAATAATAATTGTGAATTTTATTTCTCATAAAAGAAGGGTCAAGGTATGCACATCCAAAAATGTCTTGGCCAGGTGCAAGATCAAAGAGCATCATCAAAAAATAGAAAAAAGATCTGCACACTGTTAATCTCCCTTTATTCAATTTTTTTTTAAAGTGGCAACGTTTCGGTCAAAGACCTTCGTCAGGCAAACACACTGACGTTAATTTTTTTTCTGAGGAAATAAGTCAGAAGTCAAAAGGTAATTGGGAGTTTATAATTCATAATTCTGACTTTTTTTCACAATTCTGTGTTTACCTAAATTCTGAGGTTATATCTCACAATTCTCACTTTTTCTTTACAATGGTAAGTTTGTGTGTCATAATTCTGAGTTCACGTCTCATAATTCTGACTTTTTTCTCACAATGAATTTATATCTCATAATTCTAAATGTATATCTCAATTATTTTACCTCATAATTCTGACATTTTTCCTTGAAATTCAGTTTATATCTCATCATTGGCTTTTCTCACAATTCTGAGAGCAAAAGTCTAAAGGTTAGTGTTTTTATTCACAACTCTTGAGTTTCGGCCTTGTTTCCCAGAATTGTGAGATATAAAGCCACAATCATCTTTATTTGATTCTGCGGCAGAATGCAGCTTCTATAGGGTTAAAGGGTGAGGCTCACTGTGATCTGATGGCTGATGTGTTTTGTGTCGGACAGCATCGCGTTCACACCATCCTGGGCTCAGACGTGGTGATCGTGATGAAACACGGCGGCATCTTAGAATACGATGAACCGGACGTCTTGCTGGAGCAGAAGGACAGCGTTTTCTCTGCGTTTGTGCGAGCGGACAAATAAAGATGGATGGATGGAGGCAGAATCATGCAAAATTCAGATGTGTATGGCTGTATATGGTTTGTGTAATATTTGTACAATTCATATCCTGTAAACTAATAAAAATGATGAATTCCACAATAGCCTGTTGGAGATCTTAAATGAGGCACTGTTGTAAAAACATCAGAATTTGTGCTGGAAGTGAAATTTTTTTCTTTTTAAAAAAGGTTCACTCAGTTCTTTACATACCGATATCACAGTGGTGTTTGACCCTACTGCCATCTATCATCTTCAGCACGATCGACTCCGAGTTTCATGCAAATTGCACTGATACTAGTGTGTTTTAGAAAGTGGTTCACGCAATAATTAATAATTCTCTATCATAATTCCATTACCTGTCCAACAAAGAAACAACAACATGGGCATCACTTCTCAGGATTTTCTCCATCAAATCTTTCCACCCATTTGCCATAGCAATCGTTATGCTTTTGTGTATTGTGTTTCCCATAGGGATTTAAAAAAAGTCTGTTTTAGAGTTATAAATCATGAACCGAACAAACCAGCTACGAGGAGAATCACAACATTACAAACTTTGATTTGAAGCAAAAGAATATCAGACAAAAAGACAAGCAGGCTTTAATGAGGGAAAGAACTACAATCCCATGAAGCATTGTTATATATAAAACAAACAAGATATAAAACCATTGATTCAAAGATGTCGATTAGATGTGTATAGAAAATATTCCACATAGAATGCAAAATATGCACATTATGCACTCGAATAAATAGATTGAGTTCATAGAGAGAATGAATTGCATCATTAGCAGTGCTTCATGGGAGTGGGCGGAGCTCATTTGGCATGATTTGCCCGTTTCTGTTCTCTGATTGGTGGAGATTTCTAGTTTTTCCCACCAGAAATTCTGCTGTTAAAAATATTAAAATCATTTAAAAATAAGGCTTTAGCAAAAACACACCTTGTAGCTCACAGTAGTTCTGTCTTTAAAGATTTATAAATAACTTCCACTATGAAGAAAATGAATGGGATTTTTACTTCCGTAACCTGATTGGCTGACATGTGTATTGTGGGCGGGGTTATCATGACAACTAAAACCACTGATAATAATCAAAACACATGAAATTGCAACATTTGTGACTTGACACTTAATATCACAGATGAAAAAGGAAAAAATAAAGACACCAAATGCAACTGTTTGTGACTTTTAAATATTTTATTAGGTTATAATTTGCAGAGCTTAAAATATTAAATCGCTTTTAACTTAAAGTATTATTAAAATACATAAAACAAAAGCCAGAACTGAGGAGCCCTGAAAAACGTCAACTAAAACCGAAACGAAAAGGAAAAAGAAAACCGAGAAATAAATTAAAAGCAAGAAGTCTGATCTTCTCGTCGCAACACAAACTCTCTGAACAGTGATGAAGGGAGAACTAAAACATCTGTCGCTCTTTCTCTCTCTCAGTCACTCGAAGATAATCTTTGCAATCGATACGTAGACTAAGTGTACATTCTCTTCATTCACAAATCATCTTTTCAGAATGAGGCTAGACATGATTACAAGCCGTTTCCAGAGCCTGGAGAGCAGGCGTTCGGTTCAACAGCAGACAACACGAATGTCCTTGTCACTCGAGGGAGAACGCGTGAAACCCAGGCCCTGGAGCCAAAATGGCCGCCCGAATCAACTCGGCTCTCCTCTACAGTGGTTAACATGCTAATATGCAACACAAGTCTGTCCCATATAAGTAGAGGGCCGGCCTTTTGGAGGATGGGATTGCTATATGATGAGTAAAGTGACACCGAGAGGCTTATGGGTGAGCAGGTAGCATTGACAGCTCTCTCAGTTCCTGAGTGCAAAAGCCTAGAACACACACACACACACACACCCCTTTTACCCTATAAAAATGAAAAAGAAACCTTTATACCGTACACAAGGACCAGGCCGACACCCTTATGAAACCAAGAGAGGGGAAACTACTGCATCAAACGGAGGCAAAGACGAGGGAAGAAAGCGGAAACCGAAGCATGGTCAGGTTGTTCTTGGTTAAAGGGTAAGACGGCCGCGTCTGAGGTCATTCGGCGAGAGGCCTGGCTGAGCGCTCCTTACACTGGGTCCTAAAGAGAGCAATGTTCTGGGAGGGTGAAGGTCTGTGAGTCCCAGCAGTCCTTCTGAACCCCGGCTTGGCAGGTCAGAGATGGAGCGGCGCCGGACTCATCTCTCCGTCACGTGGTTCTGTGGCTGAGGGGGCAGCGGAGTGCACAGCGCCTCCGTCAGATCGTCCATCATGGACGTCTCCTTGGGGTCCATCAGATTGAATTCCCTTATAAAAACCATGAAATGCGTGTAGAGTGTGTTTAGGTGTCCGTGCAGGTCCATGGCCACCGTCTCCTTGTAGTGGGACCAGTAGATGTGGGCCATAACGTGGAAGAGATACCTGCAGATTTTCTTCACCAGCGAGTCGAAGGTGTTGGGGAACTCTTTACCTGCAGACGAGCAGACGAACTACATCAGTGCCCACACATTTACACCAGTGCATCTGATAAATACATGACGTGTGCACTACGGTTCAAAAGTCTGGAGTATGTTTTTGAAGGAAGTCTCGGTAACACTGTATTTTAAGGTGTCCTTGTTACACATTTTACATGTACTTACTATTATAATAACAATAAATTATGCATAATTACATGCAAGTAACCCTAAGCCAAACCCTAACCATATAGTAAGTATATGTAGTTAATTAATATTACTCCGTACTTAAATATATAATTACACTGTAACAAGGACACCTTAAAATAAAGTGTAACCAAAGTCTCTTCTGCTCACCAAGGCTGCATATGTTTGATTAAAAATACAGTAAAATTATGACATTTTTACAATTTAAAACAGCTGTTTTCTATGTGAATGTGTTAAACTGTGATTTATTTCTGTGCCCCCAGCTTTTTTAGCATTTTCTGAAAAATAGACATGCCTCAAAATAAAAATGTATGTAGCTCTTGATACCATATGGTAAACTATGTTCACAAATCTGGTCTTGCTTGAAACGTCAGACACTTGAACCTATGTTAAGCTCAAGAGTCAATAATAACTTCAAAAGTAGTGTAGTAACAGAGTAAAACATGGTAAAATATTCATGAAAGTGACTTTACAAATTATTCTTGCATGAAATTCACCAAGGGAATATAATTGATTGAAACTTTTATGTCAAAGAGCCTAGAAAATCACCATAAGGATTAAAGCTAGAATACAATCTTCAGACCATGTTTTGATTCCAAATTTCGAAGGTTGATACATCCTAATAATTATTTAGCTTCTGTAAGCTTTATTTCCCCAAAACGTCTAGAGCGTCCTTTCATAATAAGACTCCAAAATGGACACCTGGTAACCAATTTATGACCAAATGAGTCAAAATTCTACATAATATCATTAATGTATTAATCAATTCAGAAACTGCCCTGCCCATGAAACCACACACTTAATTTATTTCTGTGATCAAAGCTGTATTTTCAGCATCAGTACTCAACAGTCTTCAGTGTCACATGATCTTCATTAACCTAATATGCTGATTTGCTGATTTATTTATCAATGTTTTTTTGAAAACAGTCGTGCTGCACAATATTATAATATGTGGAAACGGTCAATAACCATTTAATTTTCAAGGATTCATCAGATGAATTAGAAAGTTCAAAAGAAACAGCATTTTATTTGAAATACAAATCTTCTTGTAATATTATAAATGTCAAAAATGTCACTATATATGATCAAATTAAATGCATCCTTGCTAACCCAGAAAATATTAATTATTTGTATAATTGTCACTATCACCTATAGAAGTTATAAGAATAGAAATTCTATTCTAAGATTATACACTAATGAATAAATAGAATACTTCAAGACCACAGGAACCCTATATATTAGGGCTGCACAATTAATCGAATTTCTAATCGCAATTACAATTATGGATGCCACAATTACGTATTCGTTCAAAAAGGCAATAATCGTTCAAAGTCCACTTATGTTATTCTGAGTGCTTAAGATGTGTTTTTTTCTTTCTACAGGTTATCTTAAGGGGCTTTCCATTGTTTTAATTATAGTTTTAGTTTAACATTATAATAACATGCATTTTAATTTATTACATTTTAAGGCTTATAATTTAGTGTAACCAAAGTCAATTCTGCTCACCAAGGCTGCATATGTTTGAGGCTTAAAAATACAGTAAAATTATGACATTTTTAGCAATTTAAAACAGCTGTTTTCTAGTGTGAAATGTGTTAAGCTGTGATTTATTTTCTGTGATCAAAGCATGTGAAGTTGCTTCAAACATCATGGTACTAAACAGTCATTCAAGTGTCACATTGATGTTCAGAAATCATAATTAATATACTGATTTGCTGATTATTATCAATGTTGAAGCAAAGTAATGCTGACACATTATGATTTTTGTGGATAATCGTGTCATGCCACTTCAATTTTCATATGATTCACAGATGAATAGAAAGTTCAATTTAATTCAGCATTTATTTGCAACTGCAAATCTTTTGTAATATTATATGCATGTCACTTTTGATCAAATTAATGCATCCTTGCTAACCAGTACAATGCATGTAATCTATTTGTATAATTTCACTATGCACTATAGAAGTTATAAGAACTGGTTCCTATTCTAAGATTCATATACTAAGAATAACAAGAATACTTCCTAAGACCATAGGAACCCTACACATGTTCCTGAATGTCATTCAATTTAATTCATATTTATTTGCACTGCAACCTTTTCATAATACATATAATTTCAAAGCAGCTGTTACAGACAATGCATGTATTCTAATAGACTATAAATCTAAGATTCATCGAAAAGTAATCGAAACAGAAATTCAGATTTTTCATAACAATGAGATAATATTTCCTAAAATGTTCTGATTAATGTCATTTTTTAAGTATCAACTTTTAATGAAACTTCCCTTAAAAATCATATCAGCATGTGTAATATTCATTTAATAGACTACCAACGCTATAGTTAATTCGAAAAGTAATCTGAAACATTTTTCTAGGAAACATGCTTTTTACAATAAACCTGAAAAGTGACATCATAAGATGTTTTCATTTCAAGCAATGTGTTCTTTTTGATTTCAGTTGTTCAAAATATTCAATAAATAACTGTAAATAAATAACCATAAATATTTCGTGTTTCCTTCAATTATTTTAAAATCGCAAAAGATAAGACATGCACTCTTTCATTAGAAAAAAACCCCACCTTGTCAATGAACAACAACAAAAAATAATAATAATAATGAAAAAAATAAATGTTCAATAATCATAATCAAGGTAAGATGTTCAATTAATCGAGATTTTGATATTAGGTCACATCGCCAAGCCCTAATATTTTGTATTGACTGTTAACAGAATACTGGAACAAATTTATTGTTAGTTAATATTAACTAATTAGTTAAGTAGTTAACTAATGTGACCTTATGGTGAAGTGTTAATGTTTAAATGTACAGAATGTTGCACAACAGCTAATAATTTATGTCCACATCATTGTCTTACATCCAGTCTTTATTAGTTTTCTACTAAAATTGGTCATTTGCTTTCAAATAAACAACAGAAGTGACATATTATCATTTAAGACTATATTTACATTTGCAATATATCCATAAATGTTGCAAATAAAGTGGTGTGGTTTGCACATGCATCAGCAGATGGCGGCAGAGACTCACCGTATTTGGTGGGAAAGATGTCCTCATCGGTCACCAGCTTCTGGACTGAACTCATGACGAAATCCACGTACTGCGGCGCTGTGCATTTCGTCTTCTTCCCTTTTTCATCATACCAGAAGTATGTCCTGAGAGACAGATGTTTGATTGAGAAAATGTCAGAATCTAGTTGATTCTGCTTAGAAACACACAGACTTCTGCTAGATCAATCTAAAACAGAAGTACAGCATCATCATCATCATTCTTCCTACAGCTCACAGTGAACGGATGTTCGTCCCTCCACCAATCGTCTGTCTGACACACGTTCTGCTCAGCAGTTGTTCATTAACCAAACGGTCTGATAGTGAATCTTCCCATAAACATGAGCAGGATATATTTATGATGTGTCAGTTACTCAATAAACACTCAGTTATCATCAATGTCTCATTTAAACATCACAGAATTTGTAATGGTTTTACTGGTTATAATGGGACTTGTATTGGTTTTAATGGAAACTGTAATGGACCCTGTGGATTTCTGCTGGTAATTGTTCACCTTCTATTGATGACTTGTTAAAATCAATAAATCCTAATGGAATATGTCCCAAAACACTACAGAAAACCATTTGTGACCTGTGCTGGCAAAATGAGCCACAATGAGCAAATTTTCAAAAATGAGTTCACATTTCACATTTACATTTATGCATTTAGCAGACGCTTTTATCCAAAGCGACTTACAGTGCATTCAGGCTATACATGTTTTATCACTATGTAAAGAGTTATTTTTATTTTCACATGCTCCATTAAAATACATTCAAAATGATTTGTTGGAATCGGACGAAAAATGACTGAGCAAAGTCAGTTTTGAGAAAAATCAAGTTGAAGTTTTCTAAAGTTTCCAAAGCAACACTGCATTGTTTCCTCCACTTCCTTTCTTAATATTACTTACTATATTAATAATCTCAATATAGCCGTTTTTTTATTTTATCTGTTATTAAAAATAAGAACAAATGCCCAAAAACAAGAACAACAGCAGAACAAATATAAGAAAGAAACAAATAGGCATAGTGCATTACTTTTTTTCATTTTACATCCAAACAAAAGCATTAGAGTAATTAAGAAAAACAAATAATCAGAGGTGGTCAGTAACGAAGTAAAACTTCTTCGTTACTGTACTTAAGTACATTTTTCAAGTATCTGTACTTTACTGGAGTAGTTTTATTTTGAGTAACTTTTACTTCACTACATTCCAAAGCATAAGATCGTACTTTTTACTTCACTACATTTCATAAAACATATCGTTACTCCTTATAATACATCACGTGCTCCGAGACGCAGAAGCGGTGTGTGATTCATGAACAAACTGATTCTTTTCAGTGAACCCAGTAGCCCCTCACTGCAGAACAAAGATCCAGGGGGCGGGGTTGGATCCACATCCAGGGGGTGGGGATGGGTGGGTTTAGGGATCAGGGGGTGGAGACGGGTAGGTTTAGGTCTATGTAAGGTGGGAGGAGTTGGATCTAGATACAACTCCGCTCCCTGGATCTTGTGTTCTGCAGTGAGGACCATCTCGTTCTCGAGTCAACAACTCACTGATTCAAATGAACCGTTTAGAGCGAGTCTCCAGTGAACTGAACTCACAAGTAAAGAACCGGGAGATCTTGTGATGCCGCGAAAAGTAAGTTACTAATGTCGAATTTTAGGATTAATTATTGTAACTGAAAATCATATTTAGCTCAAAACTGTCAGTTGTTTGTGAACTAAATCTTCTGTAAAGGGTGATCTATTTAAGCCCTCTGAAATGCTTGAATGCAGACAGATCAATGTCAGTGTCTCTATGTTTTAGGTCAAAAAACAAAACATTAAAATAACACAGATTAAATAAAATAACTCATGCACGTTCATATTCCCCGCTGCTGTAACGTTAGCAGTTTTATTAAAATGCTACGCATTTATCCCTATGTGACGTCTGTTTTTATATTGTTTATCAACAGTATACATTTTTATATTGTTTATCATCTAGCCGAGTAGACAGATATGAATGTGTATTCATAACCATACTAAAAATAAGTAAATATTGTTAGCTGATGCTAACTGTCTTCCTAACTTCAGGCCTTATTCTCATGTCATATATAACTGTGACGTTCTGCAAAACAACAAGTTTTAAAACACTTTCTTACTGGTGTAAATTAGATGATCAAATCTGTTTTCTCTCCGGTACATCGCAGTGTAAGCTTCACAGTGAACATTACTTCATCACTCTCATCAACGTAGTCCTTATCAACAACAAAATATATATCTTGACTCCATATAGTGGTTATTTTGGGAAAATCACAGGCATTTTGGGCAGTGGGATTATACAAATATGTGCTAATATAAAATTAAATAAAGTAGTCTATATAAAATTGCAAAATAAATCTATCTATCTATCAGTACTTTTTTACTTAAGTACATAAAAAATTGAGTACTTTTGTACTTTCACTCAAGTAAAATTGAAAAAGCAGTACTTTTACTGGAGTAATATTTTATTATACGTATCTGTACTTTTACTCAAGTACTTGAACTGTGTACTTTGTCCACCACTGCAAATAATCAAATGTAAAAATCACTTCAGTGTGTTCATTACAAATACATCAACTCTACAAAAGCTGTTTAATCAAAAGCACTCCTCAGAAAATGTACAAATAAAGATAATTTGAGATGTTTAATTATTATTTGGAGCACTGGGATCACTAGAAGAGGGCTTAATGAACTCATTTTTGTCAAAACCTGAAATTCAACCAAAATTGAATTTCAGGCTTTCTATAGCTCAAAATTAGACCGTGCGCATTACTACTCATTTTGCCAATATGGATCACATTTTTTAATGGTTTTAATGGTTAAAAGTTGATAGTTTGTAATGATATTTGTAGTGAAAACCATTAGAATTTCTGTGATGGTTTCTATTGTTTTTTTTCCAGCAGGGCGTAAACAAAACGTCAGCAACACAACCACTCCTCTGGCATAACAGGAAGAACAAATCAAATAAAATCTGATTAAATTTTATTTTAAATTTGCGATGCACAATATTGAACTTTTGCCGATATCCGATATTTTTCAACTCATTTTGGTCGATAGCCGATACCGATATATTTCCTTTGGTTTGGAAACGACACCAAGTCTCTCCTGTGTGGAAATGATAAGCAATTTATTTTCATTTTGGTTAGTTTTTAACAAGAACTTATTTGTTAGAATTAAATAAACAATAATGAAGCTCTTCCATAATGACAGTACATTAAATATTTGAAAATAACTAAATAAACTATATCAAATTGCAACATTTTATTTATTTATTTATTTTCAGAAAGATGCATTAACCTTAACATTTTATTTTAAGATTTAACATTTGTAAATGGTCTAAAGCAAAAGAGTACACATTAATAAATCAGTATATATAAAATTATTTAAGTGTCATGTTTGTGATTTTCTTTTTTCATATAAGCTATAGCTTCTGACCTTTAAATCAAAACACACTCATGATTTTATGTCATCAATTACTATATTTAATCAGAAACAGTCTAAATATTATTTGTGTATTTTGCTTTCATTTTATTAGAAGTAGACCAGCAGCGCTCCCTTACTGGGCGGGCATTAGGACCCCGGGGACTCTCTCTCACACCGAACGCATTCTCAGTTTAAATGTGATCCAAAACAGTGAATCTAATCATCATTCAGGCAAAACTTTGATTCAAGAATGAGCCACACTGCAACATGATCTAATCGCACTGTTGATGTGATATAATCGCTAGCATACCCTGAGCACATGAGAGTTAATATATTCCTCTTATCGGCAATACATATTGGCATAATTTTTCATATCGGGCCGATGCCGATATTTACATTTAAAACAGCCATTATCAGCCGATTCTGATATTGGTCCGATAATATCGTGCATCCCTATTAATAATGAGAAACTCGTTCTTGTTCGATCACATCTCCCTGAGGTCTGAGGTCGAGCTGGACTGCAGGTCGCGACCCCTGAGAGTCTAGTTTCCGCTCGGCGCGTCTCTGAGAGTCTGCAGGCTTAATAATGGATGAGAGGGTCAGGATGAACAAGACACTCACGTATTGCAGGCGGTCATGGCCAGACACGTCTCCCCCGTGCAGAACTCTGAGATTGTGCTGTACTGCAGGTTAATGAGATTGAAGAACGTCGTGGCTAGAGAATCACACAGATGATGCAAAGATTAATGAATGATAAAACACAGCAATCCTATGAGAAAGAATACACATTTCACAATATGTTCCAAGTCATTCTATAAAAACTGATGCCTTTGTGTTCCTCATTAAAATATGCATAAACAATGATCAGGTATGATCATTGGTTATCGTCATATCACAGTATGACGATAACATACTGTGTGTAATAACCATTTTTCTAAACATCAGCAAAAATCTTTACACATTTTTCATTTGGATGCAAATATGCACATTTAATAAAATTATGTATATAATTATTACAATATTTTAATGATAATTTATGAACATTAGCTATTATTGTGTCTATATATATTTTGTAAATAATTACTTATAATTTATCACATAAAATACTGTGGTAATATATCAACAACTGTTTTCAACATCAGAAATGCTTCTTGAGCAGCAAATCAGCATATTATTATGATTTCTGAAGATCATGTGACACTGAAGACTGCAGTAATGATGCTGAAAATACAGCTTTGATCACAGAAATAAATTACATTTTAACAGATATTCACATAGAAAACAGCTGTTTGAAATTGTAATAATATATCACTGTTTTTACTGTATTTTTGATCAAATAAATGCAGCTTTGGTGAAATATATGACATATATATTCTAAATATATTCTATGTAAATGAAACAATCCACTCAAGTACCATATGAGAGGACTGAGCTTTCAGAGGAAAAGCTGTAAACTGAACTGATCCAGAGAAATGGCTTCGATTAACCATAAAAGGCAGTGATTTGGTTTAATAAGTGCTTGTGGAATTTGAAAGTGTTTTAAAGTTTCCTAAATTAAGCCATACTTTGTGTTTTATTTTTTTTTCACATGTTTTCTTTCAAGATGAAATGGAGGGAAATGCAAACAATGGTGTGATTCGTGGCTCTGGAATGTTATTCTGAGCTGATTTATCATACGGTTATATAACACAGAGGTGAAATCATACATTCCTTCTGATGTTTTCAAAACACACCTAGTAACTAGACACAACACAACAGCAGACGGTCGGCCGCGGCTGGGGTCAAGAGTCGGACGTTTGCCAGATTAAAAACAACCAACATACCGCAACGTGAGAAAATTATACCTACATTATACCATTTCTAAGATTCCTACGGCCACAAATAATGAGTAAAGCGTACTACTGATTAAATTTCACAGATTAGAAATGCTGTTCTTGGATCACTTTTTGACTTTTAAAAGCATCTAAATATAATTAAACAGCATTCAGGACACGATCTTGGCTTCAGATGTGATCTACCAAAGAGCATCAAAAACTGCATTGTGAATTTAATTTGGTCTTAATTCTATTGAAGGATTAATTCTATATGAGGTGATGTGAGTCACTTACTGCTGCAAGCGAGCCATTCGTTCAGGTCGATCTCTCTTGGCAAAACCACCAGCTCCTTGAGGTCGAAGTCGACGACTCTTACTTTGGTGTATTCTGCTTCCAGGTAATGCTTCTTCTCCTCGGTGGGCGGCTTCTTTCCGTTGGGCTTCCCTTTGCCCTTCCTGTGAGGATGAAACGAGGGCAAACTGAGGTTACTCAACCTGATAGGGCTGTGAACAAGGTCTTAAACTCTTTAGAGCGGCAAGAGGGCCTGAGCAACAACAACTAAATAATAACAACAACAATAATAAATGTAATTCATCTATGTAATTGAATGTATGATATTATAAATCAGACCCCAAATATTTATATCATATATTATAAATATATGTAATATTAGGGCTGCACGATAAATCGCATGTGATTGTCATGTGCATCTAGTCAGTAAAGCCAGTTCTGTGATTAGTAGTAAATCTCCATCACCTGCTTTCAGATGGAGCGGCAGTTAATACACAGAGCCGTAGTTCACTGTCAAGCTACGCAATATCGCATTCATCTTCGAATGCGATTCATCTGCGATATTGAATGCGATATTGCCTTGCTTGTCAGTGAACTACGGCTCTGTGTATTAACTGCCGCTCCATCTGAAAACAGGTGATGGAGATTTACCGCCAATCACGGAACTGGCTTTACTGACGAGATGTGCATGACAATTGCATGCGATTAATTGCACAGCCCTAATCTGTACCTCACATTAAACTATGTAACGGCTTCAGAACATTTGAAATACAGTCACGAAAACTTTAAACGATATGCAAATCAGAATTTTTATCAGCCTTTACGCCAGTCTTCAGGTGTCACATAATCCTTCAGAAATCATTCCAATATGTTGATTTATTATCAATGCTGTTCTTTTTACCTTTCTATTCATCAAAGAATCCTGAACAAAATGTCACAGGTTCCAAAAAATATTAAGCAGCAAAACTGTTCCCTGTTGAAAAAAACAGCATATGCTGGTTAGGTATGTTTTGAAGCATGGGATGCTGGTTTGAGCTGGTTTAAGCTGGTCCTTTGCTGCTTTAAGCTGGTCATGTGCTGGTCCTGAGCTGGTCCGACCAGTTTAAGACCAGCATAAACCAGCTTAAACCAGCATCCCAGCTTCAAAACATACCTAACCAGCATATGCTGTTTTTTTCAACAACACTGGTAATAAATCAATATATTAGAATGATTTCTGAAGGATCATATGACTCCGAAAACTGGAGTAACAGCTGATAAAAATTCTGATTTGCATCACTGAATTAAATTATATTTTAAAGTATATTAATTATGTATTATATATGTATGCATATAACCTCTGACACAAATAAGCATTGACGGATCTTCTTCCGTCTGTTCTGCAAAATGTAAAACAAATGTAGCCTTTATTGCTGCAAGTGTAAATATTTTGAAAATATAAATATTAATTGTGTCTAGGCAAAGGCATTCCTCCTGAAACTAACGCGGGTTTGGCGGGTGTTCATTTCATATTCTGTGACAGCTTATTTAATAAATACATTATACATTGTATTTAATGTATAAGGTACATGTACAACAAACTGGTAATGTCATAGTGGTATCGTGTACTGTAATCGAATCTATACCTGTGGAACCGTAGACAGCACACGCGGTGTTCATCTAATATAGATCTTCATAGCTAGCAAACAATAGCCTTTGCAGATTTGCTTTCAACTGACTGTAGATACAAAGCCACGTCTTTAACGTCTTGATGTTCTTAAACTTTCTGTTACAACTCTGAGTGAGAACCGCTTCAGACGACTCAGAACTGAATGAATCATTCAAACTGGTTCGTGAACCGATTCACTGGTTTGATAAAGCCTTTGAACAGAATTGACTCAAAATAATGAATCACTCGCGAATGGGCATCGCTCATTGCCCAGAGAAAAGTAGACGGCGCGTTTGGAATAAATTGAAGCATTTTTAACTTGTATTGCAGTAAGATAAAGTAACGAGAGGAGCGTCACCCACAGTAACGAAGTAAAAGTACCGTTTTTTCACTAAAAATGTACTTGAGTACGAGTAAAAGTACCTATTTTTAAATATACTCTAAAAGTATTAGTTACCCTAAAAATTTACTCAAGTAAATAACTCGTTACTACCCACCTCTGACACACACACATACAGTACTGGGTAGTAACTGATTACATGTAATCTAGATGGATTACATCAGATTCCAAAAATTAAGTACTTCTAATTAGATTATATTACATATTAAAATGCTCATAATCAGATTACAGTTACTTTTTATTGATTACATATCTACACAATGCCAGCAAATTACTCATAATTTATGGATTCTCCCTAATTCTTTTTTTTCTCCACCCCTGTATGGAAAACCCTGATATAATGTGATGTTTAATGCACAATGTTGTTGATAAAGAATGTAACGTATTTTCTCTGTAGTTGTTTTTGTTTTATTTCAATATAGAATAAACGAGATCGGTCAAACGTAATTGGAATACATTACCTAAAACTAACTAACTACAATTTTCCTCACGTAATCTGTACATAGTAACGGACTACAATTTGCAAGTAATCTACCCAGCACTGTATAGATAAGATATCAAAAATATAATAAAATAAAATTAATAAATTATAAAATATTATATAAATTAAAAACACTTCTATATAAAATCACAACACTGAAATGTCCCAAAATAATTCTTTGAAAAATCATTGCATATATTCAGTGTTGACTAGTAGACAGCAAGGAACTGTATGTGTGGAGACTGAGTTACTGAGTTATGTAATCGCATACGGACACCTCGTGTGTCGCGGCAAACTACGCAACAATCTGTGCACATCCATTTTTCCACTGCAGGCTTGCTCAGTTAACCTTGCCCTGTAATTAGCTCAGCAGACCACAGACATCCAGGCTTTTCCTTCCACATCTATTTTTAGCTCCGGCGGGTTGTGTTACCATCAGACCCGGTCCTCACACCACACCCGTCTCAACACCAAACGCCCGCTAATACAGTAATAACACACAAGAGCCGACAATTACCTCACAGCGCCTTTAAAACACTAAAGACTTCTGACAGGAGACGTTTTGTGAATCAAGCTTTCATACAAAACCACTTTGACAAACTTTACTGAGGCAAAGATGACGGAGTAGGCCAGGAAAAATGTGCTAACAGAGCACGATTTTGTTCATGCGTTACCTTTAATCTGTGAGGAGTAGACAGACTTATTACATTTACATTTAGTCATTTAGCAGATGCTTTTATCCAAAGCGACTTACAGATGAGGACAATAGAAGCAATCAAAATCAACAACATGCAAGTGCTATAACAAGTCTCGGTTAGCCTAACGCAGTACATGTAGCAAGGTTTTCTTTTTTCTTTTTTAATAAATATGCAATTGATCGAGGGTCAAGTGTGTGTGGATTTGTTTTTAAATAAAAAGACAGATAGATAAAATAGAATTAGAATAGAGAGAGCTAGAGATAGACGGTCAAATAAAGATGGAAGAGATGTGTTTTTAGCCGATTCTTGAAGATGTCTAAGGACTCAGATGTCAACAATAAATTGGAGTGTAAATATATAATTATGTTACGAAACGAAAAATTTAACTAAAGTAAGCTAAGCTAAGCTAAAAACTAAATTATCAGCACACTGAAAATTATAGCTCAAAAAATGTTTTTGGGTCTTTTGGATGTGCATACCTTTTTACATTCTTCGTTATTAAAATGTTTACATAAAATTATTTGATTTGAAATTTGATTAATTAATTGGTTATTAAATCAAATATATATTTTTATTTTGATAAAAATGCTGCAACAATATCAATACTATTATACAAATATCTACTTTAAGTTTTGGTTTTCGGCCAAGTGCATCCAGAATTTTTATGTCAGTGCATCATTAATAATAATAATAGTTTCCCTGTTAATATTTATTATTATTATTTTAAATACTTACAAATACTTTTACCACCCAAAAATAAATAAATACTAATTACTAAGTTAATGCTAAGTGATCGCTGATGATATTCTGTTTAAGAATTACTGGTCATATTTGTTATATGGAAACATTTGCTTCATACATACACATATCAGCAAGATACTAAACTATATGAGCAGAACATAAAAACAATCAACCTATTAATTGGAAATTGGCTTTATCTTTAACTTTGACACGGGGAGATTTATTGATTTTTTAACAGGGAGATTCTCATATCAGCTGTGTTTCTGATATCAAATGTGATGCCAAGCAGTTAGAAACAGTAAAGAGGTCTCATATCTTAGTTTGTGGTTTTTCTCCTACAGCGCGGCCGTCCAATAACAGCAGCGCGATATAAAGCCGTGTCTGTGTCCGTCTGAAAGGACAGACCGGCCTGCTCTTTAGACAGCTGCTCCCATGTTGTTTGACTCCGGGGCCCGGGGCCAGTTCAGGCTCTCCACACAGAGAGCGGCCTTGTTGCTTTAATGAAGAGGCCTGACCTAAACCTCAGCCAGAACACACAGAGACTCACGTCCACACGCTGACCACTAACACACACCAGCAACCAGCCTGCAGTGACAGCAGAGAGGGTCTGGGGACGTTTTCTGGAGGATTTCATTACCTGAAGCGCGATAAAACAACATTTATATATAAAGAAAAATAAATGTTGGGTATCATTTGTGACCCTGGACCACAAAACCAGTCATAAGGGTCGATTTTAATAATTGAGGATAGGACAATATTTGGCTGAGGTACAACTATTTGAAAATCTGGAATCTGAGGGTGCAAAAAAATTAAAATATCTAAATATTGAGAAAATCGCCTTTAAAGTTGTCCAAATGAAGTTCTTAGCAATGCATATTAGTAATCAAAAATAAAATTTTGTTATATTTACGGTAGGACATTTACAAAATATCTTCATGGAACATGATCTTTACTTAATATCATAATGATTTTTGGCATAAAAAAAATAAAATGGATAATTTTGACCCATACAATGTATTGTTGGCTATTGCTACAAATATACCCCAGCGACTTAAGACTGGTTTTGTGCTCCAGGGTCACATTCATGAATTGTTTTTGATTTAGTTTGCAGCGTACATAAATTCCCTCCGTCTCCAAGCAAAGTCAGTCTTCTTGGATTCTTTTGTTCCCTTTTCAGCCCATTTAGACAAACCGTTCCTGATTGCTGGAAAAGCATGACACTAAAGCCAGGAAGTGCCCTCTGGAAACAGCTTTTAGGGGAAAGTCATCATGAGGGTGTTTAATGGTGCGTTTCATCTTGAACGGCACATAATGAACATCAAGCGTTTGTGGACAATCACTGGGAGAAACTGAGTCCAGAGTGAAGCGTGGCCATCCAATCTCACAAATCCTTTCTTTCAGGGGTTCACAAACTTCGTTTTGTAAGTCAAACTTGACTAATTAATTTGAACTTGAAGATTTTATTTGTAGAATATTTCAATAATTTACAACAAATTCATGTTCACGGTTCTCTGATATAAAATGTTTATTATGTTCTGTTTTATTTTTATTGTTTTTATTTTAAAATTATTTATACATATGACTGCATATTGCTGCTGCTGAAACCAACTAAAACCTCTTTCAGGGTCTTTATTTTTTTATTATTTCCATTTCAATGATTAAAATGAAGACAAACATATGTATGCTGTCAATATAAAAATATTTCATTTTACACTACAAGTTACCAAACTTAAATTCAGACCCTTGAGCTTCTAATATTTCAAATCTTTAAGCTTTTATTTTGTGGAATAACTGTAAAATTCTGTAAACTTCCACAGAAATGTTGGGAATTATGCAAATGTGTAAAAGTCAACCAAGTACACGTTGTGTTTCCAAAATGCACATTAAATTCAGCGCATTAGGCAAGTACCTGTATTACACTTTCATATAACGATGCTGTGAGCTATTTTGCAACTTTATTTTGATAAACTCTGCATTTGATTTTACAAAACTTTTGAAGCCTCATTTGGGAAACACTGCATTATTTATTTGACAGTGATTTCAGGGAACTTTTGGTTTGCTTATGGTTTTCCAGATTTGATATTGCATTCATTTATTAAAGCTGTTTTTTTTTTTTGAATGCTCGTTCACTGTACGAGCACATCTGTCTGCCATTCATGCACTGTTCTAAGAGACACAGAAACAAAGGACGATTGAAACACTCGAACAACTGGAAGTCCAAGACCCACGAGAGAAGCTGAGCAACTGCTGTCCAATGATTAAAGAATGCAGCTTCATTCTACAATCACAGCTTCACTTCAAATTTACATCCCACTGTAGACGTTTTGCTTCCAGCCAGTTTCACACTTAAAATAACTCATTGACCAACACAATCAAAACATGTATGGAATAAAATAATGAACAAAAAAAATAAATAAAAAAAAGAGAGACACTCATATTTGTGATGTGCTACTTTATAGGACACATTATGTACTAAATATCTAAATATACTTGTAATATAATTTCAATATATGTGTGTGTGTGTGTGTGTGTGTGTGCATGCATGCATGTATGTATGTATGTATATGTATATATTAGTATTTGATTTTATTATTTTTTTCTCTCAATTGAAAAATATAAGGTTTTCAATTTTACTAGAAGGGCTCAGGCACAAAATGACGCGATGATAAAAAAAAAATTCCACTCCATTAAAAAGTAACAAATATTTTAGGTAAATTAATGAGCATAGAAGAAACCTATGTGTAGGTAAACGTTCTCACTGCCGTTATTAGATTATTTTTTTCTCTGAATTGCACATTAAACAATTTTATATGCTGCACTACCAAGTGAGACCGTACATGATCTGCTCTTGTTTTTTACCCCAAAAACAACTCAAACCTGTTCAACCTACAGAATAACTGTAACCGTATATTTACAGTTGCCTTGCCATTTCTTGAATTCATATACTTTACAGGTCAAAGGTTGCCTGCATTCTTTTGAGATTATAGCGGGAGCTTTCATTCCTGCTCTTCCAGACAATGATAACCATCTTGACTGTTCCTGTTCCTCACGGAAGAAGCTCTGAAGCACTCAACATCTGGTGGCTTTTAACTTGAAACTACCAAAAGTGCTGAAAATCATGATCTATTTGAAGTAGACTTGCTACAATCACTCACTCACACACAATAATAAGTGTCCACAGTAGAGGTGTGTGATATATATCGTCTGCAATAATATCATAATTGTTGTTCTATTGATGCGCGATTTCAAATTATCGACCACTGATGGCAGATGGACTATTTTGACGATGTTTTTTATACTTTTCTGGGCCTTGACAGTGTTATTTTCTTGGCAGTCAATGGGACAGTCACAAGCCTCCCGATTTTCATCCAAAATATCTTAAATTGTGTTCCGAGGACGAACAAAGCTTTTACGGGTTTGGAACGACATGTGGGTAAGTGATTAATGACAACATTTTCATTTTGGGGTGGAGTAACACTTTAAGAGACTTAAGTTTAGACACCAGATTGCCTGTTTTTTGCTCTATAATCGCCAACAAAATTAACTCCAAACACAGACACAGCACTGTTTCGCGTCTCTGGACGATGATGGAGTTTGGTTCCTTAATAAATCAACCGTTAAAATGATTCAGTTAAATCGCAATGGCTCACTTATTAACAGTGACTTGAAACTATCAAAACATTATTCATGCATTTATAGCTGAAAGTTAAATGCATTCATGTCGTGCATTAAACACTGCGTAAATCAATTTTGTTGGTACTGATTTAATTTGCCTTGTAACAGCCCAAATGTCATATTATTGTAATTGATTGATTAAATTGACTTGACAAAAAAAATAGAGCACACTTTTAGAAAAATAAATGGCTTTATACAGGAACAAATGCCCATAAAAAGGTACAAATCAATTTGAAATTATTGGAAAAGATTATTTCTGTCACTGTTGTGAACCAGCACACAGAATATGAAGAATATCAAAAACTTTAGGAGTCATCTGTCCATGGTAGTCCTTAAGATATCAGCACAATATCACACTCAGCAAAATATCGTCTAATTATCGGTATCGTTAAAATCCCAGAACATATGGAGATATCTTTGTCAATATCGCACACCCCTAGTACACAGTCCAATGCGATTATGCATCCAAAGGATGACTGTGACACAGCCATTAGGCCAAGTACAAAACACACATGCACTGACAACAGTCAATTATCACAGATGACCGCTCAGTGTGGTCTGATTGCTGACCTGCCTGTGTTTGACTCCATTTATGGTTAATAAAACATCAGACTCTGGCACGTTTCTCTTCCTCAGAACACTCTCTCAGTCATGCATGTGGTTTTCAGGAAAGTCAAATGATGCAATAGACGTTTTGGCTTAATCGCTGCACCCAACTTCCTTCCTGGGATCACAATCTAACAATGAATTACAGACTCCCAAAAGGAGATGTAGATTGCAGATAGACGTGAAGTCTGAGAAGACATTTCTGATGCTCTTTGTGGGAACAAGAGCTCAGCTGTTATGAATGGCCGTGTAATATACGATCAGAGACTGGTGTCGTTCTCAGACAGTGAAAAGTGAAAAGTTTGTGCAATTAGGAACATTTGACTGGGCAGAATCGAGCCTATTTTATTCTCAGGGCATGTTCTCTGGCAAATACTCAGAAGCTACATGCCTAGTCCATTATGGGCGAGACACGCTGAAAAACATTCCACTGACTCGCTGACGCATTTCCCTACGTTCAGAGTCAAGACGGAGATAAAATGCATTCCGTGCTTTATTAATGCATTATGCAAAATACAAAAAAGCATGGTATTTGACTCTAAAGTAGTAGTATTTAATGCATACAACAGCAAAGGCATAGTGTGACATCAAAAAATGTTTTTTTTTGCAACTTGGTGCATTTATATAAACCAAGCAGAATCACAACTATTTAAACTATTCAAAAACATGAGAATCCTACGAACGAACTGACCTTCACGTTCAGAAAAATGCCAAACACGTCAGGAATAAACCTGACTGAGGGGAAAAAAAACATGCCTTAAATCACAAATTAATAAAGAAATATTTTAATGGGCGTGAAAGAAGAAAGCAATGTGGTTTAATTTGCTAACTGGGTTAATCCGTTCGCTCTATTGCAAGACTTAAAAGGCAAAGTCACTTAGCAAACCTCTTCAAACAAGGGAGTCTCCACATATTTCCTCAGACGTTGATCCCACCTAAAACACATTAGCAAATCTGTGAGATTAAGTTGAGCCACGGCCGATATGAACCGAGCTGACTCCAGACTGACTGACTTGAGCCGCCACCGATGCTCCAGGCCTGAAAAGTGCCATTTAAAAGACTATTATAGAAACAGCAAATTAGTCCTTTCTCTGAAAAGCCACAGTCTGTGGGAACGCAGGAACGCCAAGACTGTTTTTCAAGAGACTAAACTTAGATGGATGTCAGCTTGAGGCTGATGCTATAGTATACAGCTATAAAAGAGCAGTGGTTTATTTCACCTGCAAAGCTGTGCATTAAATCACAAATACAGACATTTAAAGTTCATGCAAAGTGTGGCGTTCTTAGTATGGCATAATGCTAGAATGATGCCTATCTACAGTGCAAATAAATGCAAGTCTATAAACAACTATACATAAACTTTATAACTGGTTGCAACTTATTTAAAGACAGATAACTAGACTCTCCTCACAAATACGCTGCAAACATCACACTTATTCAACACTTGCATTTATCAAGTATGCAATAATCCAAAGAGTTGATCATTACCAACACTTACATATATAATGCTTCTCAAAGAAATATGCTGTAAAATGAAAACACAAGGATACCAGATAGTTATGGCTGGTCATGATAATCCCCAACAAACACGCTGTATGTGATCAGTGCTCACTGCAGCTGCACACAGAATGAGTTTGTTAAATGATTAACTGATAGACAGGAAGAGCTCTCTTCTATCAGTCGGTCACCTGAGGCCACCGGACGATCCCAGACCCCGAGCCAGACTGTACCTGTTCACTTATTCACTAAAGCAGTGCACCGGAGCATTAATCAACAAGAAATTAGTGATTAAACCGCGCTCTGGATAAAAAGTGCAAATTAAATAACAAATAAAGCATTTGGATGCGTCTCAAAACCTACTGTGCTGCCTACCTAGACAGCATTCTGGGGACTGCATCCATATGCACATTATATCTTATATACAGTGGGGTCCAAAATCTGAAACTACATGCAAAAAAAAATAAAATAATAAATAAAATCAAGCAGCTATTTGTAATGCTAATATTTATTTATTTGATTTTTGTTTAAACTCTCTATAATCCTTTTTCATGGAAGTTAGTATTTTTGTCTCCACAGCTGGTACACATCCACACAACTTATTCACCAAACACACACACACACACACACACACACACACAAAAAAACAAAAATATAAACACAATTCAACACACAACTTATTACACAACATTAATTACACACACACACAATACTAAAATAATATAAAAAAACAACAAATTCAAACAAGGGAGTCTCCACATATTTCCTCAGACGTTGATCCCACCTAAAACACATTAGCAAATCTGTGAGATTAAGTTGAGCCTAGGGATGCGCGGTATACCGGTAATGGAAAAATACCGGTATCTATTATATTTCAAACGGTACGATATCATAATTTTGCTCATTTCGGTATTTCATACGCTGCTGTTCCGAAGTTCACCATTAGGTGGCAGTGCTTCCCAAATTGCTGCGAGCCCGGTAAACCTGACAACAGAACAACGTGATGGATCAAACAGATTAAACTCTATCAACGCACCTGAAATTAATAAATAAAGAGAACAGCAGAAGTGAAATATGGCATTACTTTTCATACAAAACAGATGATAAAGGTGAACGAACTGACTACAGGAGGCAACACATAAAATCTCGCTAAGCATTTGTCGCTTGCTCATCCTGATCTTTTCCGAGAATTAAAAGATCGACAGGTTAGTAAGTGCATCATTCATAAATTCAGACTTAATTTGAACTTTTATTCACAACTGATCAACACACATACATAAGATGTGATGCAGTAAACACGAAAGCTCAAACATGTGACGCTAGAACCATTGACGTTTTGGTCACATAATATTTGCACTTGCATTTCAAACAATCAGATATTCATTTACATTGAATGAAACAACAGTTTTGCTATTTTAATTTTAGTATAAATAATATGAAGGGAATGTTTCTGCCGCGCTGCTGACCGCTATATGAAGCAGTCGAGAGATAGATATTTATATTTAAAGCTTTTTCTTTGGCTATCTGAGTCTGAAATCTGAAAACAATCTGAGGGAGAGAAATAATAACGTGATTTTGAATATTACTTTGACTGTTAGAATAACACTTTAAAGAAACATTTGTTATAATTCATTAATAGCATTACAGCACTTATTAATGTGGTCAATAATTATTTATAAATGATAAATGTAGGCTACTAATACATGTTTAGTATGTTAACATTACTTTATGCATTAAACACATACCTAACATTAACCGAGATTAATAAGTACTGTATATGATGATCATTCACTTTGTTTACATTTTTTTTTTTTTCCAGTTCACTTATTTTTTTAGGCTGATTATTTGTCACCTATGGTATCGATTTAGTATCGATACCGAGGTATTATATTCTGGTATCGTACCGAAGCCAAAATTATGGTATCGAGCCATCCCTAGTTGAGCCACGGCCGATATGAACCGAGCTGACTCCAGACTGACTGACTTGAGCTGCCACCGATGCTCCAGGCCTGAAAAGTGCCATTTAAAAGACTATTATAGAAACAGCAAATTAGTCCTTTCTCTGAAAAGCCACAGTCTGTGGGAAGACTGTTTTTCAAGAGACTAAACTTAGATGGATGTCAGCTTCAGGCTGATGCTATAGTATACAGCTATAAAAGAGCAGTGGTTTATTTCACCTGCAAAGCTATGCATTAAATCACAAATACAAACATTTAAAGTTCATGCAAAGTGTGGCGTTCTTGGTATGGAATAATGCTATAATGATGCCTACCAACAGTGCAAATAAATGTAAGTCTATAAACAACTATACATAAACTTTATAACTGGTTGCAACTTACTTAAAGACAGATAACTAGACTCTCCTCACAAATACGCTGCAAACATCACACTTATTCAACACTTGCATTTATCAAGTATGCAATAATCCAAAGAGTTGATCATTACCAACACTTACATATATAATGCTTCTCAAAGAAATATGCTGTAAAATGAAAACACCAGATAGTTATGGCTGGTCATGATAATCCCCAACAAACACGCTGTATGTGATCAGTGCTCACTGCAGCTGCACACAGAATGAGTTTGTTAAATGATTAACTGATAGACAGGAAGAGCTCTGTTCTTTCAGTCGGTCACCTGAGGCCACCGGACGATCCCAGACCCCGAGCCAGACTGTACCTGTTCACTTATTCACTAAAGCAGAGCCCACTAAACACATTAGCAAATCTGTGAGATTAAGTTGAGCTACGGCCGATATGAACCGAAGCTGACTCCAGACCTGACTGACTTGAGCCGCCACCGATGCTCCAGGCCTGAAAAGTGCCATTTATGGACTATTATAGAAACAGCAAATTAGTCCTTTCTCTGAAAAGCCACAGTCTGTGGGAACGCAGGAACGCCAAGACTGTTTTTCAAGAGACTAAACTTAGATGGATGTCAGCTTGAGGCTGATGCTATAGTATACAGCTATAAAAGAGCAGTGGTTTATTTCACCTGCAAAGCTGTGCATTAAATCACAAATACAGACATTTAAAGTTCATGCAAAGTGTGGCGTTCTTAGTATGGCATAATGCTAGAATGATGCCTATCTACAGTGCAAATAAATGCAAGTCTATAAACAACTATACAAACTTTATAACTGGTTGCAACTTATTTAAAGACAGATAACTAGACTCTCCTCACAAATACGCTGCAAACATCACACTTATTCAACACTTGCATTTATCAAGTATGCAATAATCCAAAGAGTTGATCATTACCAACACTTACATATATAATGCTTCTCAAAGAAATATGCTGTAAAATGAAAACACGAGGATACCCCTCTTATGGCTGGTCATGATAATCCCCAACAAACACGCTGTATGTGATCAGTGCTCACTGCAGCTGCACACAGAATGAGTTTGTTAAATGATTAACTGATAGACAGGAAGAGCTCTCTTCTATCAGTCGGTCACTGGAGGCCACCGGACGATCCCAGATCCCGAGCCAGACTGTACCTGTTCACTTATTTCACTAAAGCAGTGCACCGGAGCATTAATCAACAAGAAATTAGCCCCTTTGTGCCTAGGGAAAGACAAAACTTGTTTTTACCTCTTGAATAAACGTGCAAATTAAATAACAAATAAAGCATTTGGATGTGTCTCAAAACCTACTGTGCTGCCTACCTAGACAGCATTCTGGGGACTGCATCCATATGCACATTATATCTTATATACAGTGGGGTCCAAAATCTGAAACTACATGCAAAAAAAATAAAAAAAATAATAATAATAAATAAAATCAAGCAGCTATTTGTAATGCTAATATTTATTTATTTGATTTTTGTTTAAACTCTCTATAATCCTTTTTCATGGAAGTTAGTATTTTTGTCTCCACAGCTGGTACAACATACACACACAACTTATTCACAACACACACACACACACACAACTTATTCAACAACACACACACAACACACACACACACACACACACAACTTATTCACACACACACACACAGCACAACATAACAAAAATATAAAAAAAACACAATTCAACAACAATTATTCAATACTCCATTGCACCAACAGCGACAAATCACTAACAATAATATATAAAAAGGTAACAAATTACAAATATATGATTGCTCCATGCTTATATATTACTTTCCATATACAATGAATGTTCTAGGTCAATATGAAAAAATTATTTTCAGTGTTATATATTACTGTCATAACATTATATCTATCAATATAAAATCTCATTAATTGTTCATTTAATATAATTTAAGACATGGTGCTTTTTGTAAGTTGTTACTGACTCAATGCATACTGCATTATTTTTAATAAAAATGTCTATTCATATTAGCTAAACTTTCAACAACACAAACGGACAGCTGACAGCAACAGGTCAACAAAGCGGTACTAAACTCATCACTAGATGGACTTAGAATACATATCGTTTCATATATATCAAAATAACTCTTTTTTTTTGGGAACTTTATAAAGCACTTTTGGGGTCATTTATATATAAACCGCCTATATTTTGCCTAAAAATACCGGTGCACCTTTATGTCCACTGTCACAGAAATAACCGCGCTGGCCCTGCCGCAATTCAGTCTAATAATAACTTATCTATATGAGATAATATAGCATTACAGCTTGACGAGACCTGGCAAACATGCAAATCACACGCGCAATATAAGTGCGCTGCTAACAATTAAAAGTTCGTGGAAAGTTCCATTCCGTCACATACACGTTATAAGTCATTAGAGGAGCCCAGGAGACAGAGAACGATACCTCAGCACTTTACCAACCGCCTGAAGGACCATTTTACAGCTTAATCCGTTCTTTGAGGATCTCTGCGCGAGCGCGCTGTCATCTCCGACCATGTTTCCAGACGCGCGCGCTGAACGCGATCATAGATTCTGATCAAGAGAACCCAGAGTTTGCAGAAGCATTGCTTGCTAAACAGTCGCTCTGCTGTGCTTCTCCTGCAGCTCAACTTCTGGCCAATCACAGAACGGATGGGAGGGGCCAAGGCGCAATATTTGGAATGAAAGAAACCTCATGCATGTGACTCTCACACACTGGACGCAGAAAACTATGTAGAACTGGATTTACCCCCAAAACACCGCCACAGCAATAACTCACACTGGGGAACAAACATATATGATTCCTGTAGTTCTACTGGAATAATATAATGCATATGCATATGCTTTTCAACTATATTCATCACGTATCTGAAAATGTACAGCTTTCTCCTCACTGGAAACCTCAATTGTCTTCCATTCTAAGACTAAACTATCTCCTTAATTTATTAACGTTTCTAATAGCATTTTTCCTGGCATTTGTATAATTTAAATATACTTTAAAAAATGATATGTATATGTGCATGTATGTATGTATGATGTATGTATGCATGTATGTATGTATGCATGTATGTATGTATACATACATACATGCATATATATCTTGCAGTATATTTTGTATCAGTAACATGATGTTTACAAAGAAAAGTTGTGCCAAGTTCATTTAAAGGATGTATAAGGGAAAGTATTCATTTATAAGTGCATGGTCACAATTTAGAAATTATATTTTTTCCCTTTATAAGTTCTTTTAAATAATCCGGATGTGTGATTTTACAAACACACACTACAAAATAATAATAATAATAATAAAACTATTAAACATTACTTAAAAAAATAAAATAACTGAAAAAATCTAATATTAAAAATACATATTTCAACTAGTTGCTAAGACATCTCATTTTTATTTAGTTTCTTTGCTAAAATAAAGTAAATAAACTAAAGCTAACAATTAAAACTTGAACATAAAAACATGTCATGATTATTAAAACTTTAACTAAAATTATATTTAATTTTAATTGAATATTAACAAAAACTACAATAGTATATCAGTTGCACTGATACGGTCATACAATGAATGCATATTAGCAGAAGAATGATCAAAATGTTTGTTTTAAATACCTCTATATTGATTGCAGTGCATGACACCACTATAACCGGATATTTCCTTTACAGGTTGATTCACAGCATGTTTTGATGAAGTCGTGACGTACTGGGTGCTGCAGTTGTGCAGTAATTTGTGTTATGACAATGTAATTAACAGTGAAACATCAGGCTGGAATTTTCCTGCAGAGCTCGAAGGCATGTTCAGACTCCACACTGGAAAGCTAGAAGGGCCGGTCTGGCCCCGGGACTAGTATTTTAGTCACCTAACAGCATGCCAAGACGGACAAACACATGCTAGAGACTCACAGCCTCTCTGGCTCCATGCATGGGCCCTCTTTAGCTTTTCTGCTAATATATCATATAAAAATAAGCATGCATACCCTCTATATTTATATATACAGTATATGCATAGAAGTCACCAGCATACATAGACGTCAGCTTATTTTTAGAAGGTCAAAATGCTAAAAGTGTTCAGTGCTGTTAATATACTGGCTGCTTCTTTCAATCCAAACACTAGCATCAGCCTTCAATTATTACTGCATAAGCCTTAAAAGGTCAGCCTGAAATAAACGCTGGAAAAAGAGAGTGGAAAAAGTGCTTTCTAAAATGAGGCATGGACGTCAGGTTGTGGGTGGGAGTGGTGAAATAATGAGGCCTGTGTGAGCGGGACGGGACAGGGGTCTGATGCTGAGCCTTCACAGGCTGCGTTTGTCCAGGAGGGCAAAAAACCAGGGGCAGGGAGGCAGACAGAGGAGGCTTTCATGGCCTCTACAGGTGAGAGAAAATGAAAGAGCAGCTTGCGAAAGCAGTGACGCAAACGTGTAGATGCTGCGGCGTGATGAATGTTTTCTTAGTATACTCAATGCTGTAGGAATTTAAGATTGGCCCTGTTTTTATTTTACCTCAGAGGACCAAAATATCTTGATATATATATATATATATATAAGGATTTATATTATAAATTATATAAATGATTATATATATATATAGTGACAAAGGATCTTTACTTGTAAAGGTGTGGTCACATCAGCAATGTTTAGGTGAAACTGGTGGCAAATGAATAGGGGGCATTTTTAATGAGATTGGATGATGGATGGATGGATGGATGGATGGATGATGGATGGATGGATGGATGGATGGATGGATGGATGGATGGATGGATGGATGGATGGATGGATGGGATGGATGGAATGGAATGGATGGATGGATGGATGGATGGATGGATGGATGGATGGATGGCATAATGTTTGGAATGGAATTTATAAATATAAAAGACACTCTTAACATCAGTCAGTCAAGCATTATAAATATATTATGATAATCAAGTATTATTTAATGATAGAACTTTAGCAATTAGAATTAAAACTTGGTAACCATGTATGAATGCATATTAGTCATTTTAACTGAACTTAGGACTGGTGGTGGTGCTTTTTTGGTCATTCAGGGTTTCTGTAAAAAATGGGAAATAAACTATCTATAACTACACTGATAAGATAATCATACTATGAATTCTACTAACAATATAAAACACACTAAGGATTAACGAGCTGCTGGATTCATGAATATTAATCATGTTGTGTGTGTTCGCACGAACTGATTCGCTGAAATCAAAACAGGGACGATTATAGGTGAGCGCCAGCCAATGAGATTGTCGTTTGCGCATTAGCTCCGCCTACTACCGGAGAACCCGGCAGTTCTTAAAAGCTGAAAAAATCCAAAAGGAACTCCGTTATTTTGACACGAAAATAGAACAAAGAATATTGTTTACATACCATGCAGAATTGACGCGCTACATGTAAGACTCTCTCGCTCTCTCTCTTTGTGTGCGAGAAAAAAGCAAATGGACGGCGAGTCGTGCGCTTCACACTAGAGCTTATGACGGAGAGAGAAGCTCTGAAGCGCTCAGTCAGTGTGTTCGGCGAGTGACACTATATCTGTGCTAAACTTATACATAGCCTCCAACTCACACACTGGCGAGTCAAATCTGAGCATTTATTAGCCAGTGGCTAATATCAGACATCATTTAGTCGCCAGGGTGAAGATTTACTGGCAATGTGCAGCACGTTTGTATTTCTTCTTCGCTGCTCTAAATAGTGGTTGCTTGTGGCAACAGCACAACTTCCGAAGAAGAATTGATTTCCGATTTGCAGCGTTAAGCAAAGCTAGTGGGCATAACTATATGTCTTGTTTAAGAAAATGGTATCGGATCGGTACATGGGTTCAAGTACTCGCCGATACCGATGCCAGACTTTTTGTGTTATCGGTGGAATTTCCGATACTATTATTGGAATCGGAACAACCCCAGTGGAGATCTTTCATACTCTTGCGCAAATTCATATTGAAATGACTGTAATTCACCCACAAAATATTGTTAAACTATATTAAGTGACCACACCTTAACTCTGTTGACCAATACAATCTCTCCAGGGCATGAAATAACAGAACAGATAAAAGACAAACATATACATCAATTTAAGTCACCAACATGTCAACATCATCAGGATGTTAGATCACTTTTACCTCAGAGCACAAGGACAACAAAAGGTCTTCTGAACAAGGGCTGTGTGATATGGCCAATAATATCACTATTCATTTTGTTCATGTCATATGATATCAGTATTTATCACAATATTAATTCACCCTTAATGGTGAAGTAAATTATTTCCACAAGTTTGTTAGACATTGAGAACAAATTTATATAACTTTAATTTGTCTGTTCACAATTAAACTCCACAGAGCAAGATACCTTTTAATTTAGCATCCCATGAAATCCTTTCTTTTATCCTAAATACTGTTTTCAATTTTATTTTTTAAGGATTCTGTGTTTTATGATTTAATACAAATGTTTCATCAAAATGGTGTCTAGTGAAATTAATTAAAACTTCATTGCAATCAAATAAAAATACAATTAATTTGCAACAAAACATTGCATTTTATTCATTTATTTTTGGTCAAATAAGATGCTGCACAATAGAACTGTATAAATTAAAAAAAGATGAAAACATCTTGGCTGTATGGCTTTGAAAATAATATTTTTACTTTGAGAAATGCAGTTTAGTATACAGTAGTGATATATTTCTGTCAGTTTCAAGGTAAACTGAACTCTTATGTTGGTGGTCTGTGAGTTTCAGCGTGTGTTTGATGGTAGTTGTGAGTAAATCTGCTGAAGTGACTCTCAGAGCAGCTCTGGAGATGAAGTTCATGTGTTCATGTCTCATATTGAGACAAGCGTTGTGTGTTTGAGTTTGTGTATAGATGAAACTATGGCACTCATTCACGTGCAGAACACTCAGATTATTAGAGGCATGCACTGACTGCTGCTCTTGCCTTTATTTCTGCTCTTACATTCATCCATATCCAGTCAAAATGTAACTAAACTTAACATTGTTATACACAGAAATTGTATTACAAACTCGATGTGATATCGTTTATCACCCAGCCCTATTCTGAACCAATATTTTTGTAAGAAAAACCCTTATTTATTCCATTAATCATGGATCATTTTAGCCACGGCTCTCAAATAGTGAGTACATTCAGCTCGGGCATGACGGGTCACATGACACTCAAGAACCAATGGCGTCGCTGACGTCAAACGTGCACCAACTCATCTTTGAAACGCATGTTTAAATACTGACAGGTATAAATGAGATTTGAAAGCTCGACGGTAATAATCTTATTTTGTGATTCAAAGAAATATGGAACTTGAACAATTAGGCTGAGATGAGTAAATGAACATGTCATTTGTTTGTAAACAACTTCGGGTCACACTTTATTTTAAGGTCCAATTATCACGATTAACAAACCATTAACTACCACTTTTGCCTCAAAGCACTCCTAATTTGCTGCTTATTAATAGTTAGTAAGGTAGTTGTTAAGTATTGGCTAGGATTAGGGATGCATAATAAGTTATATGCAGAATATGTGCTTTATAAGAACTAATAAACAGCCAATATATTAATAACAGGCATGCTAATAAGCAACTAGTTAGCAGTGAGAATTGGTCCCTATACTAAAGTGTTACCTAACTCCCTAATTATACAAGCAGAATTGTGAAAATATGACGTTAGAAATACTTCAAATAGGTCAGGGTTGAGTCCATCTGAGCTGATCCTAGAAATACAACAGTTTTCGACTTGTCAAGTTCTGCTTTGCAAGCATCGCAGTGTAGATCTCTATATATTGAATATGATAATTGTTTGATTGCCTCAGAAGAAGCGAGTACCTGTAGAAGAGCATCCACAGAAGACCGTGAGGGTTTTCGAGGCTCTCGGATTCAACCGGCGGATCTTCTTCAGCATTCGCCATTTGTGAACCGCTCAGATCATTCCTCGCAATATGAACAACGACTTTTCCTATTTATTTGCTCGAGACAAACATCAGCACGTCTGTCCACCCAGCTATACGTGCGTTGAGTGAAACGAGCTGAAGTTACGGCTGTGGTCTCTGGATAAGTTCCTCTCTTGTCTGCTGCTGCTGATAACGAGGCCTGAACCATGAAGATTAACATGAAGTCATCAACATATAACCATTAATGGACAGCAATATGCATCCTGGCAACAAAAGTCATATTGAGAATCTGCACTTTGAACTTCGGAACTAATGTTTGTGTCACATTGTTATATAGCCTAATGCTTACAGAGCGCAGTGGGAATATTCAGGGGTTAAAGTTTGTCTTTTGAGGGTTTGTACTTTCACTTCTTCCTGTTCCTTGAGAAAAAGAACAGCAGGAATGTGCCGATGCATTGTTTGGCCTCCGCCGAGCCATTTCCCGAGTCTCTCGCATGAAACCGAACGGCTTTCCTGTGTTTATGTGCTTCCTCAGTAAGAAGCAGCCGAGCATTTCTGCGAGCGCCTTCCTCAAATATTATTGTTAATGAAACAGTTTCTGTGCGCTGCCTGGGAAACGAACGAGATGAAGCCGCTGCACCTGAGCATCAAGAGTGTTTCACTTCAATAAATCAGCTCAAACCTCAAATACACTTGGACTAAACTGGTTCCACTAAAATGGAATTGAAAGACCAGTGTTTCCTAAACTATTAAATGCTGCTGATCATACGAACATGAATGGTTTATCATCACCACATGTTGTGCGTTTTAGGTTTTCATATTTGCATGATATGCAACAAAATCATTTTTTGGACACTTGTATCAAACTTGGACTCTAAGGGCCAGTTTTACTAAACAGGGCAAATTAGTGCAAGAGCGCAATTCCAAAACAGCTCCGATGGGAGGGGAAATATCTGTTAGTGATTTACTAACAATGTGCAAAATAAAGAACACCGATGCAACAGCTCATTTACATATCGACCAACGCAATATACCAAGTGCAGCACAAATTAGAGCAGTCACAAATAAAGAATAAAGAAATAAAGAAGCCACAGTATGTTGAAAAGAACGGGAGGACAAAAAATGAAGGTTTGCTTGAAGTTTAGATAGAGCTGATATTGCGTGACTCGGTTCCAAGTCGTCTTTAACTTCCTGAAGCAAATTAAAAATAACATGGCTTGGCAAACGATATGATATACAAACGAAGTGTTCTTCTGGCATTCAAAATAAATACATTTTTAATTCTCTGTTCTCTGCGGTGCCTCCTCCAGCAACAATAATTGCAGCCATTTCAAGCGCAAAACAGTTTAAGACATGCTTTTGTTGGGGTGTTAAATAATGGTGCAAATGCAGTAATTTGACGAGCACAAACATTAGTAAAACACATTGCGTGATTCATTTTAACACTCTCCTCCCAGAAATTTTGTGTCTGAAAGGGAAACTCCAACAAATGCATATTCAATAAGGTCAGGCACAAAAATAACTGTGTCCATGTCTTTTCAGCACTAATTCATCACTGCACGTCTTTAGTCAAGTCAAGTCAAGTCACCTTTATTTATATAGCGCTTTTAACAATACAGATTGTGTCAAAGCACTTAACAGTATCAAGTTGGAGGATAGAGTGTCAGCAATGTATAACAATAAGACCAAACACTCAATTTTTCAGCCAAAGGCACCTCATTATTGAATTCAAAGATGTCATTGTCTAGCTAAGTTTGGTATAAATAATATCTATGAAATTAAATTGACGATAATCGCTAGAAATTAAGTGTGTTAAATTTAGTAACACCTAACACTACTATTTTAACACCAAAAGACGGTTTGCGCTGCAAGCTGTTAGTAAAACAGGTCCTAAAACTGAACCAAAACTGATGCTTTCACATAAAAATAATTTACATGATACTACCTTTTAAAGTTCATTCAATACCTTTTAAAAGTTTGGTGTCGGTAGTAAAAAAAAAAAAAAAAAAAAAAAAAAAAAAATACGTTTATTCATCAAGGACACATTAAAATGATCAAAAGTGACAGTAAAGACATTTATAATGTTACAAAATATTTCTGTTTTAAATAAATGCTGTTTTTTTTTTTTTTACTTTCTATTCATCTGTTAATCCTGAAAAATAAAATGTATCAAGGTTTCCATAAAAGCAGGCCCGGTGTCAAGGGGGGGCTTGGGGGGCTTAGCCCCCCCTATGACGTTCTGAAGCCCGCCCTGCAATGATCCATGCAAACGCGACTATTGCGACTGTACAGGAGCTGGGTTACACAAAAACTACCCAAACACTAAAATATGTTTAAATAAATGTTGAAATAAAATAACCATTATTTTTTAGAGTAGCCTACAATGTGCACACTATAAAAGCAACTGGTGCAGCTGGTAATCACTTAATCCACATCCACCGCGAATGCTCCGTTACCTCTCCCTCCTCTGATCATTTGATCAGTCACCGCACTTTGTTTCAGGACCTCGCAATTTACAAATTAAGCACTGCCTCCAAGAAGCTGAAACGTTGATTTTAACCATTTGATGCGGACGATCACCGGTGTATGTAGAACATTCACAAATTCAAACGTGCTTTCGCACTTTGTCTGGCGCTGAGCCAGAAATAGATGCACTCAGTGCTTTTAGCCTTATATCAAAACGATTCAGTGTTTTCAACCACATACATTTAAGACATTTAAATTAATTACTAGCAAAAAAGACATTTGTTAAATAGTACGCATTGATGTTTGTAAGTCTGTTAAATGTGGTGTGTAAGGAAAGCAACAATAATGATCCATTCAATTAAAATCTGACGGCGTGTTTTATATAATAATCAGAAATGCTTCTTGAGCAGCATATTAGAATGATTTCTGAAGATCATGTGACACTGAAGACTGGAGTAATGATGCTGAAAATACAGCTTTGATCACAGAAATAAATTACATTTTAACAGATATTCAAATAGAAAACAGATTGTTTTAAATTGTAAAACTATTTCACAATATTATTGCATTTTTCTGTATTTTTAGTCAAATAAATGCCGCCTTAGTGAATGAATGCGTGGATCTGTGCTTTTCCTAACAGAATGCGACTCTTATCAGTATATCACCTGTGTACAAAAACATCACGTTTCTCAAGTCACCAGCTCTGTCTCACATCTCTCCTTCTGTGTGGGTAACTGACACCGAAGCACTCGGACATCACACTGAAGACTCAATACAAAGACAAAGCTACAACTACATAAAGGAAGAATTACTGTCGATATGGCATGTGCCTCTTGAGCAGCGGCGTGTTAAAACCCTGTCAGACAAAACAAGTGCATAAAGAGAAAGTTTCCTGCAGAGATCTTTCACGGTCCATTGGCAGCCCATCAGAGGAAGTTATGCAACCGTCTGATACTTGCAATGTCCATCAGCGCAGCAAAACAATGGCCAAGCAGGAGCTACGTGTGGAAGGTCTCTCGCCGTGCAACCCTGACATACTTTACAGTTCACTAATGTAAAACAACTGGGATTTCAGCATCTGCACTGCATTAGAGCGCTTTACCAAACCTGACCTGATCAGAGAGTAAGATCCTGACCTTATAAACTTCATTTCACCAGAAACGGTTTTAATAATGCAATCTAGAGCTAGCAGTTAACACTGTCCATCACATAATAGGGGTGTAAGAAAATATCGAAACACGTGAGTATCGCGATATTTTGTTTGGCGATACTGTATCGATTCTCAAAAACGGAATATCGATATTTAAAAAAAAAAAAAATCATACAGGATTCATGGCAGTTGTTTCGTTTTGAGTTCATATCCCGACCGCTAGAGAGCAGTCTTCATCTCTGAACTTAAACAGTGACAGGAAATACTAGCATTAGAGCACACCACTAATGTTAGCGTTAATATAGTTCGCTGCCAGTAATGGAGGATGAAAGAACTGTTCCAGCTCTCGTTTCGGTGTACAAAGCTGAAGTGTGGCGTCATTTGGGCTTTTGTGGTAATGTCCGCCCCGGCGCTTGCCGTGCCCCGTGTAAAAAGCCTTCGCGCGGGGTGCGGCGGGCGGCAGGGTCGCTGTGCGGCTGCAGCTTTCTCTCGTGTTGGAGGCGTTTTGTGCAGTCGGGGCGGTGCTCGCGTCGCGGTCTCTGCGATTCCACGCAGAACATAAATATAAACTGAAAAACCTGTGAAATACAAGTGGAAAGGTTCTGAGAATGTTCAACATCTGTATTTATTTTATTGTTTACATTTTGTTTTCATTAGGAATCCAGCAAGCACTTTATTTTTCATTAATACCAAGCAGATGTAATTTTTTGCTCAGATCAAAATGTTATGACATTGTATATTACAATTGTAAACTTAAACTGTGAACTTTTAAAGCAGGGTCTAAAAATATATATGGTCTTTTTTATAAAATACATTTTATACATACATTTAAGTGAAGAATCCTGCAAGCACTTAAAATGTTCCCCCTTTACTCGTACTGCACAAAAAGTGGTTCAATAATGTTGAATATTACAGGGACTGATTATTGCAAATGCAGATCCCAGTGTGTTCTGGTTAAACATTTTTTTTTTATTTATTTATTGCTAAGGTTTGCATATAGTGGTGTGCTCTTAATGACAGCTTTCCTAAAAATATATCCTATTCCTAAAATAAGAAATATCCCAATATATCACCTTGCTTACAGTATCGCAATGTATCGCAATATATCGTATCGCAACCCCTGTATCGTGATACGTATCGTATCACCAGATTCTTGCCAATACACAGCCCTATCACATAACAATGACATTTCAATAAAATTAAACACATTCAAGTGTTTTTCTACTCTTTTAGATAATAACATAATAAAACAACCCCCCCAAAAAACAGGATATTAATGAATAAATGGCACAGAAAGTCAACAAAGCAGTGGTTTCTGTTACGTCCGACAGTCTAATGTGTGTTTATACTCACTCCAAAGAAACACAGCTGAGATAAACAATCCAATTAAGATCGTTAATCTCACCATTTATCCTTGTGAAAAATAAGTGTGCTTAATTATATTCAATGTGCACTTGTAGTGTACTTAAAAAAAACTACTTGCAGATAATGCAATATTAATGAACTAAAAGGCCATTTAAGTGCACTTGAACAGACACTTTCATGACTCTCTCTTAACACACTTAAGACTTTAAAAAGTGCACTCTGTAATATTGTCAAATTAAAACACTGAAGTACATTTTAAGTCATTGTTTTAATAATCTTTTGTCATGCTTTCAAGAACACTTATTTAGATTTATTGTTGACTAACATACTAAAGCACATGTAAAGTACTTGAATATCATTTTCACTGTAGCGTGTTAGATATTGCATTTAATTTAATATTTTAAACGAACTAAATTGCAACTTGATCCTTACTAATTGTATATTTAAATACATGACACGAGTTTCAATAGAAATTACATTTAGAAAAGTATATTGTAGTTGATCATAAATGATTGTCAGTACATTCAGCAGTAACTTTAACCATATTTCAAAGACAACAGAAGGAAGCATGAAATTAAAGATATTCTGAAGTCCTAATTATGTGGGACAAAAAATATATAATTTATATATCTATATATATATTAAATGATAGTTCAACTATAACACATTTTCATTTCAATGTAAAAATGGCATGCAGTGTCTGAAAACAATACATTCAGTTCACACTCAAGTATATTCTACTTAATTACCTCCATAATAAAGTACTCTTTCTAAAAGTTTGCTGAAGTGCACTTCTTTTTCACAAAGTACTTGCACACTGTGCGGCAAACCTCCACAGCTAAGACCATGCGGTTGTGTGGTTATCTTTATGAAAAGCTAAACATCGCTCAAATATCATTGGATTGGTGCTTCTGCTTTCTGAGCCACAATCCATTTCCCTTTCATTAGCATTTCATTAGCCACTAATTGTGAGCAAGGCTGACTGATCCGAGACAGAAATAGACGAGGCCGTGTCTTAACCCATCGCTGCCCTTGCTTGTGCAACACAAATAAACATTTCAGTGCTTTCTGAAGCCTAAACCTTCCTAAAAGCTTGAATTGGAGACACTGCAGTAGTGTGTTCATGAGGTGTGGACGCTCAGCAGCTCCACCCAGACCAGCCTGTGCTAGAAAACTAAACACTGAAAATTTTAGCATCAGTTCATCCTAAACAGGAATGTGAGGACGTGCTAGACTCGACTCGCTCTCGGGACGGCGGCCACAGACTCCGGAGAGAGTCCTGATTGGTTACGGAGGAAGAAATGCTAGATTATGATCTCGGGCACAATGTGACTAAATCAAAGATACATCAACTCTACAGCACATCCATCTCATCCTCAGTCTACCATGACACCGATTCCAAAAATAGAGCCATGCTAATGAATCCCACAACAGAGGATTTGGGTAGCAAGCACGCACACGCACACGCACACACACACACACACACACACACACTGTAGAAAGCAGAAATGTGCACAGTAATCGCTGATTGAAACAGTTTAGAATAAACAAACCAAGAATGCTATTAATATTCATTATTATATTGCCTGAAAATAAGACATTTAGGATGCTTAGAGGAATAATTCAGAAAAAAATATATATATTAATGTTTATATTTATTATATAACAGTACTGGGAAGGAGGAGTCAGCCACTTTAGCATTATTTTTTAATGAGCATATAATCAGGCATTAAGTAGTCTTAAAGGAATGGTTCACATAAATAAATAAATAAATACACACAATTTAACAACAAATAATATCTTTTTTATATTATTGTAATTATAATCATTATTATTATTTTTATAATTAATAGCAATAAACAGATATTTAGTAAACTTGAATGGTTCATAAAAATAGTGGTATTATAATTAATAATAAATGTGCATTTATATTAATACTAATATTTATCATAATGCAGAGAATTAGGAGACAGAAACGTCAACAGTATTTGCATGAGCATAATCTCATATAATCAGACATTTAGAAAACTAAGAATCATTCATGGATATAAAAGAAAGAAAAGAAAGAAAGAAAGAAAGAAAGAAAGAATAGAAAGAAAGAAAGAAAGAAAGAAAGAAAGAAAGAAATAAAAGAAAGAAATAGAAAAGAAAGAGAAAAGAAAGAAAGAAATAGAAAAGAAAGAGAAAAGAAAGAGAAAAGAAAGTAAAGAAAGAAAAAAAGAAAAGAAAGATGAAAAGAAAAGAAAGAAAGAAAGAAAGAAAGAGAACAAGAAAGAAAGAAAGAAAGAAAGAAAGAAAAGAAAAGAAAAGAAAGAAAGAAAGAGAAAAGAAAGAAGAAAGAAAGAAAAAAGAAAGAAAAGAGAAAGAGAAAAGAAAAGAAAAGAAAGAAAGAATAGAGAAAAGAAAGAGAAAAGAAAAGAAAGAATAGAAAGATGAAAAGAAAAGAAAGAAAGAAAGAAAGAAAGAAAGAAAGAAAAAGAGAAAAGAAAGAAATAGAAAAGAAAGAGAAAAGAAAAAAGAAAGAAAGAAAGAAAGAAAGAAAGAGAAAAGAAAAGAAAGAAAGAAATAAAGAAAGAGAAAAGAAAGAAGAAAGAAAGAAAAGAAAGAAAGAAAGAAAGAGAAAAGAAAGACAGAAAGAAAGAAAGATGAAAAGAAAGAAAGAGAAAAGAAAGAAAGAAAGAGAAAAGAAAGAAAGAAAGAAAGAAAGAAAGAAAGAAAGAAAGAAAGAAAGAAAGAAAGAAAGAAAGAAAGAAAGATATATGAAAGAAAGAAAGAAAAATAAATCGATTTACTTTGACTTGTATTAAATGACATTTGCTGTTATTCATCATATCTGATTATCAGTGAATAAGGACAAAAGTGATATTCTGAAGCATTGCAGAAATGATCCGGACTGTCGTTGATCTTTCAGTGTGTTTAGTGTTTTTCAGAGCTGAGCAGTACATGATCAATATAAACACTGACGGTAGAAACAAAAACACATCTGAAAATATAAGCAGAAAAAGTGCTAAAAGATGCTCTGCACTGTGTGTTATATTATCAAACACTCCCTTGAGGACTGACTGGTCACACTGGCCACAGATCTACTGCTCACGAGAGGTCAGCGGCTCCACAGTGAACTTCTGCTGACACACCATGCATTATGAATCTAAATCTATATGTGCAGCATTTCATCTGAAGATGAAGAGAGCGGACGCAGCCTCAGATGACCCTGACTGAAATATTAATGAAGCCTTTACTTCATCTCAGCAGAGCGTTAATGCATCGTATGAAACATTGCTCTCATTGCACCGCACAGGCCTCCCTGCTTCTCCACAAACACTAGATAGGGAACACAGCCGCTCCGAACCCACAGAAGAGCTAAAGCTGGCCTTTCATCAACACTTTGATTTCTTGAAAATACACTGAAAGGCAACTGAACTTAAATTGACATGTTTTATTAATCTACATTAAAATATGCACTCATTATGGATAGAAGTAATCAATTAGTCAAATTAGCATATATTTCTTAACATTTATGCTCATATGCCGCACACAGCAATATCAAACCATTGTCTGGAAGCATGTGGCTATACAGTTTAGAGAGCAAAGCATCAGTGTTTCAGCTCCATCTGCTGGATCAGTGCAGAGACGCCGCTTCACAGCAGATTCAATACAACCGTTACCACTTCTGCATTATACAACCCACCATCCCATAATGCAATGCACACAACCGGACCTTCTCTTTCAAATGTGACAAATGAACCCAGATCTTTCATGATCCATTATCTAATCAGACTGGATTTTTTTAAGACAAAATTAGACTAAAAAAGGGACATTTTTGTTCCAGAAATGAGATGGTACTCGATGGTACTCATTTAAATAAAAAGCAGCATTAATATTTTTTTTAATTAGTTACTTAATATGTAATACATTTTAATAACATTATTATTATTATTAAATACTATTTAATATATAATATAAACTATCAATTATTAATAATTTAGAGTAATTAATTATATTTTGACAAATTACATTCAAAACATGTTTATAGATGTAATTATTTTATTTTTATAAAGCCATAATACAGCACTTACTGAATTTAACAAACAGCATTTTTAAAAAAAATAGTCATTTATAATGTCAATAATTAATAATATTAATATATTGTAGTAATTAATATACAAAACTTGTTTATAAGTGTAATTTTTGTTTACATTTCCTTAATGAAAGCTAGAATACAGCTCTTACTGAATTAAAAAATATATATTTTTAAATTGTTAATTATTAAAAATACAATATAATAAATACAGAGCAACTAAAATGCATTTACACAAACATTATATATATATATGTGTGTGTGTGTGTGTGTGTGTGTGTGTGTGTGTGTGTGTGTGTGTGTATTTGTGACCCTGGAGCACAAAAGCAGTCATAAGTAACAGGTATATCTGTAGCAATAGCCAACAATACATTGTATGGGTCAAAATTATAAATTTTTCTCTTATGCCAAAAATTATTAGACTATTAAAGGGATAGTTCACTTTGAAATTAAAATTTGGTATCTATCAGCTTACCCCAAGGGCATCCAAGATGTAGGTGTCTTTTTTTTCTACAGTAGATCCAATTTTGATGTTTTTAGGTCAAACCGTTCTAGTCTGTCAGTCATATAATGGCAGGTATAGGTCACTGTCTCTATAAGAGGGAAAAAGAACATGCACAGAGAAATCCAAATTAAACAATTCTCCATCGTAACTACACATTGACGGCCTAAGACACGAAACGAGCGGTTTGTGTGAGAAAACGAACAGTATTTATATCGTTTTTTACCTCTTGTACACAACCATGTCCAAGTGATCTGAGTGCACACACATCCGGTGTGTGACGTGTGTGTGCGCGCGCTCTGGCTCATGCTGCATTCACACGGGGCGTCGGTGTCAACGCTTGACGGAGAAACGACACGAGCGATGACAGTGCGCGTCTTCCAACAAGAAAATAGTTGCATCAGCACCACGCTTCAGACACGCCCTCCGTCAAGCATTGACGCCGACGCCCCGTGTGAATGCAGCGTGAGCCAGAGCGTGCGCACACACACGTCACACACCGGATGTGTGTGCACTCAGATCACTTGGACATGGTTGTGTACAAGAGGTAAAAAACGATATAAATAGTGTTCGTTTTCTCACACAAACCGCTCGTTTCGTGTCTTAGGCCGTCAATGTGTAGTTACGATGGATAATTGTTTAATTTGGATTTCTCTGTGCATGTTCTTTTTCCCTCTTATAGAGACAGTGACCTATACCTGCCATTATATGACTGACAGACTAGAACGGTTTGACCTAAAAACATCAAAATTGGATCTACTGAAGAAAAAAAGACACCTACATCTTGGATGCCCTTGGGGTAAGCTGATAGATACCACATTTTAATTTCAAAGTGAACTATCCCTTTAAGTAAAGATCATGTTCCATGAAGATATTTAGTGAATTTCCTACCGTAAATATATCAAAACTTAATTGTTGATTAGTAATATGCATTTCTAAGAACTTTATTTGGACAACTTTAAAGGAGATTTTCGTCAGTATTTTGACATTTTTGCACCCTCAGATTCCAGATTTTCAAATAGTTGTATATCAGCCAAATATTGTCCTATCATAAACCATACATCAATGGAAAGCTTATTTATTCAGCTTTCAGATGATGCAGAAATCTCAATTTCGAAAAATTGACACTTAAGACTGGTTTTGTGGTCCAGGGTCACATTTGCATATGCATGTATGAATGTATGCATGTATACATGTATATAGTATTCCCAGTGCAGTATGCAGTACACTAGCATTTAAATCCAAACATGACCAGTGTCTCAGTCTGCTTGTGAAGCTGCCGGTTTCATCCTGGCACTTGGGTCAGATTTCACTTTGACTGACATTTCAATACAAGAAAATCCAAACACAATGCCAGTCGTGAGTGATTCACTGCAGTGTATCCGAGAGAGCCAGGATCTGGATGTGAATGATATAGTTTAGCGCCTAATCAGTGGCATTTATGCTCTCGGTACCGCACAGCTGAAGGTCATTCATCGAAAGCAAAGCAGCAATCTGGGAACGTGCAGCAGCCTGAAAGGCCTTTGAAGCTGTACAAACTGAGCCAGTAGTGAAAAGTGTTGTGAAAGAGCGAAGGCTAATGACCTCCCATGTCCCACTGCCAGCCAATCAGCCCAGCCTCACTGCTCCTCTCCTCTCCGGCAGGTGGCTGAGAGAGAAGCACAAGAGACTGTGTGGATATAAACCTCAACAGCAAAACAAGCTGAGCCTGAACACGGCGTCTCTGCATGCCCGGGCAGAGCAGGATGTGTGTGTTTGTGAGGCCAAACCAAATGCTATTACACACCCACTTGTGTTCAATGTCTTACAACAAAAGTATATTATTACATAGATATGATGTTCACATGGGCTGAAATGACATCTCAAAGCATTTCAATCTGTTTCTCTTTAAAGAAATGCATCAAAATGGTTTAAAAACAAAACTAAACATCTCTCATAGTCACCCGAATAGTTAAAAGCCTCGTCTATAACTAAACAGCACAATGCTTCTACGATGAACCAATGTACTGGAAAATCGATACTGAATCAATACAGAAATGTTGAAAATGTTGTTAACATTTAAATTTACTTTGGAACAAATACAGATGTTTTTAATAATGTTCCACTTGTTTAGGGTGAAATTTACAGATTCAACTGGTTTAAAGATTGAAAAGGTGGGGGAAAAAACAAGAGTAGCACAAAAGCTTGTGAGAAAATTGCAGACAGCAACAGTTACTAAGGTATGATTGGATAACTGGTAGGCAGGACTTAGAGAAGGGTCAATTAGTTTAGTACTTGCTAAGGAATTAAGCAACCACCTAAAAACCCAGTAAACCAAGTAAAAACACATGAATGCATGCAAAAATAAATGCATTAATGCATAAATAAATAAATGCATTTATGCTTAAATAGATAAATAAATAAATGCATTAATGCACTTATAAACAAATTGCATTAATGCATAAATAAATAAATAAATAAATGCATAACTAAAACAGAACTAAACTATTTTTGAATAAATAAACAAATGCATTAATAATGCATAAATAAATTCATTACACGTATAAAGAAATGCATTAATGCATAAACAAATAAAAATAATCAATTAACTAATATGAGGTTAACATCCCATTTGTAGCCAATCTTTAAATTAATCAGGCTGTTTTTGCTACACTGTACCTTTAAGACTATAAGCGCATGAGCTCTGTTATAATTAGCCTAGCTCACCTTCTTCTACTGGTGCAGTTCACAGTTCAGGCCAAATTACTGACAAAGCAGTTGTAATGTCACATGAATACAGCATGCATATTCTATTTTCAATGATATGTGAAATCACTAAAAGCAATGCAGTGAGAAATGATGGAGGGGCGGCTGTATTCGGTGAGGATGGATCTGTGCTCTAATCTTTCAGGAAAAGGGTTGGGACGAGAGCTGGGGACTGAAGAGAGGAGCTCCATCTCTACACGACCACCATCAGCAGCAGCAGCAGTGCTGGATTACACAGGCATTAGCTGAAGTGCATTCCACAGCTGGCTAACACTTACATAACACTCAGATGATGCTGCGCTCCCTCCGGGGGGCCTCGACAACATGTAACATACACATGAAGAGCACACATGAGCAATGAGCCAATCCTAAACCAAGTACAGCAAGCCTATTGAGTGCCAGACCCAGAGACTTGCAGATGGTGACTAAGGACAAGGCACTGAAAATCTACAAGAAACAGCAAACAGCCATTATGCAACGCTGCTGAGAAAGCAAAAACTAACCAGACTCACACAGATGAAAGAGCCCAGATACTATGGCTGCGTCTCAAAGCAAAGGTGATGATCTAATGCATTTTTGAATAAGGATACGAACTAATCAAACTGGTTTTGGATAGACCGCAATTGCAAGCAAATATTTATTGACTACAATGCTTACTTGAAATCCAATTTAAAATTGAATTTTCAGACGATCCGTCAAAATATCATTTTAATTCTTTCCACTGACTGCCAAACCAATGGGCTCCAATGTTGTTTGGTTCTCAATGATCTTCAAAACATCGGATTTTGAGTCGACAGAAGAACGAACATCACACAGGTGTGGCGTGAACACATGAACACATCATTTTCACTTCTGGATGACTTTTGTTCATCTTTGAAAGACAAATTAAGGTATTTTGAATGAGATTTCTGTCCATTCCACCAAAATGTGATGCTTCAAAAAGTTCATAAAAGCAATCCATATGAATTGAGCCATTTAATCCAACTGTTGTAAAGACACATGATTGCTGGATATGATGAACAGATTTAATTCAGGCTTTCATTCACATATAAACAATCAACACACATTCATATAGAGCACATCAAACACTGATAAACAGAAGCTCAAACATGCATGAGCTCAAACCTTGTTGGTCCAAATGCATCAATTTCAGCATCTGTTTACCAAATATACTTTTTACAACAGTAAAAATATCCTCTTATGAGTTTGGAACAGCATGAGGGTTAGTAATTGGTTGATTTTCACTTTTGGATGAACTAAATTATTAGATAAATATAATTGCTTTTGGAAACTTGAGCTATAGTTGCACATTAGTAATATTTTAAAGATGCCTTAAACTCCAAAAGAGTCTCTTGCTCATACACTCATCTTCTTTCCAACATCACTGCTTGCTTTGTAATGAATTAATATTCATATTCAGTAATTTATCCATTCATCTGCACTAACAATATCAGATAAGAACAAAATCTGAACTGAACTGGATAATGACACTAACTTTGCAACATCAACACGGTTATTGAATGAACAGAATTGACGCTGAACTAAACATAGCTGAATAATGACAATATTATCTTCTGTAGAACTGAGATTTAATTAGTTTCATAATTTACGAATTCTACAACATTAATACTGTGATTTTCCTGTTTATTAATGTGAAGCTGCTTTGAAATAATCTGTATTATATAAAAGTGCTATACAATTAAATGTGACTTGACTTCAAGTTTTCATCCAAACTTTTAATGAGAAAAGAATAGATTTCATGTTTCTAACATTCGTCTAAGTAAACATTTACACCAACAGATTTATTAACATTAGCAATTCATGCTTAAATGGACAATTAGGGAAGTATGGAAAAATATACTGTGGAAGTCAATGGCTACCAGCAACGGTTTGGTTACAAACATTCTTCAAAATATCTTATTTGTTTCCTTTTTAGGGATTTTTCCTTTTAGGTGAACTTAACTTTTAGATTTAACTTAAAATGAATGAGGCATGATAAACATCTTAACCAATAACCGATCAGCTTTCCGTGCCTAACAAAAGTTCAGTACACGCATTTGAATATTTAATCAGGACCAAAACCTCATGCAAAAGAGATCACAACAACACCAAAGCAGCACTAGGAAAAAATGCATGGTCTTACTCTGAGAAACAGCTGATCCCTGGACAGCTCAGAAGTGATTTTGTTCGATCTTATCCGTTCAAGACTGTGAGAAGGCTACTACAGGTCAACCACATGCACAACCTTCCCTGCCCTTTACACACAGCAGCTTAATCTTACCGCAGACGGTCTCGGACAGCGCGAGTATGATTGGTAGAGAACGGGTTGCTGTACAACGTTAAATCTTGACCTCCAAGGTCATTTGGTAAGAATTACATAGAGTAGGCCAGGATTTATCTGGACATGTACATGAAAACTCTTGTCATTTAACACTTGAAACTTAGATGCCAATTACAAGAACAAATCCCTCTTTGTAGGTTTATGACCTTTCAGTTTCCAGACCCAAACTTTAACTAACATGCACGATACGTTGCAGAACCTACCCATACGTGCCTCTACCTACATTTCTGCAGAACTCAAAAAATGTACTATATGTACGAATCACTGCAGTTTCCAGTTGAAATGAACACTAAAACTCAGACCTTTTATTCATTTTCACACAAATTGTGATTTGTAGGGCCAGAGTTTTGATTAAGAAAGCTGAATTTTCGCACAATATTGCCTTATGACTTCAAAACAATTCCAACATGCTGTGAGATTTGAAAACTGATACTTTTGAATCTTAGCATCACATATCCAGCTTCATATGCATGGTTTTTCTGACGCAGTACGTTTGCTCTGTAGCTCACCCGATATGGCGTTGCACTTGTGCGGTGAAGCGCTCCGGTACGAATCCTGTGGAACTACGGTTCGACAAAACTGCTCAAACCAGCATATAAGGAGCAGGGTTGCATCAGCAAATGTGTTTTTACATCACTTTTGCATTCAATAACACTATCAGGTAGGTTTAGGGTTGTGTTTGGTGTAGGGGGATGTTATTTACCAACATAAGAGCTAGGGCTGTCAAAATGGCTGAATAAATATTATCAATATTCAAATTTAAAATGCATAATTTCTAACCCCACAAGAGGGCGCATCGAGCAAAATATTACTAATGACAGTTTATTCAAACAATACAATAACATGACTATCTGTGAAAAAAGTGCATAGTGTTTAAAATCATGTTTATAAACCAATTATAATTAAAACCCGCCATAAAGTCTCGAGATATGTTTTTTTCAAACTTGCATTAATTTTACATGGCTTTCTAAACACACTCCCTGCGTCCCAATGTGCATACTATCCACCCTAACTGCCCTAAATAGTATTGAGAATTACTAATATCACAGAATTTAGGATAGATAGTATACACATTGGGACGCAGGCTCTTGAAATAGATGTCTCTAGATGTCCCTCTAGAAATGTGTGAATGGCTTGGTTTCAGTTTTGACGTAAACAAGATCTTCTCCGCATTGATGTTCTAATTTTCTGCAATATTTTTAATGAACAACACAGCAGCGCCGCATCTAGTGGGTTCAACTGGATTGGCTAACATAAACATTATAATGCAATGACTTACATCGTCATTGCATCTCGTGTGCCACTGATAAGACTGCCTCCTTAACACGCACCTAAAATGTGGATTTTTATTTTAAATTCAACAAATATTTGAAATTCAAATTTCTTTTTGACAGCCCTAATAAGAGCATTAACCTTTCAGCGACACTCACCGGACATTTCAATTCTGAACCGCTGCAATACGTACCTGAAGCAACGTAATAAAAACGAGCCACGGTCATGTATTGAACGTGTGTTTTAGTGCCACTCACTGGACATTTCACTTTGAAACTGCCACAAGACGTGCAGTAAGTTACGTAATAATGTGTTGAAGAAATGTTGCCACAAGCACGTATTTCCAATGAGCCTGGGTTGTGCAGAACAGGAGAGGAAGCTCTTCAAATCCTGCAGTCATGTAGATTCACACACACACTCTCACCGTTGATCTGTGAGGTATAGGGGAAGCCTGCATCACGCCTGATATCACACTGCATTAATCCAACTAAAGCCCATTCCTGCTCCATACAAGGAAAAGACAAGCTTCAATCGGAATCCCTCTCTCTCTCACACGCTTCATTTGCATTTTACTCACTGCATTAAAGTATGCAAACCCTAAAAAGGTGATGTAAGCTATTCCAGTCCTTTTGCAAACTTCAACCAAAACCCTGCTGTCCTCCAAAAACGAGCCAGCGAACCCAAATGTGTGTTTCTGATTGGCTAAAATACATATTTCAGTGACAGTAGTCAGGCTGTTGGGACAGTCCTTTATGCAACACTCTTTTCAGACTGCAAGAAATGCACCTGAGGTCACGCAAAGGACGACGCCAGGACGAGAACAACCAAATGTGTGTTTCTGATTGGCTAAAATACGTGTTTCAGTGACAGCAGGAAAAGCTGCTAGGAAGACATTTTAGTGCACGCTCTTTTCTGTGCACAGAGGTCACGCATGGAGGACACGCAATGTACGAGAACAATCCAAAGAAACAAATGGAGGAACTGAGGAAAAGATGTGAGAGGAAGAGAAGCGACGCCCTTGCACATGCAGCGATGCACATCAACCCGTTTGGTCGCCACAGTTCAGCTTGTTTGGTTGGTATGAAAGCGGTTTGAAAGTTTTCATGTATAGACGGTGTAAAATACTAGGCTGGCAAATCCAACCAGGACAAAATCATGAATAAAACAGTGAAGCTGGCATCTTATCCTGAGTTATGAAGAGACATCGGTGAACGCGCTGCTGCTGCTCCTCACACTCATGACAATCATACCACAGTTTGGAGTCAAAAGTTAAATGGATAAAGAAAGAAACCAAGGCTCCGTAAACGTAAACATTTTGTATCGTATCGGCGTTTCGTCCAGACGAATTCTGTTGCAGAATTACAGCGCCACATACTGGTCTGACATGTATACTGCATTGTTTTGAGTCGGTTTCAGGGGTTTCGTGTGTAGGGATGTAACGGTATGAACATTTCTTATCACGATTATAGTGACCAAAATTATCACGATTATCAGTATCATCACGGTATTATTAAAATGTGCTGGAGATGTTCAAAAAGTACTGACACATAAATCACTTTAACAAGTTTTTTTTTTTTTTTAAACACTTTACCAAGCTACAAATAAAATGACTTTTTGTTTGCATAATCACTAAAACAAATAATGTTACCAATGATGTCCGGATTTTAAATGACAACTTGACTGACAACAGTTTTATAGCATGTTCAAATATCTAATGTAAATGTTCAAATAAAGCTTTGAAAAAGTTTCATAAAAATGTAAACCTCACATTTCAGCCTTTTAAATAAAGAAAAGAGTTAAGTCAAAATGATAATTTGATTACATGTATTTTATCTGCTCCATAAATAATTCTAGAAAACTTATCTGAATTGTTTAATATGTGTAGAATCCACATAAGCTTGTTTTTCATAAACCGGTCAAAATGTACAGCAGGGCATGCAAATTCAGTCCGTTTGGCCAGACAGAAACTTCACACAGGCTGAATATGAATATAAGTCTCTGTAAATCCACTCTCTGACAGCAGGTGGCGCTTTATATGGAAAAGCTGAATTACAGCATTGCGATTAAAACACTACTTTATTAGGTATTACACGGAGCGAAGATGAAAACAAAATGCCATCGAATCGTCTCTGAAGACAGTCAGAACCTTCAGAGGTACATTCATATAATTAATTTGTTAATATATTAATTTGCATAATTCCCTTGGCACTCTTTTAAATCCTCCCAGCTTTCCGCCATGTTTTCACTCAAAACGAATCTACTCTGCTGCTGTGCGCACGTGACACTGTTACTGAAAACTGTGCTTTATGCTGGACAGTATTTATTTATCTTGAGTTGTTCAAATCGCGGTAATCCAATACGATTTTAATGATAATTTAAATATGAAACGGTAATACTAACCGTGGGGAATTTTATCATAATTTATCGTCAAACCAGTAACAGTTACATCTAGGGTTGGGTATCGTTTGTTTGTTTTTTCAATACCGATGCCAAATCAATACTTTTAAAACGGTGCAGGTGCCTAAACGGTGCCTGAACCGATACTTGTTATTATATATATATATATATATATATATATATATATATATATATATATACAAACCCGATTCCAAAAAAGTTGGGACACTGTACAAATTGTGAATAAAAAAAGGAATGCAATAATTTACAAATCTCATAAACTTATATTTTATTCACAATAGAATATAGATAACATATCAAATGTTGAAAGTGAGACATTTTGAAATGTCATGCCAAATATTGGCTCATTTTGGATTTCATGAGAGCTACACATTCCAAAAAAGTTGGGACAGGTAGCAATAAGAGGCCGGAAAAGTTAAATGTACATATAAGGAACAGCTGGAGGACCAATTTGCAACTTATTAGGTCAATTGGCAACATGATTGGGTATAAAAAGAGCCTCTCAGAGTGGCAGTGTCTCTCAGAAGTCAAGATGGGAAGAGGATCACCAATTCCCCCAATGCTGCGGCGAAAAATAGTGGAGCAATATCAGAAAGGAGTTTCTCAGAGAAAAATTGCAACGTTTGAAGTTATCATCATCTACAGTGCATAATATCATCCAAAGATTCAGAGAATCTGGAACAATCTCTGTGAGTAAGGGTCAAGGCCGGAAAACCATACTGGATGCCCGTGATCTTCGGGCCCTTTGACGGCACTGCATCACATACAGGAATGCTACTGTAATGGAAATCACAACATGGGCTCAGGAATACTTCCAGAAAACATTGTCGGTGAACACAATCCACCGTGCCATTCGCCGTTGCCGGCTAAAACTCTATAGGTCAAAAAAGAAGCCATATCTAAACATGATCCAGAAGCGCAGGCGTTTTCTCTGGGCCAAGGCTCATTTAAAATGGACTGTGGCAAAGTGGAAAACTGTTCTGTGGTCAGACGAATCAAAATTTGAAGTTCTTTTTGGAAAACTGGGACGCCATGTCATCCGGACTAAAGAGGACAAGGACAACCCAAGTTGTTATCAGCACTCCGTTCAGAAGCCTGCATCTCTGATGGTATGGGGTTGCATGAGTGCGTGTGGCATGGGCAGCTTACACATCTGGAAAGGCACCATCAATGCTGAAAGGTATATCCAAGTTCTAGAACAACATATGCTCCCATCCAGACGTCGTCTCTTTCAGGGAAGACCTTGCATTTTCCAACATGACAATGCCAGACCACATACTGCATCAATTACAACATCATGGCTGCGTAGAAGAAGGATCCAGGTACTGAAATGGCCAGCCTGCAGTCCAGATCTTTCACCCATAGAAAACATTTGGCGCATCATAAAGAGGAAGATGCGACAAAGAAGACCTAAGACAGTTGAGCAACTAGAAGCCTGTATTAGACAAGAATGGGACAACATTCCTATTCCTAAACTTGAGCAACTTGTCTCCTCAGTCCCCAGACATTTGCAGACTGTTATAAAAAGAAGAGGGGATGCCACACAGTGGTAAACATGGCCTTGTCCCAACTTTTTTGAGATGCGTTGATGCCATGAAATTTAAAATCATCTTATTTTTCCCTTAAAATGATACATTTTCCCAGTTTAAACATTTGATATGTCATCTATGTTGTATTCTGAATAAAATATTGAAATTTGAAACTTCCACATCATTGCATTCTGTTTTTATTCACAATTTGTACAGTGTCCCAACTTTTTTGGAATCGGGTTTGTATATGAAGCTCCAAGAAATCCCCAATATGGACAAAGGCATTGCTATTCCTATAACTGAGTAAACGGAAGATATAAGCATTTTGAATGATAAAACAAATACAGTACATTAAACACTCGACTACAACAATATATAGTTTGTCTGTGTTATTCAAGCCATCTCTGGTATTTTCATAATAATTAAGTATATTTAAAATCCATTGCTAATCAATGCATTAGTAGCCTATGGAACATATTTTCTGCCTCATTCTGTGACAATATCAGATCACAAAAGGAAGCATTTAACTGGTGTTGTGGACTAAAAAGGTTATAATGTTCTATTTTGTTGGTTTAAACAGGTTTAAAAACGCAAATATAAGAGAATTTTAGCTTTAGGCATTTTAACTAAAGCCAGGGCTGGGAGGTATATAGAGTTTGTACGATATATTCTTTATAATCGATACGTTATTATGAAGCAATACAGTTAATATTGATATACAGTAGTTTGATACGAGAGCATCTGATAAAATATCTAGGGAGGACACAGACTGAACTGCTGCGGAGAAAGTGCATCATACAATTTGTTCTAAACATGTGACAAGCTTTATATGAAGGGATATAAAAAAAACTCGTAAGATACAGTAGCCTATAGTTTCAGTTTAAAGCGGCTCGCGCTCTCCCTGTCATCAGATGCTCTGACAGAAAGGCTGCGTGTGCCGCTGACAGAGACGCTGTTTAATGTGTTTGAGATGTGCTGTTTTCCCTAATGCATAACTTACATTTCACAGGTATATTCTCCATCTGTAAATGTTAGAAAGCCATGGAAATATTTCCATTTTGCTGTCAGAAGTGCGTGAGCTTTTGCTTTGCGACTCTCTGCTAAACTTCACAGACTTCATTTAGAATGAGCGCCGCCGCGCGCATGCGCGCCAAACAGACGGCACAATGAAATAGAAGCGCAATAACTCTGACTAAAATATACATTTTGCTGAAATATTTGTAGTTGTAGCCTGTGATGCTTCTTACGTGCATTTCGGAGAAACAAAAGACAAATATTTTAATCGATCGCTCGTGCATAGGCTTCGGAGACCGAACTGAAAAACACGTGAGAGGAAGAGAACCGCTTCCACATCAACCCGTTTGGTCGCCACAGTTCAGCTTGTTTGGCTGGTATGAAAGCGGTTTGAAAGTTTTCGTGTATAGACGGTGTAAAATACTAGGCTGGTAAATCCAACCGGACAAAATCATGAATAAAACAGTGAAGCTGGCATCTTATCCTGAGTTATGAAGAGACATCGGTGAACGGCTGCTGCTGCTCCTCACACTCATGACAATCATACCACAGTTTGGAGCCAAAAGTTAAATGGATAAAGAAAGAAACCAAGGCGCCGTAAACGTAAACATTTTGTATCATATCGGCGTTTCGTCCAGACGAATTCTGTCGCAGAATTACAGCGCCACATACTGGTCTGACATGCATACTGCATTGTTTTGAGTCGGTTTCAGTGGTTTCGTGTGTAGGGATGTAACGGTATGAACGTTTCTTATCACGATTATAGTGACCAAAATTATCACGCTTATCAGTATTATCACGGTATTATTAAAATGTGCTGGAGATGTTCAAAAAGTACTGACACATAAATCACTTTACCAAGTTTTTTTTTTTTTACCACTTTACCAAGCTACAAATAAAATTACTTTTTGTTTGCATAATCACTAAAACAAATAATGTTACCAATGATGTCCGGATTTTAAATGATAACTTGACTGACAACAGTTTTATAGCATGTTCAAATATCTAATGTAAATGTCCAAATAAAGCTTTGAAAAAGTTTCATAATGTAAACCTCACATTTCAGCCTTTTAAATAAAGAAAAGAGTTAAGTCAAAATGATTAATAAATGATTACATGTATTTTATCTGCTCCGTAAATAATTTTAGAAAACTTATCTGAATTGTTTAATATGTGTAGAATCCACATAAACTTGTTTTTCATAAACCGGTCAAAATGTACAGCAGGGCATGCAAATTCGGTCCGTTTGGCCAGACAGAAACTGCACACAGGCTGAATATGAATATAAGTCTCTGTAAATCCACTCTCTGACAGCAGGTGGCGCTTTATATGGAAAAGCTGAAATACAGCATTGCGATTAAAACACTACTTCATTAGGTATTACACGGAGCGAAGATGAAAACAAAATGCCATCGAATCGTTTCTGAAGACAGTCAGAACCTTCAGAGGTACATTCATATAATTAATTCATTCATATATTCATTTGCATAATTCCCTTGGCACTCTTTTAAATCCTCCCAGCTTTTTCACCCTATTTTCACTCAAAACGAATCTACTCTGCTGCTGTGAGCACGTGACACTGTTACTGAAAACTGTGCTTTATGCTGGACAGTATTTATTTATCGTGAGTTGTTCAAATCGCGGTAATCCAATACGATTTTAATGATAATTTAAATATGAAACGGTAATACTAACCGTGGGGAATTTTATCATAATTTATCGTCAAACCAGTAATAGTTACATCCCTATTCGTGTGTATGCAGAAAACACACTAGTGTAAACAGGGCCTCAGACTCAGCTGCAAGATTTAATAGCAAGATTTTTAAGATTCATTTTTCAGATTTAAACTGTAATAGTGATTTAAAGAAAAATCCAGGTTTGCTGTGCTTGTTTGAAGGGCTGCAATATTTGGCAAAGAAATTTGTGATTACATCAATATGGCTAAAAAATAATAAATAAATACAATACTATTTATAAGCTATATAAGACATTTAAGGTAAAAAAAACAATAATGATTATTATTATTATTCCTACTATTACAACAAAATAAAATTTTGTAAACATGACTAAAAGTGTAAATGTAAAAGACTAGAAATAAAAAAACTAATTTAAGAAGTATTACTGTTTTAATATTACTACAATATTATACTATTTAAAATACTGTAATTTCAATGCAAAATATAATAAAAATTATATTTTTATTTTACATTGCAACTGTAAAATTACACTATTAATATTGATGTTGTCTTAATTTTCAAATTTCTTGTTACATTTACATTTATTCATTTAGCAGACGCTTTTATCCAAAGCGACTTACAGTACATCCAGGCTATACATGTTTTATCACTATGTTATAAATACTCGTTCCCATACTCGTAATAGTATGGGAACGTCCCCATTCCCATAAATACGAGTATTCCCATACTCGTTACAAGTATGGGAAAACGTTTGGCACATATCGTGTTTCCAAATGCACGTTAAAGCGACTCAAACTCAGAGCAGACGCAGAGATGAAGTTGATGTGAAGCAGCATTTACTGTAAATGCTTTGAGACGCTGAAAACACCAGATCACGAGCTGCTCATGTGTAAATGAACACAGCTTCACTCTAATTGCAATCTGATAATCGCACGATTTGTGTTTGATGTTGATTAATCAATGCAGCTGTAAGCTCAGCTTCAAACCAAGCACTTAAAACAGTGTGAAAACAGCCTAATTTAAACACTGATCTATAGATAGCTGCTTCCTGTTTAAAGGACAACAACAAGCTCTTAGTGTGCAGTGTGTGATTTCGAGAATAATGAGAAAGAACAAATGAGATTCAGTGGTGGCCAAAATGATCAGAACACTAGTGTTTACCAGAAAAAAAAAAAATCTCTGGATTATTACAATTAATGGAAAAATTAATGTTTGGAAATGTAAACTGATATTTCCAACTGACACACTACAGCAAAAGATAGAAATAACTGACTTAAAACCATTTTTAGCTGCTGAAAATACTAGTGTTCTCATCATTTTGGCCACCGCTGTCACTTCCTTCACCAGCATCCTTCTTTAAACTGTCTCTGTTTAACTGGCTGGGATCTATAAAAAGCAGCAGGCCTGCAGTGAGGCCCGATCCGTGTTCATCTCCTCATCCTCCGTGCCCCGGCAGAGGGGACACATGTTCCCAACCAGCGTCCGCAGGCTAGAGCCGAGACGACACAGCCGTGACGTCAGAGATGTGAGAACAGAGAGAGAGGAGAGATGAGTGACTCAGGCCTGAGCGCCACCAGCTCACACGAGAGAGAGGAGACAGCGCTTCTCTGTCTGTGAGCCACATTTATACATCCAGCACAGATCCATAATCAACCGCTGCATTGGATTTATAATGCATGGCTCTGGATGCCAATGCATTTGGTTCTTCACGTGATAGTTTGAAACAAAAAATAATAATTTCCATTTATTTATTTACTCACCCAACCGTCCCACCTGTTTTTTCCCTATCAAATATTTTAGTAATCATCAAATTATATATCATTTGAAAGCTTAAAACCTCAAAATGCATCCTGTGAAAACCATTTTGAAATTGGATATTGCGTTACCATGGAAATGGTACTTTAAAATCTTTTGGCGGTCTCCTCCCCCTTAGTGGGCGGTGTCAATATACATATCGCCAGAAAGGTCTGACTCTCAGGATTCCATATTTGGTGGTCTTTTTGTGATCAGAGTAATATCTACAGAGAAATTTAGACATTTGTGGCAGAACAATGCATAAAAAACAATTTGGATGGCACCCGGTGGCTGTTTGAGGTATGACGCCCTAAATAATATCTCACAGGAACCTCCATTTCTTTTCATATCAACTTCATATTTGGAACATAACTTATTTAGACATAAGGCTTTAATTTTATATCAATTTTAGAGTAAATCCTGTTATGTAAAATATTTATTTTATATAAAATATAAAAAATGTAGTACTGTGTATTTTCTTTACAGTGAATTTAAACTTCTATAACTTTTTGCTACTTTCATATTTTAAAATAATTCCACTTCTACAGTAATCTGCTGATTGTCTTAAAAAAGAGACCAAACTTATATCTGTATTCCAAAGCATTCATGAATTATAAGAGTTTAAGTTTGAATAGTGCACTCTCACGTATATGTTCAAAAATGGGGGGGGGGGGGCAGTTAAGGGGTTAAGTGTCCAAACCTATATGACTTTCTTTTGAGTAACACAAAATAAGAAGTTTTGTTCAACACAATGAAAGTATCTTATTTGGGTCTAAAATGACAAAAGAAATCTTAAGAAATAAAGTTAAGAAATTCCTTAAATTCTAATAAGTTCATAAAATGTGCAAAACTTTGTTTGTCTTTAGAACGATCTTAAGTAAAAAGATAAGTTTTTTTAGTTTGTATTTTTATTCTTCTTCTGTTATTATTATTGTATTTATTTATCTGGATTACAAAATATTCTATTTTTTTTTAGTTAAGAATAATTTTATTCTTAAGATTTTTTTTTTCCACAAACAAACAAACAAAAATCACAAAATGCATAAAAACAAATCATGAAAGTGGTCCATACAAATCAAGATTCTGAAGCCAAACAAATGCATTGTGGAACAAACAGACCAAAATTCAAGCAGTTATTTCATTAATTTTCCATAATTCATACAAAATACCATATACCAATAGTAGGGATGTCAATTTTCAATAATTTCCATAATCGATCGTCGTTTAAATTAACGATCAATTAATCGATTAATCGTTAACCTTAACTACTGCAAAATGCATCTATTGCAGTGGCATATAGTCACCGGCATGACAGGATGTGCAAATGCCACTCAAAACGCCAGCTTCCTCACCCGAATGAAAAGGGTTTTTAGTCTGAATAAAAGGCTAGTGGCAGGATGGTAAAATGAATGGATGTGATTATGATCATTTGATAAAAGGAAGAGAGCGCGCCGTAGTTACGCACGAGATCATTACTTTGTGTGCTGTTTCATATCCTGTCACGGAGACCGCTGAATGCACCTTTTTAAATGGTTTCATGGTGCTCGTTTTTTTTATTTTTAAAACATCATAGCAATGTTTGCAATTGACATTATCGGGATTTAAAATAAAATGATCCCAAACACAAGTATGGCGCGTGGGGCTGTGACGCGCGGTCAGTGATCCGCTTCCAGAACCACCGGCGTAGCTACAAACACACTGTTACCCATTTGAAACATTTTAATGTGAGCATTATGACACAAGTGAGGTACAAAGCTTTGTTAATAAGAGAAATAATTGGTTAGCAGGCAAATGTTACATCGCGACCATGCTTTTTGATTCATGCCGAGCGCATGCATTTAAATCAAAAAGTCATATGCGGCTTTGTGTTCTGTTTTTCCGGATGGTCACGAATTTAATAATATTTATTGTTTCTTTTACCAAATCCTCACTGTCTCACCCTCTAGATTTGCAGGTTTATTTCATTGTTGTTAATCACTGTTTTCGCATCTATTACTGTGGTAAACGTGTGGGGGGAAATTAAAGATTTCGTGGCCATGAATTAAGAATTCGTTACTATGACTTAAATTGTTCCTGCATTTAAGTTTAATCATGGGTTTTCTAGGGCAGGGGTTTTCAAACTGTGAGTCGCACAAAGCCACTTGGCGGCAGCTAAATGACACACACACACACACACAACACAACACACACACAGTTCCTAGGGCTGGACGATATACAAAGATTAATAACGAATTGGATATTGCTCAGTGCGATTTTCGAATCGCAAAGGCCGGGATTTAAAACATGCGTTGCGTGTTTTGAAGCGCGGACGCGCACGAGTTGTACAGTGAGGGTCTCAGAGCGACGGTTCATTATTAAAATGCTCGGTCCGCATTATTAATGAGAAGAAACTCTCTCACTTCACCGTGCTGTGTTCTGCATGAGATTGCATACACCGGAAAATTCAAATGTTGCGAAAACTGTATCAGGTAGGCTGTTCATTAATTTCTATCGTCTGTTTGAACTCGGCGCTGTATCTTTCTGAGAGATGTAAAGAGTTTGTTGTTTTCGTTCCTTCATATGCATTTAATCCATAAACTGTCCGTAAAGCATTTCAAGTGTTGAGCGGGGCACAAATGCGGGGTTAATTGTAACACTATACAAACATTTCCACATGATCATGCAACATATTCCACATATAAAAAAATATTTTGAAGATATAGCTGAACATTTATTTAACCATTGCAAAAGTGAATTTCTGGCTGAAGTAAATTTGTCTTCTCGGTTTTTAGTGTTTATTTAAAATGAGACGCATATGTTTATTATTTTTACAATTATTTCAAAATTATTTTTATCTCTAAACTGTTTGAGAGCCCTGTCAAAGCGAAGTGCCCGATATGCAATAATTATCTAGGGAAATTATGATTGAACATGACTTATTACTACATTTCAATACAAAATAAATTTGTACTGTATCTGTTTTAATGTACTTTTATAGTTTGGAACATATTAAAAGTATAGTTTGTACATTAGTAAATTATTTTCTTGTAAGATCCAGCCGCTTCACCGTCACTCACAGCCGTTTGCACGTGTTTTGCGCATGAGCCGCACGCGCCCCAAAATGAAACTGCTTAATCGACCATCGATAGCTTTTATCGATTACGTCTCTTATCGACAATTAATCGATCGTCGATTAATCGTTGACATCCCTAACCAATAGCCAACAAACATAAATAAAATTTAACATGCAGATACATAAATGATTTGAGAGCTGTGTGTCTGTAGAGTCTGGATTTTTTAGTTTTTTTTTTTAAGTTGTTTCTCACACAAAGCTAGGGCTGTGCAATTAATTTAAATTCAGTTTCGATTTTGATTTCAGCCTCCAACGATTATGAAAATACAATAATCGCGATAAAACGATTATGGCGCCCCATTCCGCCCCCTTTCCAGCAGTGCGCTTTCACTCCTCCATAAAAGCCCATTTTCACATGTAACTCAGTAAAATCATGTAACGTGACTTTTGCAAAATTGGATGTGCTTGAGTTATTGAAGTTGATTAGATTTATTAATGTTATTAAAAAGCGTGAAAGAGAACTTGCTCTGTTCCTCAGGAGGATATCTGTGTATGCGCTCAGAGACGGAGCAGAGCACAGACATGTAAAGTCATCCTTTAGCTGAACGTATGCACCTAAACTAGGGGTGCAACGGATCATAGATGATCCGTGATCCGTACGGACCAGTCCCCACGGTTCCCACGGTTCGGCACGCATGTGATTCGCGGATCAACTGATAAGTTTAACATAGAGTGAAAGTTTATCATTTGCACGCGCTCCGTTTCTGAGCTCAGCCGCTGCCGCACACACTGAAGCACGCACACGCAGAGAGAGCGCGCGAGAAAAAGAGGCGTGATTTAGATACCGCGTTTCAGACAACGCCTCAACGGATGGATACACACACACACACACAAAGTTATGTTAAAATACCCGTTTTGGCAAGTATTCTGGTAAACACAGTCAGTTATGTCTTAAGTTAACGTATACAGCCGAGAAAGAAACCGGATGTGTGTCAGTATTTGGTCCGTGCATTTAGTCTTAAAGAGACAGCAGCCTATAACACCTGCTTCTGTCTGCTAATCATCTGTATTTAACTTATGCAGTAAGCATTATTGTGTTTTACACTTAATTTTTACATTTCTGCACCTGAATACTACTGTTACTGTCTTTAATTATAATTTTATGTTGTAGGCTGGAAATCTATCTATTGGTTGAAAATCTAATAAATTTGTGTAATTGTTCTTGGTTATTACTGACTTTAGTAGTAAAGCAACTTTTTTTTGCTGATCCGAAAAATGATCCGATCCGTGACTCAAAATCCGAACCGTGATCCGAACCGTGAGTTTTGTGATCCGTTGCACCACTAACCTAAACGCTCAAATACACGCAAAAATGTGTCAAAATGCGGCGCTTAGTGATTATTCGCGTAAACCCTCGTCAGTTATGTAATAAATGAATGTAAACAGATGATACTGAAAATAGGCGTGTAACAATAAATTGTATCCGTGCGGCTCTTAAAGTGACAGCGCGCTATATTCCTGCTCCGACTGTGTGCTTAATATTAATCAAACAACAAAAGACAAACAAAATCACTAACTGCTCTTCACAGAAGGTCTTTTGTAGCTTTAATAAGAAACAAAGCAAGTTTAATTCTTATAGTGAAGACTACGCTGTTTTATTTTACATTTGATTATTCAATTTCTATAGTAGGCTGTTAACTGAATACTTTAGATTTGCATTAAAAAATGTTTTTGGTTATACGGCCCGCTAATAATCGTGTTAAATAATCGTGATTACAATATTGACCAAAATAATCGTGATTATGATTTTTGTCATAATCGAGCAGCCCTACACAAAGCTATTGTTTGGTTTCAATACAATATAATGTACAATTCATACAAATATCATGGTGCATTTTGACCTTTTTGAAGTCTGTCAGCTCGGTTCAATAAACTATGATTTGTTTTGACTGAAAAGACCAGCATGAGCATTCTGGTTAACATCTTTTGTGTTCAATGGAACAAAGTCATACAGGTTTGGAACGACATTAAGGTGAGTAACTGATGACATTTATCAACTTCTGTCAACTATTCCTTTAACATCGTTTATCTCTAGAAACCTCCAGCACAACGGCAGAAAGACTGACCTGATAAAGGGCATCCTAACTTGTTAGACATCCAGGGTAAAAATCATGCAAACCCTTTTGCAACTGCATCAAAACTACCTCTGAAAATAAAAATGCTAAAAACTGGAGAGGAAAAAACCAGCGCCTCTACCCACACCTGACAGAGACTGTTTGCCTTCACCACAAGCACAGACAACCAGAGGATGTTTGTTTTTTTCTTCTATTTTAGAGAAAAGGAAGCACAAGGTTACATATCTGTTCTGCAGCAGAAATAGGAAGTGAAACATTATACAGCATGTTATTTTTCTTCATGCGGTCGACGTGTGCATCAAAACACATTCAGCAGGATATACTAGGAACGGGACAATTTCACAAGTTTGCTTTCACTTTCAATTCATTCGAAACTGACAAGCTATAAACACTTTACAAAGCCATTACTTAAGGTGAGTGCTTCCTGGTTTATCAGTTAGACCATAAAACAGAGATCTTCACCATTCTGACTCTTGAACTAGTTCATTCACATAACCGGCCTCTATTGACAGAGACCTTCACACCCAAAACCAGCTCGGTTCATTTCAGAGAAACATGCTGCAACACTCAGACACGGTCACAGACGGGAAGCACATCAACAACACAACAGCAGAAACATTTGATGCAGTCGCACTATACGTGTGTGTAATGTTTAATTCATTGATAAATATGTGCAGGCTAAAAGTTTTATCCTTTAAAATGTTAATATTTACATCTAAAGTTCAGCACCATGTCTGTTATGGTATCATATCAGCCAGTGAATTTTTGGTATTGTTTGTTTTGCACATTCACACACACACACATTAAAAAAATAAATAAATACGTACATTGAACATTTATTACTTTACAGTTACATCTATCCAACCGACATTTTACAGATAATATGTCAATCTACGAATAGCCTACTTAATGGCCCTATGATTTATGCAATCCAGAAAATACGGATGCAACCAAGTCATAATTTACAGTATAATGCGATTTTTTTTTTAAATTTGGCAAATCCCAGATGAATAAATCAAAACTAGGACTGTAGACAGCTGAATTTCTGAAAAAAAAAATAAAAATAAATCACAGGACCCTATTAATGCGAAAAAAATTAATAAAATTGAGAATAAATTGTTAAAATTCAACTGATTAAATGTTATACCTTCATTGATTACCATCATTTTCCTTAATAAAAATTTGTATCCAATCATAAATCTAGAAAAATTTAAACTTCTGAATTTTTGAAAAAAGTAAACATTTCATAGAGCCCTATTATTATAAAAAAAAGAAAAAAGAGTTGTAAGATATAATAGTTCAAGTTCAACGGATTAGACATACTTTTTGATTAACAAAAAATAATTAAACCATTAAAGTTATCCGGAAAAATGAAAACGGAAAAATTAATACATTTTTATTATATTTGTTTCAATTTTGTGAATTCAATTAGACATGCTTTTTGATTACTAAAATTAAATGAAACATTAAAATGGAATTTAGAAAATAAATAAAAACACTTTTTTTTTTTTTTTATCTAAATTTCAGATTTCATAGTGTCCTATTGCTTATTAAAATACTACAAAATTAAAATCTAAAGCAAACTTGCATACATTCAGGCCGTATGCAGGTGCGTGTAAAGCCCAGCTGTCTCCACGGCCCCTCAGGCCCTACATAAGCTGCACACTCTCGAAGACCGTCATGTACTCCTCAGCTTTCCCTTCTTTGGTCTGCGCAGCTCTTTGTTTTTCCAGCTAGTGGAAGAAACTGTCAACTAATCCCATCACACTTACACAGACCAGCATCAGAGCAGAACAGACAACAGATCTGATCCACATGAAAACACACCTATTCCTTCAGTCTCTCTCGCTCTCTACCAACACTACCTCCACAAGCCCAATTATTCAGCCCTAAGAGGTGTGGGACAGGAGACGAGCTCTGCCGTAGGCATTCAGCTGGGTGCTGTGCTGGGAATTCAACACTTCAACTGCAGAATATCAAGCCTAGTTTATATCAGGGTCAACAGGATGCATGACTTCATATCCAGTTGAGCATATCTGGTCCTGCAGTAAAGGGACTGCTGACCTTAACTGGGAGGAAAGCCAAGCAAATGGCATATCTGATGTTTTGCTTCGCTTCTAGCAACCACATTTAAGATCATCGAGCTCAGGGTTGACGCTTGACAGTATGCAAATAACTTTAACGGGCTGTGGTTTGGAAGTCACGTTTCGGTTTCGCATCCCGGACAAGCCCCCGATTTGTGTATCGTGTAACAAATAAGATGTTGTCAACTAGACAAGATAGAGAACAACCAGACATGCAGCTAATCACAAAACTATTCATATATAAATAGGCTAATCAGCTTTAAAAAGGGGAAGAAAATTCTTCCCATATCTTTTGTTGTTGAGATCTAAGATTGCGCGTCCAATCAAACTCTATGGTATTGTTGCACAAAATTATCTCATTTGGTTAAAAATGACAAACATTTGGCCCAGTGTTTGTCTCATTTGCTAGACTGATTAATCGCTCTTCTGCTGTCATTCATGCATTTTCAAAATTGTTAATTTTCTTATTCAGTTAATATTGTTGGGCCCATGCAGATGACAGTAATATCAACATCCGGGCTCAACAATAAGGACTGCATTGTCCCAAAAGATTATCATTTGTATGCGTTTTAAAATCTAATTTAAAAACTCAAACACAAGAGATAAATCAATTTGGTACTCACAACCATCTGATAGACAGATTTGCACCTCTCAGAGAGCGCTTGATACTTTAATAAGGATTAATCTATAAAGTTAGGATTATGCAGTGATATTTTATATTTGATTACCCAAATACTGTTCTTAACCATACCTGAAGAACTTTAAACACTGCTTAGTTTATAGTATCTTTGCTGCATTTATTTGTGCTGTTCCTCGCAATTCAACGGTTTAATTGTCTTTAATAATGTCTGAACTTTAAAATAGCTTGGCTAGTAGTTTTGCAGTGGTATCAAAATTGGGAATGAAAATTGTGAAATTAAAAAAAAAATATCAAAAAAAATAAAGATTTTTTTTTTTGTAACAACATTATTTATGCAAGTTCACATGGTCAAAAACAATGAAAACAATAACTTTTTGTGGTTGTTGAGGTCCTTAGTTGTTCAGCCCTAAAGATATTTGGTTGTTTTAATTTTAAGGACACTTTTGCACACTTGACAATTTTCAAATGAAACCAAACCAGCTGAGAATCAGACACAGACTTTAAGGGTTAGTTCGCCCAAAAATGAAAATTCTGTCATTGATTACTCACCCTCGTGTCGTTCCAAACCTGTAAGACCTTCGTTCATCTTCAGAACACAAATTAAGATATTTGTTATAAAATCTGAGACCGTCCGTAGACAGCAATGCAACTGCAATGTTACCAGGTCCAAAAACATAGCAAAGACTTCGGTAAAATAGTCCATGTGACATCAGGGGTTCAACCGTAATATTACTAAGCTATGAGAATACTTTTGGCATGCAAAGAAAACAATAACAATTTATTCGCTGAATGTAAACAACGCTGATTACATTGATTACGTTCTGTGGTACTCTCTAAAATGGCTGAAGACAGTAACTCGGGGAGAAGAATTGTTGAACAAATTATGTTATTACCATATTTATTTGCGCATTATCAAAGAGTATTATTGTAGCTTCTGTAAAATGTACATGGTTGAACCCCTGATGTCACATGGATCTAGAAAAATTTAAACTTCTGAATTTTTGAAAAAAGTAAACATTTCATAGAGCCCTATTATTATAAAAAAAGAAAAAAGAGTTGTAAGATATAATAGTTAAAGTTCAACGGATTAGACATACTTTTTGATTAACAAAAAATAATTAAACCATTAAAGTTATCTGGAAAAATGAAAACGGAAAAATTAATACATTTTTATTATATTTGTTTCAATTTTGTGAATTCAATTAGACATGCTTTTTGATTACTAAAATTAAATGAAACATTAAAACGGAATTTAGAAAATATATATTTTTTTTTTATCTAAATTTCAGATTTCATAGTGTCCTATTGCTTACTAAAATACTACAAAATTAAAATCTAAAGCAAACTTGCATACATTCAGGCCGTATGCAGGTGCGTGTAAAGCCCAGCTGTCTCCACAGCCCCTCAGGCCCTACATAAGCTGCACACTCTCGAGGACCGTCATGTCCACTCCTCAGCTTTCCCTTCTTTGGTCTGCGCAGCTCTTTGTTTTTCCAGCTAGTGGAAGAAACTGTCAACTAATCCCATCACACTTACACAGACCAGCATCAGAGCAGAACAGACAACAGATCTGATCCACATGAAAACACACCTATTCCTTCAGTCTCTCTCGCTCTCTACCAACACTACCTCCACAAGCCCAATTATTCAGCCCTAAGAGGTGTGGGACAGGAGACGAGCTCTGCCGTAGGCATTCAGCTGGGTGCTGTGCTGGGAATTCAACACTTCAACTGCAGAATATCAAGCCTAGTTTATATCAGGGTCAACAGGATGCATGACTTCATATCCAGTTGAGCATATCTGGTCCTGCAGTAAAGGGACTGCTGACCTTAACTGGGAGGAAAGCCAAGCAAATGGCATATCTGATGTTTTGCTTCACTTCTAGCAACCACATTTAAGATCATCGAGCTCAGGGTTGACGCTTGACAGTATGCAAATAACTTTAACGGGCTGTGGTTTGGAAATCACGTTTCGGTTTCGCATCCCGGACGAGCCCCCGATTTGTGTATCGTGTAACAAATAAGCTGTTGTCAACTAGACAAGATAGAGAACAACCAGACATACAGCTAATCACAAAACTATTCATATATAAATAGGCTAATCAGCTTTAAAAAGGGGAAGAAAATTCTTCCCATATCTTTTGTTGTTGAGATCTAAGATTGCGCGTCCAATCAAACTCTATGGTATTGTTGCACAAAATTATCTCATTTGGTTAAAAATGACAAACATTTGGCCCAGTGTTTGTCTCATTTGCTAGACTGATTAATCGCTCTTCTGCTGTCATTCATGCATTTTCAAAATTGTTAATTTTCTTATTCAGTTAATACATTGTTTATTGTTGGGCCCATGCAGATGACAGTAATATCAACATCCGGGCTCAACAATAAGGACTGCATTGTCCCAAAAGATTATCATTTGCATGCGTTTTAAAATCTTGCCAATTTAAAAACTCAAACACAAGAGATAAATCAATTTGGTACTCACAACCGTCTGATAGACAGATTTGCACCTCTCAGAGAGCGCTTGATACTTTAATAAGGATTAATCTATAAAGTTAGGATTATGCGGTGATATTTTATATTTGATTACCCAAATACTGTTCTTAACCATACCTGAAGAACTTTAAACACTGCTTAGTTTATAGTATCTTTGCTGCATTTATTTGTGCTGTTCCTCGCAATTCAACTGTTTAATTGTCTTTAATAATGTCTGAACTTTAAAATAGCTTGGCTAGTAGGTTTTGCAGTGGTATCAAAATTGGGCATGAAAATTGTGAAATAAAAAAAATTAAAAAAATCTAAAGATTTTTTTTTGTATCAACATTGTTTTTGACCATGTGAACTTGCATAAATAATGAAAACAATAACTTTTTGTGGTTGTTGAGGTCCTTAGTTGTTCAGCCCTAAAGATATTTGGTTGTTTTAATTTGAAGGACACTTTTGCACACTTGACAATTTTCAAATGAAACCAAACCAGCTGAGAATCAGACACAGACTTGAAGGGTTAGTTCGCCCAAAAATGAAAATTCTGTCATTAATTACTCGCCTTCATGTAGTTCCAAACCTGTAAGACCTTCGTTCATCTTCAGAACACAAATTAAGATATTTGTTATAAAATCTGAGACCGTCCGTAGACTGCAATGTTACCAGGTCCAAAAACATAGCAAGGACTTCGGTAAAATAGCCCATGTGACATCAGGGGTTCAACCGTAATTTTATGAAGCTATGAGAATACTTTTGGCATGCAAAGAAAACAATAACAACATAATTTATTCGCTGAATGTAAACAACGCTGATTACGTTGATTACGTTCTGTGGTACTCTCTAAAATGGCTGAAGACAGTAACTCGGGGAGAAGAATTGTTGAATAAATGATGTTATTACCATTTTATTTGCGCACAAAAAGTATTATTGTAGCTTTGTAAAATTACGGTTGGACCCCTGATGTCACATGGACTATTTTACCGAAGTCCTTGCTATGTTTTTGGACCTGGTAACATTGCAGTTGCATTACTGTCTACGGACGGTCTCAGATTTCATTAAAAATATCTTAATTTGTGTTCTGAAGATGAACGAAGGTCTTAAAGATTTGGAACGACTTAAGGGTGAGTAATCAATGACATAATTTTCATTTTTGGGTGAACTAACGCTTTAAAAAGACCTGGCTCAGGTTTTGTTTTTGTTAAATCTTTAAAATAAACACTCACCATCATTCAGAACGTGGCTACTTCAACTGCCGCAGGCCCAAAATCTGACCATACAGGATTCTTTACATGTGCATTCACGCACACAATCTTCCCGGCCTAATCCGCAAATCCCGCTCAACGATCCCCCATTTAGAGACGCCAAAATCAATGATTTGGTAATAGCTTTGTCTCCTGAACAGCTATTGGCCACTAGCCTTCCAGCGGCAAAAGAGAGGGGGGTCACCTCCGAAATTGTTTTGGAACATTAGTTTAAGCGTTAAGTTTAAATGAGAAAGAAAACACCAGCCGCGCTGCTTTATCCTTCTTTCCTAAGCACTCTGGAGCTTGCGCTTTCGTGGCTTCTGCCGTTGCTAAGCAACCGTGATCAGCGCGCTCCTCGACAACGCGGAAGTTTCAGCAAAGGATAAATGGATTTCCAGCACTGAAATCTAGCAGTAGCTCTGCTACTAAATTTAATTAAAAATGGATATCTCTGTACAGCTGGTGTAGATGCAGTGTCTGTGTGAGCAAAGAAAACAATCAATATATATATATATATATATATATATATATATATATATATATATATATATATATATATATATATATATAACGAAAAGTATAGGCCTACTAAACATCGCATGTGACTATTGTGGATGCGCACATCGCGATATCGATGCTGAAACGATATATCGTGCAGCCCTAATAAAATGTAAAAAAACTGTAACTTGAATGCAATGTAAGTCGCTTTGGATAAAAGCGTCTGCTAAATGCATAAATGTAAATGTATTAATTTTGTAAAATTACGTTTGAACCCCTGATGTCAAATGGACTATTTTACCGAAGTCCTTGCTATGTTTCTGGACCTGGTAACATTGCAGTTGCATTACTGTCTACGGACGGTCTCAGATTTCATTAAAAATATCTTAATTTGTGTTCTGAAGATGAACGAAGGTTTTACAGATTTGGAACGACTTGAGGGTGAGTAATCAATGACATAATTTTCATTTTTGGGTGAACTAACGCTTTAAAAAGACCTGGCTCAGGTTTTGTTTTTTTTAATCTTTATAAACACCACCATCATTCAGAACGTTGCATCAATGCCCCAGGGCTCAGTCATGCATCAGGATTACTTTACATTTGCTATTCATCCTACACACATTCTTCCCGAGGAGCGCTGAACTGCCCAAACATGTGCTCGACGGAGTCACACCCGCATCAGAGACGCCAAACAACCGATAGACGGTCAATAGCCTGTGCCAGCAGCTCTGAAACAGCTAATTGTGCTCCACCTCAACCTCCAGCAGCAATAAGGAGACGACATATCGGGGCACGGCAGGCTCACATTATGATCCTGAATATGCCTCCATGCTTACCCAGGAAACATGAACTTTGGAGTTATTTCTGCATTACAGCTGGGAAAGCTGCTGCCATAATGCTATTTGCAAGGTTTTAGAAAGGCACCAGGTTTCGCAGTGCTGAGAAAGGACAGTTTTATAGATCTATAATATAAATCTTCATGGAAGTGGAAATAAATGTCTTTAATTTGAGCTAATTTGCTGTAAAACAAGTCTATAAAAGAGGATTAGAAACACTTAACTGTCTCGTCTGATGGGTGAACACCGTAAACACTGAACTGAAGAGGGAGGGAAACACCTTTTTAAAGGTATTCATATTTGGAAGTATCTTTCATCAGCGTCTGGGAACAGACAGTGAACAAAATGCCACAAGACATGTAACAGATATTATCGGTCACCCTTCAAATGACGATGTGGGTTGACGCAGGAATGTAAAGCTGTCGCCAGGTTGCATACCAGATACGCTGGAAAGTACTGCGCTTTCTAGTACAATGTGCTCAGCTCCACGAGACACAGCACTTGAGAAGATTTTGAAATATAATAGGCCTATCACCTCGGCCTATCGTCATCGCCTGCCAAAGACCAGTGAACACACCAGAGCAATGCGCAAAAACCTTCCAACAAAGTACGTTGTAATCGATTCCTGTTAGTTTTAGAGGAATAGTTCACCCAAAAATGAAAAGAAAACTTGCCCTTAGGCCATCCAAGATTAGGATGAGTTTGTTTCTTCATCAGGTTTGTAGAAATGTGTCTCTGCATCAGTGTCTCAGCAATGGATGCTCTGCAGTGAATGGGTGCCGTCAGAATGAGAGTCCAAACAGCTGATAAAAACATCATAATAATCCACACCACTCCAGTCCATCAGTTAACATCTGGAGAAGACAAAAGCTGTGTGTTTGTAAGAAATAAATCTACTGTATCAAGAAGTTTTTAACTTCAAACCTTTGCTTCCAGCTAAAATATGAGTCCACAATCCATAATAATGCTTCCTCCAGTGAAAAAGTCCATCTCCTGTTGTCTCTTACATCAAAATCCAGCCACATATTTGTTTAGAGCTGTTTTGGCTTGTAAACGGTGCTTGATCTGATGCAGATTTCTCTCCTGATTCAGACCAGAACACTTTCACTGGTGGAAATGTTATTATGGATTATGGATTTTAGCTGGAAGTAACGGTTTGAAGTAAAAAAAAAAAATCTTAATGCTGGATTTGTTTCAGCTTTTGTCTTCTCCAGATGTTAACTGATGGACTGGAGTGCTGTGGATTATTGTGATGTATTTATCAGCTGTTTGGACTCTCATTCTGACGGCACCCATTCACTGCAGAGCATCCATTGCTGAGACACTGATGCAGAGACACATTTCTCCAAATCTGATGAAGAAAAACTCATCTACATCTTGGATGGCCTGAAGGCGAGTAACATTTTCAACTGATTTTAATTTACGTGTGAACTATTCCCCTAAATACAAGCCTTTTGATTTGAGCCACCCCAGTTATCAGATTCAATAGGACACCAGTCTATAATGCACAGGGTCTTCACAAAACCAAGACGAGGAGCTCCACTTTTAGTCCACTTTCATAGCATCTCTATTACAGACAACCACAAAGCCAAATCAAGAACCATCCGGATTTCCTGTATATGTATTAAACATCACATAATTTGAATACTAGAATTCATTGCTGTAATGAGTCTCAATACAATGCAAGAATTGCACAAATGAACAGCAAACGCTCTCTTTTTTTGTTGTTGTAAGGTCAGCACAGAAAGGAAAACAAGCCTTGGCCATTTGACTCCTCCACAGATGTCTCTCTCTCTGCAGGTGAAGGTTAGGAAGGGTTTAAAGGTCAAAAAGCACAACAATAAATGCAACACTC